>JAQMRL010000014.1:12340273-12940273 GCA_035578175.1 Catonia carolina | reverse complement strand
ATTTTAATTGCGTCATAAAGTTTAAGGTACCTTTGTGAAAGTAATCTTGTAGTTTTTGTATTTGCAATTAGCAAATTATGCAGTAAATAATGCTATATTAATGTATAACTAGTTATGCAGCAAATTATGCAATAACTTGGCGAATAACGCCTGTAATGTTAATTCATATGAAGCAATAGAATGGGAGAAATAATTTATAGTAAATTCATGTTATAATGTTATTTTATATTTTCTAATTTTGGAGTTAAAAGGTAAATTCGCGTTCTGGGGTGGGAATCATTTGTTTTGTGATTTCTGTTATCTACAGAAGTATGATTGGTGTTACAGAAAAATATATTGATCCTGGTCGCCATATATTTGTCCTGGTCACGTATATGTATCCTGGTATTCTAGTTTCTGACATCCTGGAAATCCTGCCAAGGAGATTCTTTGGGGAGATATTTCATCTAGAAGTTCTTTTGGAGATGCAAAGAAAAATGGCTGGACATTACAACATTCTGGATTGATCGAAATATATTCACCCAAAATTCCGTCGTGTGGAATTTCATTATCGGGGAAGAAAAAATTGTATTTGTTATTTTTAAATTGAAATTAATCTTCTTTAAATAATGGTGTAACTTATAAATTTTGTTAATTATTTGGATGTGTTGTTGGATCCACAACTTTAGCTTCCAGTCTATGTATATTAATTCAACAAACTGAAATTTGATCTTATTAAGTAAAATTTATTTTAGCCAACAGCATAAAAAGTTTTATTTTTTTATTTTTTTTCCAAAGTGGCTCTTATAGCCTTTCTGTGTGGTACATCTCATCTCTAGGAATTCTCACCTCCTGGAATGAAAGTTCTGAGCTGATTTAAAATGTAATTTAGGGTGCATACGGTTCAAAACGCAAACTGCCACCAGCACATCTCATTTTCGTGACTTGATGAAACGGACCTACTGTGGGTGATAGGTCACGTCAAAGCATTAAAACAGACGATTTTATTATTCTTTTTAACAATTTAATCTTAAAACGTACAGTTCTGTCACTTTGACATATCATAATTTAGTTACTAGAAAAATTCAATAGTACAATCATGGCAGGCAACCAAGTAGCGACCCACCGATACGCGAGTAAACAAAATGGGCGGTACATGGTACCGCCCATTTTCTTTACAAAATTGGATTTAAAAAAAATCGTAGGAGCCGTTTTTGAGAAAATCGTAGAAAAAGTGAAAAATGACACGAATAAACTACTAATTTCGGTTGACCGATTTTGATGAAAATATTCGTGTCAGGTCTTCTAGTGGTATCTAACTTAAGTTTTAAGTTTCAAGTTCGTACGATGTTCCGTTCTTGAGATATTCTGTTCACACACACACACACACACCAATATAAACCCTAAATACATGTTTTTTGGGGGTCAGGGGGTTTGAAAACTTGTAGATCCGGTGAAAACTCGATTTCCAATAATCGACATGAAAACAATACTTTCCTTCCTATATAATCGTATAGGCAAGAGAAAGTAAAATGACTTACACGTCTTTCTTTATTCTCCTGAGAATCTCTATTTTTAGCATTCGAGCAATTCATGAAACACTCTGCGTTCCTTTGTTCAGCCACAACTTAAATGCCTCCAGTTTCTTTCTTCATTCTTCTGAGAATCTCTATATTTGACAACCGAGCAATGCGTAAGACTCTCAACATTTTTCTGTACAGTCATGTCTTAAATGCTTCCAATTTCTTTAAGAAGCCTTCAAATTAAAGTTTTTTTTATCACGTCTTTATTTTTTTAAATTCCTGAATAATCCAGAAAATTAACGTTATTATTTTTTGTCTTTTATGGCCACAATGGATCACTTTAGTTAAATTTAGAAAGCTTCTTCTATAGCTTGATGTTCTGCCAGTATGCCTTCATTTGGGCTGATCTTGCTTGCCGAACTTCCTCTGAAACGACCGCTTGCTTCTTCCTGCTTGGGTTTGTTCTTTCACCTGGTTTTTTTCAAATCTACGTTCCTTATTTCTTACGAGTTTTAATTTTTCTGTTTTGTTTTCTAAATCATCGAAAGTTAATCAGAGTTCGATCATGTCTTCTTTGACATTTCGCATCCATGCTCCTGATGTTACCATTGGGAAGAGTTTTCTAATCATCTTGTTTAAAATTCTGTGTTTAGGTGTTCTGATAAGATGTCCAAGAAAATAAATCCTTTTCTTCCTTATTGTTACTGTATGTGTTCGTTTTCTTTATAGACTCGTTCGTTTGTAAGAATTCTCCATTGCCCGTCTACTTTGTTTTTCTTTCCTATGCAGGTTCTTAGGATTGGTCTTTCGAGCTTTAGGTATAATAATAGTCTATTGCTTTTGTCTTGGTCACTTTTGCTAATGTTTCGCTGTCATATGTAACTTGTGGTTGTGTGACTGTTTTGTAGTGTTTAATTTTTGTTTGTATAGGTAAGCATTTTTTGTTTTATACGTTTTTGGTTAATTGTTGTGATATAGATAATTTTTTCCGTCTCTCTTCCCACGCTATGTTTTCTATATTGATGTGTTATTTGTTCGCCTAGATATTTAAATGATTTAACTAGTTCCACTTGGTTTCCGTTTATGTTCACTGAATTTATGCAGAGTGTCTCTTAGCCATCATTTTAGTTTTTTCATAAGAGATTTTTAATCCAACTTTTCCTGCTAATTGTTCTAGGGTTCTATCACGGTAAATATATAGAAGAGACGGTAGGGGTCACGCGCAAGACCGGCCGTTATAAGTACATACAGTCACTAGCAAATGACGTCACCGGTGCGGAAAGCACCAGTTTTTTAACTTCGTTTTTCTACATTCGAGACTAATGTTGAGATATAATAATTATGTTTCGTCTACTATAATAATAAGAGCGAGAATAATAATTATAATAAAGAATTGTAATGAAATGTAAGTAAAATATAAAATAATTAGCTGCCATTTTTCGTAGACGATTTAAGTACACAGATTGTCTTTAGATATTCACATTATGAAATAAAATGTTTAAACAAGTCTGTAATTGTATTATAAATAATACACGATATTCGTTAGCCTACTTGTAGGAAAATAAAATGGTTATGAATATTTAACAGTTAGGCCCTAATGTTGTATGTTATTTTCCGCAAAAGGATATTTTAAGCTCGTATTCAGTGAGTTTTTTTAAAATCTGTGTTTTCAGCTTTAAGTTATTTCTCGCAGACACAAATTTTCGTTTTCAACGCTATAAACTCATCAGATTCTTTTGGGTTATAGGTTGTGAGTAAAGTAGAAGGATTATTTTCATAAGCGATAGGAGGTTCGTAATAACCATAATTTTCTTCTTGCGAAACTAGAAATTTTACTATTTTTCTCTTTTATCATGTATCAAATTTCTTTCGGAGTCACTAAAATTTTTAACAGTTCCGCGAGTTGGTATCTTAAGACGTGGAACTGCAGACCATTTTAATCTTTTTGTAGCTTTAAAGCTACAAAGTTCAGATTTTAAATCGCGTTCGACGTCACAGTCTTCAACATGAACACCACAAACACGCTCAGAATCAACCGAAAAATTGTCTGCATGTCGACAACCTTTTTTGAGAATTTGAACAAACTTTCGGAAGACGGTGAAATGAAAATCTTTCATGTATATTTTTTCCATTGTTAGCACAACCCACAACAATTTTCAATAAAATTATATTAGAGCACTAGATATAAACACGTACTAAATATTATAAATAACAAAAAGAATTTAAAACCTATTAGTAGGCCTAATATTTACTAGTTTTTGTTATGTTCAATAATATATTCGATTAAACTAACTGCACAAATAATTCACATAATACCGTTCGACAGTAATTAGACGGACTGACAACATTCACAAGTACCGAAATAATACAAACACCTGGCCGTGTTATTAAGCACCGGTGACGTCATCGGCTACTGCGCATCCTAACGTGACCCCTACCGTCTCTTCTGTTTACCGTGGCTTCTATCTGGTGTTACTTTATAACATGATTCTTTAAAGATTTACCAAACAAATGTCTTGTTTAATCAATCTAGCCTCCAAGAAGAAAATTAATTGATGTAATCTTACATTTTCAATGAAATTACGCCGTTCTGGAAAATTTGGATATTTTCAGCTGTTGGTCCATTCTATTGAATATTAAGGTTTTTTTTACTGATTTATAGGCGTAGAAAACGGAAATGTCAACTTCAAGATTGTAACTCGGGTTCTTACCGTAAAAAATACGACCCAAAAATTTCGAATCGTTGTATTATTATTCGAAGGTACTAATTTATCAAATCGGTGACCTCATTTTCAAAATCTGCGTCAAAAATTATTGTTTTTAACTCATAAATATTTTTAACTCTAACTTAAGCAACTCCAAATTAAGTACATCCCCTTTGATGCTACCAGTAAGTCCGCGGCAGCGTGGAAACAATTTATAGTACAATAGTGTAAACACTTTTTATCTCTTGCATTAGCTTTCTTGATCTACCAATTTTTTCCATTGCTTCCCACAACTTCTGCTTTTGTTATTAAAATTAATGACACCTGACAAGTCAAAAAATGCAAAATAAAACTACAATTACATAAAAAATAATTATCACATCAATATGACTATCAATTACATAAATATGGTTACCTCCCATTGTACCTCAGTGTCCAAATCACCTTTTGACAATTTGAGCAATAATTCAAGGACCATTCTGTTCTGAAACAAAACGTCCGGATCAATCAAACAAATGAAACTTTGCTGTCTATCAATAAAAAATGACTTTAAAAGTAGGTAACGTTTCAAAATTAAATAACAAACCCGTTCGATTACGAGGTGTGGCTATTAAATAACAAGACTGACGTTGTAAAAAATTTAATTTTAATTTTATACATAATCACATATTATCACCTTCAATATACACTCCTTCTCTATCTCTACAACGCTCCATGCGAATTTTCCATTGTTGGAAACAGTGCTGGAAGTCATCTTCTGTCAGCTCCTTCAGGACACGTGCCGCTCAAAAATATTTCAAATGAAGCTCGCAAAAATGTTTGTACTGACACTTTGTACGCGATTGAAAATGATCCACATTTTTTGGAAACTATAATAACATGTGATGAAACGTGGTTTTTACTTATGATCCGGAAACGAAGCGCCAATCCATGCACTGGAAAAGCCGAACTTCACCGAGAGCCAAAAAAGCTCGAATGAGCCAGTCAAAATTTAAATGATGATTGTTTTTTTTATATCCATGGGATTGTGTACCTTCACTGGGTTCCTGAAGGTCAAACAATTAATCAATATTACTACTTTGAAATACTTTTTAAACTACGTCAAAGAGTAAGGAAGAAACGCTCCGAAATGTGGAAGGACGAATCACAGGTTCTCCACCAGGACAATGCGCCAGCTCGTTTCACGTTATCTGTCAAGAGGTTCCTAGCCACCTTATTCACCGGATCTTGCACCATGTGACTTCTATCTGTTCCCTAAGGTGAAATCTGCATTAAAAGGGACAAGATTTGAGTCTGAGGAAGCTGTAAAAGAGAAAGCGGCACGTGTCCTGAAGGAGCTGACAGAAGATGACTTCCAGCACTGTCTCCAACAATGGAAAATTCGCATGGAGCGTTGTAGGGATAGAGAAGGAGTGTATATTGAAGGTGACAATAAGTGATTATGTATAAAATAAAAATAAATTTTTTTACAACGTCAGTCTCTTTATTTAATAGCCACACCTCGTATGTCACAGGATTACGACAGGGAAATAGTTTATTGGCAACTTTACACA
Source organism: Catonia carolina (assembly GCA_035578175.1). Classification (NCBI taxonomy): domain Eukaryota; kingdom Metazoa; phylum Arthropoda; class Insecta; order Hemiptera; family Achilidae; genus Catonia; species Catonia carolina. The sequence goes on along the minus strand of JAQMRL010000014.1, from coordinate 12,934,513 downwards.
ATATAATTTTAGGTAAGAGTAAAAATGTTTTGGAAAATTAACCAAAAGAAAGTCTCTTTAAAGTATTGCTAAAAAAATTTAGTTTGAAAATATCTTTTAAGAAAACAGGAACAATGTCTTCTAAAAAAGTCACTCCAAAATCGTTCAAGACAAAATATGGGAGAAATGTTTAAATTTGTTAACATTTTTAAATATTTAGGAGAGATTGCTGAAAAACAAATCTGGTGTGAAACACTCACACGATTTTATCTTGCCAATGTAAATAGGTAATCAAAAATATAATTTATGTTTAAGTGTAAGTAAACAATGTAAAATGAAAAACACAACCTAATTTTAATCAAGAGTGAATAACCCAATATGAAAATCAACGTCCTTTGAACTTAAAAATGCGGAAAATCACTAATTGACACTAAACTAAGCTCTACAGAAAAAATTTTTTGAAATGAAAGTTTTAGATTTTCTGATTTTCTATAACTTATATTAGACTATATTCATTGAATCACTAAAATTCATTTAAGACCGCAATCTTAAATACTCCCTGTAGATATTTGGAATTATATGGACATTATTAGCCCTAGATATGAGAATGAAAATTCATAAGAGGAAATTGTGCAGCAATTCGGAACGGATGAGGGAAGATTCTTTGGCCCGTTTAGCTACCGGTAAAAAGAGTTCTGGACGCCCGAGAAAGAGATGGTTTCGGGAACAGTCAGAGCTGCCTAATCCAAGAAGTGAAGTAATAATTATAATACGCTGAAAGAAAAGTAAGGGGAGAAGGAAATTGTGGAGAAGAATACGAAGAAGAAGTATGAGGAGTAGGATGAGAAGTGTGTGAAGGAAAAGAGGAAAAAAGAACGTGGCGGTGAAGGACGGGGAGTAAAAGGACGTGAAGGAGAAGGAAGAGAAAAAGAAAGAGGAAAAGAAAGAGGAAGAAAGAGGTGGAGAAGGAGGAAAAAGAGGTGAGTGAAGAAAGAAGATGAAGAAGAAGAAGCTGCAGGAGGAGTAGGAGGATGTGGAGGAGGAAAATAGGAGAAGGAGAGTATGGGAGGAGAAGGTGGATACGAGAAGATAAAGGAGGAGGGGTGGGGAGGAGGAGAAGGAGGAGGGTAGGGAAGAAGGAGAAGGAGACGGTGGAGGAGGCAAGGAAGAGGTAAATTAGGAGAAGGAAATAGAGGAAGAGAAAGTGAACAAAGAGGAAGAGGTGGAGAAAAAAGTGTGAGGAGGAAATAGGGCGAGGAGGAAATAGTGGTTGAGGAGGAGAAGGGGAAACAGAGAAGGCGGAGGATAGCGGGAGGAGGAGAAACAGAGAACGAGGAGGATAGGGGAAGGAGAAGAAGGTGGATGAGAAGGAGGAGAAGGAGGAGGATGTAAAGGAGGAGGAGGAGAAGGAAATATAGGAAGAGGAAGTGGATGCGGAGAAGGAGGGAACAAAGGGAGGAGGAAATAAGAGGACGAATAGAAGAAAATAGAGGAAGAGAGAGTGAATGAGGAGGAGGTGGGAACAGTGGGAGGATGAAATAGGAGGAGGAGGACATAGTGGTTGAGGAGGAGGAGAAGGTGGATGATGATGAGGTGGAGGAGGAGGAGTTAAAGGAGGAGGAGGAGAAGAACTGCAACAACAATGAGAAGAGATTGAGTAAGAGTAGTTAATGAAGAAAAACCAGAAGAAGAATACAATATATAAAAATACTTACTTTTCCTTTAATAAGATCACAAAGCAAGACAACTATTATAATAAAACTGACCAATGAAATCACAGCAAATTCAACTTGGAACGGAATCTCTGGATATAAAGATATCACTCGATAAAAATATACAGTCGCACGTAAAAACTCACAATGCATATTTACTCCAATTACTTTACTCACAGATCTAACACTCTTCATTAGTAATTCATAACCCAATCGATATTTTTCCATATCGAGATTCGTTAATCGATGTTTTCGATTAATCGAAATTATATGATATTCTTTCAACGACATATAGAATTTTTTAAAACACATTAATATATGATATGTAAGAAATATAAAAAACATCAAACGTGTTTTTAACATCGGATATAAAATCAAACATTTTGAAAACGCTAATATAAATATTTCAGAACAATGCTCTGGAAAATGACTCTTTATAATAACGTCATATAAAGCAAACCATATCGATTCAAAGCCGAATATCATAAATGCAATCATCCATATTTTAATTGAAATTTTCTTAATCGATTTATGGTTTTTTGCTATCGGTAAATTGTATCGTATAAATCGTTCTGATTTATGTATCGATTTTAACATATCGATACATCGATCCATATTGGTTATGTTATAAATACAATCATACATTAGCGTTCCATTGTAAATGACAATCAATATGATATCCATTATTTCAACAGCAAACATAACCTCTCTCTCTCTTATATAATTCCATAACATTGTAAAAAATAAACCAATCAAATATATCGTTGTAAAACTCATAATTTTACACTCAATTTTTTTAATATCATTTTTTATGTTATGAAAAAATGGTACAATGCCAATAAATTTTGTTATTAATTCTAGTTTTATGATATCGTTTAAGAAATTCACGTTTGAATCTGCATAGTAAAAAAAATGTGATATTTCTTTCAGTAGTTTTCTTATGTTTATTATACGTTTCATTTTGTTTTCTTTTTTATTGATGATTTATCAAAGTTCTCGAATTATAATCCTGAAAAGAAAATGTAGGTAGAAAATGTATACATAAAAATATTGTCGTAGTTATATCGCTTCTCGGCTCTTTTACTAAAAAAAACTGGTGTAAACTCTCATGTGACTTTACTCGGTTTAAACATAAGTTATGTTTTTCATTATTTAAATTTTAAAGAAAAAGTCTTTTGACTTTTTTCACCCCAGATATTTATGGTAGTGTAATTTGCTATGAAAGAAGCAAAGAAATTAATAAAACTCAACAGATAACAAAATTAACATATTTTTTTGTCATCAGTCTCTCGACTGGTTTGATACAGTTCTCCAAGCTGTCTATCTTGCCCAAGTCATTTCATATCTACATACCTGCAACGCCCTACATCTTTCGTATTTTTCTTTAAATATTCTAATCTTTTCCTCCCCCTACAATTCACTCGCTCAATATTTCCCTCCATTATTGATGGACCAATACCTGGATGTCTTAAGATATGCCCCACTAGCCTATCCATTTTTTAATAAGATATTTCCATACACTTCTTTCATACACTCGTCTAAGAACCTCTAAATTACTTCCGCCCACCTAATCTTTAATATATTCCTACAACACCACATTTCAAAAGCTTCTATTTCTTCCTTTCTACAACCCCTATCACCCACGTTTACTTCCGTATAATGCTACACTTCTAACGTAATGTTTTAAAAAAAATTTCCTAATCTGTAAATCAATGTTTGTAGTCAGTAAGCTGTTTTTTTTATTTCAAAGGCTTTTCTAGCTTGAGCAATTCTTCTTTTGTTATCACTTGCGCTTCTACCATCCTTTGTTATTTTACTCCTTAGATAGCAGAATTCCCAACAAAAATAAAGATTTATAGAAAATAAAAAAAATAAAATAAAATAAAAATAAATTTATATAAAATAAGATAAAGATTTAGACGGAAGAAAATAAAGAAACCTAATATAGTGAAATAATTCTGAGCGATGGGCTGATTGTTAGTAGACTAAAATGGCCGTTAACTAAAGAAAAGGAAAAAAAATTCAATGGGTACCTGAAATGACATCGTATGAAACTTTCCGATAAAAATACAAATAAAACGTTTTTATAAACTGAATAAACATAATGAATCATTTGGTAAATGACTTAGTTAGTATAATGGAAATTGTCAAATTCGTTCACAAAATAAAAAATAAAATAGGACTACAAAATTAATCAATTAATTTTTAATATGTTGAAAAGTTTATTATGTGATAATGGAGTCGATGTGGATTACTAAAAATATAAAATTGGAATGAAAACTTTATTGATTTTTATTTAAATAACGGGTGTTTTAAAAGATATATTACGATTTTATTTTACTTTTTATTCTTTTTTGCACTAGGTATATGAAATATACAGGGAAGAGATATCCTACCAGAAGAAGGGATAGGCTAGTGGGGAATATATTAAGGCATCCAGATATTGATTTATCAATAATGGAGGGTAATATTTAGGCAGTGAATTGTAGCGGTAGGGAAATGTTAGAATATTTTTAAAGTAAATTACAAAAGATGTAGGTTGCTATACTATTAACAATTTGAACTGTTACAATTCTTGCTCTACGTGTACACACAGTTCCGCATAAACTATATCCATAACTTATTCTTTCAACAAGGTCTACAAATTTTAATGTACGCAAATTCCTACAACCTTATTTCAATGTGCAAACATATAAATAATTATTTCAATTTAAAATATGTATTTAATTTGTCCTAGTAAAAATTTAAATTATAAATTAAAGAATGAAATTGCAGAAACTCATTAAACTATACTCTACAGATGCACGCAACTAACTAAACTTATTGGACTCGGCCAAAAACATAATACATATTCTGATAAATAATCCATGAGATATAGAAGTGCCTTGTCTTTTTCCAATTCTTCAGCATATTTTAAAAAATCTGGTGTGAAACACTCACACAACTTTCTCTTGCCAATGCAAATAATTAACAATAAACCTAACATTAGTATTAAAACATTAGAAATGAACAAAAACTAACCTCAAAAACATAACCTTATTTTAATCATGAGTGAATGACGCAAAATGACAATCGAACTCAGTTTGGCTTAAAAATACGGAAAATCACGCTTTCACGCTAAACTAGGCCCTGTAGAGAAAAATGCTTTAAACAAAAGTTGTAGATCTTTTAATTTTCCATAAATTTAATTATATACACTTTTGTCGTAAAATGCATACTAAGACCGAAATGTTAAAAAAATCGATTTTTCTCACGTTTTCGTGAGAAAAAAAACAGAAAATCGCAAATTACCGCTAAACTAAGCGTTATAAAAAAAAATGTTTGAAACAGAAGTTGTAGGTTTTTAAATTCTCTACAACTTTTATTATATAAGTTTTTGCGCTAAAATTTATATTAAAGCCGTAATCTTAAAAAAACAACGTTCTTACGTGAAAACAGCCTCACCGAGAATTTCAGCAAACATGGCGCCTACCCTATCTTGTAGAGAATAAAAAATTGAGTAAAATAGGTGATTTTAAAAAACATCGTAGGACCAGTTTTTGAGAAAATCGCAAAAAACTGAAAAATTATACGAATAAACTACTACTTCCGGTTGACCGATTTTGATGAAAATGTTCGTGTCGCGTCCGGTAGTGGTATGTAACTTAAGTTTCAAGTTTCAAGTCCGTACGATGTTCCGTTCTTGAGATATTCTGTTCACATACACACACACACACAGACACACACACAGACCAATCGCTAAAAACATGTTTTTTGGGTTCAGGGGGTCTGAAAACGTATAGATCCGGTGAAAACTCGATTTCGAAAAATCGACATGAAAACAATACTTTCCTTCCTATATATTCATATAGGCAAGAGAAAGTAAAAAATATGTTCCATTGTCTCTTGTCGACTAGCTGACTTGACAGACTGACTGACTGTTAAACGCTTGGTCTGTTTATGTAGCAGCTGAAATCAATAATCAAACAAAAAAAAAACAATAATATTAATATGTTCAAATAGTCCGTCCAAAATTACAACCTACCAAACAATATGTAAACCTAATCGATATCAATATCTGTACTTTGAACTGAACTGCAAATACCCAGTGGACCACGTCACCATAAATCTCATGATTCGAGCCAACTTGGTAAAGGCGTACGACTGCACGAATCTCGCCGATGTCATCGAGAAGGCTTCACACAACGATGGCAGTGTGATGGGGTATTTTTTATGAAAACAAATTAGTTGCATCATTCTGTCTGACAGATTATTAATAACAACAGTGAAAACAAAGCGTAGTGACCATGCATGAGTCGCACATTACACTAGCGATTGTATACTTTTGTGACTGTACCGTAGTTGCATAGTGAGGGCGATGAGTGGGTAGATAAACACCGAAGCTGCTTGTGCCAATTCGAATTGTCCAAGGTATACAGGTACGTAGATATGAAACGATTTGCGCAAGATAGAAGAGCTTGGAAATTGAAAGTGTTCTTGAAATATGTTGTTAGGAATTTTGTAGAGGAAATTTTCTATGATGTGTAGGATTCGATTCTGATAGGAGTAAAAAGTCTTTTTCTGGGATTTGGTTAGGAGGGGACACCAGTCCGGTAACCCATATGAAAGAAAGGATCTGATTATCATCAGATTAGGTGGCGAGTTAAAACCTTTAATTTTTGGTGGCCCTGAAAAGGGCCGTTTAAGGGGTGGTCGTCTTGATGGGAAGCGTCGGTCGTAGTCGTCGAAGAGGTCGAGGAGCTGGGCGACACGGCGTGTCGTCGTTCAGCGAAGACATCATCTTCTTTCTTTGGAGTAGTGCGTCGATGGGTGCTTCGTCGGATCCGTGGGCGTAAGGTTCAGTCGAGGGACCGCTGTGAGCATACCTCGCGTCACCGGGCGATGACAGTCCGGTCGACGGCTTACGGTGACGGGTCGGCGAGCGAAAGCATCATCTTTTCTCTTGCGGGGTCGTCGATGAGCCTTCTTTTGAGTCCGGTAGCCGTGTGCCGATGGCGGATGTCTTGTCGTTGCGGTCTGGATCGGAATCGAATCTCTCGGCTCAGTGTAGCGCTCTTTATATAGTTGCCGAGAGGGCTGTGGTAGAGGGCGGTTACTGGCTCGGCCTTGATGACAGTGGCCTCTGTCGGTACGCACACAAGCCTACCGCCCCTCTCGGAACTATTGGCGGCTCCCTCTGTTGCTTCGCCGGAAGCTTTGTAACCGGCAGCACAGTACTTAATCAAAGGGGGCGACTGAGACATGATAAAGGCTGAATAAATGAAAAGTTGTATAGAAGTGGTAATAGTTCTAGAGCGAAGAATGGGTATTATACAGGAGGACTTTGCTCTTACGAAGCATGTTGATGGCGTGATGGCGAAGTTAAGTTGTTTGTCCAAAGTGATTCCACGCTGTAAGAGAGAAAATGATGCTTCCGTTCGCCGACCCAACAATGTAACCGTCGTCGCTCGCAGCCGCAAGCGTTGCAATCAGAGGTCTTTCAACCGTGCGTTGCACCTACCGGGTCCTGAAGAAGCAGTCATCGACGCACTAATGCGAAGGTATAAGATGATGTCACTACTGGACGACAAGAAGCCGCGTCGTCCACCCCCTGGACTGACAGAACGATAGTTATTGGCCACCAACCAAAACTAAAGTGTTTTTATCTCCTTCTTCTTCTTCTTCCAACTAAGAGTTAGGCTAAAGTTTGTTCCGAACTCACATAATATATCATCTATCTCAATCTTTTCTAGGTCTACCGACATCTCTTTTACCTTCTGGAGCATACCAGTGCGCCTGCTTACTGTCGATTTCTTTATTAAAGATACCCGAAGCCTTGTTTCTTCAAAACCACTTGTTTAATTTTAACTCTCCGTACAACAAAATTTAGGCTATTTCAATTCTTATATATAATTAACATAATCTCATTACGATTTTCCAACATGTGCAGGGAAGCGCACGGATCCCGCTAGTTTAATTGTAAAGTGTTTTCTTTTTAATTTTTTAATCGTATAACAGCGTAAATAAAAAAAATGTTTTGTACACCTTATACTTTCATAGAATTATTACAAAAATATAATAAAATTAATAATAAAAAAACGTTTATTTGGTTATAAATTTGGTAAAATGAAATTGATATTAAATGTATTTTATTTATTTATTTAAGTTAAAAAATTGAATATATAACAAACTGGAAAGAATTAGAACACATGTAACAAACATTTGAACAATGAAACAATTCTCAAATTTAATATTCGATAACAGAAATTTAAATTTCTACTATTACATAAAAAAATTTAAATATATTTTAAAATTCACATGTGTATTACCAATTTTTAGTGATGCAAATGATATGAGAAATTTGAAATATAAATTTTTTAGTTTCACAACTATATATTTTATATGTTTATTGACACAAGTAATTTATAATTATTTTTTTGAAACATTTCTTTTTGCAGATATTGAAGTAGTTGGTCAGATATCGATAAGGTTATATAATATAACATTTTTAAATGATTGTTTATTTGTCCTGTTAAATTTGAAGACATGCATACATATGTTAAAATCGATTAATATTATTGATATTTACATCAATCGATATTTACCTAGAATCGAAATGAATAAGCCATTAAAAAAAATCAAAAGTGAAATTTGGGTAATAGTGGGGTTGACTATTTTATCGGATTGGTTATCATTCATTCTTAAAAATATGATTAACTATGGGACATTTCCGAAGTACTGTTCCGATATTTATGTATTAAAGATTGTAAAATGTATAATATTTTATCCAGTAATGCGAATTCGAAATTGTTTTTATATTTATTTATTATATTATCTATTGATAAATTTCGATCGTTTATGTCAATCGATGAAGGAATACCAGATAAAATTTTGGGCCGAAAATAATCAATCAGATCCAAAAATCTTGGAGAAATTTCGAATTATTCATGAAAGTATATCGAAAACTTCACAGTTAATGAGTAAATACTTTGGAGCAAGTATTTTAGGAGAATTTATCAGAACTGCTATTCAGTTTTACTTTTTTACTATCGATTGGACACGTTTGTCAATAAAATTGAACTTTATTATTATATTCGTCGGATATATTTTAGTAATTGTTATTTTGTGCGAATCCATGAAAATTAAGGTAAGTACAATATTAATATACAGTCAATTCCGGATAATTGGGGCACATCGGGACCGGAGCATTTTAGCCCAATTAAACGGCTGGCCCTAATAAACGAATTTGTAAAATGTGGCGTATACGATACTGTATTTTATTAAAATTATCACATACATAAATTTTACATGCAAGTTCTGTCCATATACATACGAAACAAATAAAAGGGTATCAGATTAATGATTAACTTTTTAGCAAAACCTTTTACCTTGGTTTTAAGCATTGGACCAGTGACACTAACACCTTACGAAAACTTTAACTTTTAAACATTTAAAAATTTAACTCGAAAACATTTAACTTCCTTACAATGGTGAACCATTCATTCAGCGCTTCTCAACAAGTGGATCCTTATTTCACGTTTTATTTTCTGAGATGTTCCATGATCGTTTAATGCCCCCAGTCTTAGCGTATTTTCTTTTCTTGGAGCACGATACAAGATATTGTAATTTTCGGTACACCGGTTATTTCCGATAGTTTACGTTGGCTGAAGTTAGGTGGATGCGTTTTTATTTTATCGAGAAGCTTTATTCATTCATACAGTCATATCATTACGCGGCATTTAACTCACAAAGACGTTGATAGTAGGTACTGTACTGTAAGCCTACGCATAAAAATGTCAACAAAATGTGTGAAACGAATGGTAATTAAAAAAATAAAAATTATGTCTGCAGATAACAAAACAACCTGACTCGAAAGAAGTGTGTTACAGTACCACTCATGAAATCACAAAAACTGATGAGAAGCCTGGCATTACGAACGTTCTATGTACATATGACAAGTGACAACTAACCATAAGTTGCAAGGAAGCTATACAGCTTGTAAAGTTGGGCATAACTAGTGGATATGACTCGCTGAAATTTGTGCAATGACGATTATGTAGCCTACACATTGTACTGTAAATGACATCTCTGTTATGACTGATGTGTGATTCTTTTTATCCGAGGAGGCGAGAAAAACTCATTTTCACTCCCTCACGATGGGGAAAGTAGTGTTGAACTCAATTGAGGCGTCATCATCCAGCCCCAACCGCCTTACCAACCAAAAACCCGCCGCCTGGTCTCTTGATCCGACATCAGCAAACAACCGTCCACCCGATGTGTGATTACTGTTGTTTATCTGTCGAAATGTTTACTTTACTACCTCCATCCTTCCCATTATCTTATCATGCCGCTTATAACCACTTGTTGTTCGTCGCTGGCCTGTAATGGTTTTAATAAAACATTACATTGTACATACATCAGATTGGCCCCAATAAGCGGCATTATGGACCGAATAAACGGATTATTTATCAATGTAAAATCCCGTTCTGTTTTTGTTCATTAAAGATCTGTCCCAGAAAACCGGCTGCCCCAATTAACCAGTGGACCAATTTCCGGAATCGACTGTATTTGGTGTGAAACACTCGTATGACTTTTTCTCCCAATGTGATTAAGGATAGTCGTAAAGGTCTATTCTTTTAAATGTTAAATTTTACATCTTCATATTCCTTTTCACAAAAACCATTAATAACTTTCAAATTTTTACCAAAGATTCTTTAGTTAATTTTATACACATTTATAAAAAATCTAGTGTGAAACACTTACACGACTTTCTCTTGCCAATGTTAATAACGAACGATATAACCTTACATTAGTAATAAAACATTAGAAATAAACAAACCCACCGGGTTGGTCTAGAGGTAAAGTCGTCGCCTCGAGTCAGCTGATTTTCGGAGACGAAGGTTCCTGGTTCAAATCCTAGTAAAGGTACTCCTATACGGATTTGAATACTAGACAGTATTGGTGGTTACCGGTGTACTTTGATGGTTGGGGTTCAATCAACCATACTCTCTCAGGAATGGTCGGCCTGCGTCTGTACAAGACTACACCTCATTTACACGTCATACATATCATCCTCATCTCATTGGATCATGGGGTTGCTTATTGTTCTGAAATGAACAGATTGCAACGTAGCCTACACATAGTAGGAATACAAAAAAAAAATTGTTCAGAAAATGTCAAATAATGGTTAGCGCAAAAAAAAACTAAAAAATCGATATTTTGAAAATTTTACCGGTTACACGTGCCCTTAATCCATGTTCAAAACCTCATCATTATTTTATGATGACTATAATAAATCTTCTAATCTGTTTCAGAACAAAAAGATCTTGAATATATTATTCAGATTCACCAATGAAGAACTGGAATCTAATTTACAGTATCAGGTAAATACTGCCACATCTCCTTTATTCTTTTTACTTCTTCACTGTCTGTGGCAATTCATTTAAATAAATAAAATCCAAATGTGTGATTTGATTCTCTTTATTAATAACGATCAGTGATTCCTTAAATCATGGAGTTATAAATAATTTCTTGAACAACAGTTAAATAATAATTTTTGTGAACATAGAAATACTTAGTCGATTGAAAATTGCAAACATATACAGTAATCCCTCGGTGTCCGCAGGGGTTACGTTCCGGAGGGTTACCGCGGTTCGTAAAACCGCGGATAACGATACCTTATATGAACGAAAAGATGGGGGTTGGATTCCGAAGGAAAAGTCCTGGAGTCGTTTAAAATGTTTAATAGTTTTAGGAACATTTAACCATCATTATAATCAATGATTATTTAATAAGTACGGTACTGTACGCATAAAAAATTTAAGTTGCTTTAAAATAGTTAGTTAGGTATAGCTGTTTTGCTTCTTCTTTTCAATCTCCTTGTGAACTTCTTCGTATGGTATCATCAGCTCATGGAGTTCTCTTTTCAAATGAAGGGCCCTTTCCAAGACGGGATCCATCTCCAACACGTGATCAGCGAGCTGCTTAGGATCTCGTTGATGGTTTGTGAAGAAATGCTTGGCTTCGTTTCAGGATCGTCAAACAAACAAACAACTGTACGTACGTACGAAGAAGTTAGACACACATGGAGGAAAAACCTACGGAGAAATTACAGTATCGCGTCTGGGCGTATGTATGCTGGTTGGGGGTGGGGGTTGTACTGGTGGTGCCCGGTACGCGGTGAAGGGCTCCCTACGTACAGTACGTGGAAATCTAGCTCGGCTCATGGCGGCCGTCACCATGCTAGTTTGTGACTAAACATGGTACGTACGCCAAAACATTTATTTCACATGTTTTACTGACACATATTTTCGGAATTGTATGACTTCCCCACCTCCCAACAAGTACGGTGTGCACAAGGTAAGATTACGTACGTATTTTAAGGTTTCAGGCCCACAGACAAAGTCAGCGGATAACCGAAACCCGCGGATACCAAGGGATTACTGTACAAAATAATTTTGTTGACGAGATAAATTAGGATGCTGATGTTTGAATGGTGATTGTTAAACTGTCTTCTTTTTTATTGCTAGTTACAGCTTTTAAAATTTTAAATTTAAATCAGCTGGAACCCACTGGGTTGATCTAAGGGTAACGTCGTCGTCGCTAGTCAGCTGTTTAATAGCTGATTTTTGGAGACGAAGGTAGTGGTTCAAATCCTGGTAAAGGTAGTTACTTCTATACGGATTTAATACTAGCCCTTTCACGGGCCACCAATAATTCTTATGCACTACCTAACTGGGCCACCAATAATTTAGAAAAATGAGTGTTATGTGTTACATGTTATAATTTGTTTTGTCTTACGTGGACAGAGCTTTGAAGGTTTCTGAACAAAATAATTAATTATTGCAAGGAAATTTCTTTTTACGTTTCTTAGAAGTCGTAGAAATACCGGGCACTGGTAGATGGAATGTCTCTTTTATTCATCTTATATAAAACACTGATAAACAAACTAAACTGACTATGAAACTAACTAAACAAATAACAATTATAATAATAAACTTATACGCGACCGAATATGTATAAAAACGATTAGAGATACAAAATAACATTTACTAATAAAAAGGTTATATATAGAAGGTTACTAGACACACTGTGCACTCAACTACAGCAGGTAGAAGGGTCAGATTCTTTGCAATATAACGTCACAGTCGTAGGATTGTGAAAGGGGAAAAAATAACCCAAATATTCCCCGTCTTTTTCTGAATAAAACGATGTATTATATTCCGTAGATGTGAGACCTGTAAAGCGAGATAACCAGCGCCAAATTTAAAATGATAAAATGCGTGATATCACGTCCATGCCCGTTTAAAACACGCTTCAGATAGCGTGATATCACGTCCATGCCCGGGAAAGGGCTAGACAGTGGTTACCGGTGTACTTTGATGGTTGGGTTTCAATTAACCATACACTCTCAGGAATAGTCGGCCTGAGTCTGTACAAGACTTAACCTCATTTACACGTCATACATATCATCCTCATTTCAATGGGTCACGGAGTTGCTTATTGATCTAAATTTAACAGATTGCAACGTTCACACATTAGGAATTAAAAAAATCAGCTGGTACGAAAATATTTATAAAACTATAAACATTGAAAGTATGGCTGGACGTAACACCGTCTTTCAATTTACCTCCATTTCATCACTTTTCCGGTCAAACGATTTTCTCAACCCGTCCACTATCTTCCTTTTAGATTATAAAAATTTTTCACTCATTCATCACCCTCTTTTTCCCCTCCCGCATTTGTTTTCTCATCCATCGTACCTAGGTGTATTCTATTTCCAGGTGATGAAATAGTGGAAGGTGTAATGCCGGCTGAATCAATGTGTCATTTGTAAATTAATAAAGTGAAGTGATTAGAAATGACAGCTGTGATTATATTGGTTATGTTTAACTGTTTGTGTTAATTATGCGACAAGTGTTCATTAATTTATAACGAACAAAAAGGGTTGTTGGCTCTGGAAAGAGCCGTTGTAGGTGGCCGGAAGCGGTGAACCGGCGTGTTGAGAGCGGTGCTCGAAGAGTGTTATTGTTTACTAATGATTAAAATATAGGTTATATTTTTCATTATTTATATGGCAAGAGAAAGATGTGTGAGTGTTTCACATCAATTTTGTTCTATATATTGTCTCCGACCAGGGCCGACGACACGAGGGAAAACCTTGCTTTCGAAGTTGGTGGACGTAAAAAGGGCCGTTTAATTGGTTAGGGGTCCTGAGAAGAACTGTTGATGTAGCGAATTGGTGAAAACCGGAAAAGGGCCGTTTAGTTTTTTTGGTGGCCATGTAAAGGGCCGTTGTAGATGGGAGGAAGTGGCAAGTTAGCGTGTTGAGAGCGAAGTCCGAAGAGTGACAGCTACCGGGTTTAGGCCTAGTTTTCCCTCAGCGGCAGTTGAACTCCCACTGCAGCGTGACAGTAGTGAACCCGAGAGCCCAGTGTCGGGTCGGCGTAGGCCGAATTCCGAGGCGGTTCTTTCGGGTCCCGCGCTGAACTCACTCTTCACCGAGGTGCCATCAGGCACACTCGGGCTTCCTAAGGCTGACCGGTGCGGGAATGTGCATCCGCCATTGATAGCATCAACCAGGGATGTCCGCGTCCGGTCTTGGCTGACTTTTCATCTTTTTCTTGTTTGCTCTTCTTCCTTGTTCTTCTCAGTTCAGGAGCTGGATGGCGAGTGTGACTTGCAGCCCACTGCGGCCGCTTAAATCCTGTCCGGTAAGTCAGCTGCATGGTGGAGGAGACGTTGCTTGCTGGGCGTCGTTAGCGCTCCCAGCGGCAAGTTCTGAGATCGTTTGCAGCGCTGATAGTGGTGGGGTCGTCGGCGACATCACACAGGGCAAGAGAAAATTTAAAAAATCTGGTGTGAAACACTCACAATAGTTTCTCTTGCCATTTCAAATAATGAACAATATGACTTACCATTAGTAACAAAGCATTAGAAATAAACAAAAAAACTAACTTAAAAAACCTAATCTTATTTTAATCATGAGTGAAAGACGCAAAATGAAAATTAACCTCAGTTTGGATTAAAAACACAGAAAATCACTCTTTCACGGTAAACTAGGCTCTGTAGAGAAAAATGCTCTAAATAGAAGTTGTAGATTTTTTAATTTCCTATAAATTTGATTATAAACATTTAGTCGTAAAATTCATACTAAGGCTGAAATCTTTAAAAAAAGATTTTTTTACACATTTACGCGAAAAAACCCGAAAATCGCTAAGTACCGCTAAACTAAGCGTTCTACAAAGAAATATTTGAAATAGAAGTTGTAGGGTTTTAATTTTCTACTACATTTATTATTTACATTTTTGCGTTAAACTGCATATTAAAGTCGCAATCTTAAAAAAAATCATTTTTTTACGTGAAAACAATTCTCTCCAAGATTTCAGCAAACATGGGGCCTACCCTACCTTGTAAAGCATAAAACTTTAGTAAAACAATTAGTAAATGAGGTGATTTTTAAAAATATCGTAGGACCCGTTTTTGAGGAATCACAAAAAAGTGAAAAATGACACGAATAAACTACTACTTTCGGTTACCGATTTTGATGAAAACGTTCGTGTTGGGTCCTCTAGTGGTATGTAACTTTAGTTTCAAGTTTCAAGTTTGTACTATGTTCCTTTCTTGAGATATTCTGTTTACACACTCACGCGCGTGCGCGCGCACACACACACAGACCAATCGCTCAAAACAGGTTTTTTGGGGTTCTGGGGGGGGGGGTCTGAAACGTGTAGAGCCGGTGAAAACTTGATTTCGAAAAATCGACATGAAAATAATACTTTCCTTCCTATATATTTATACAGGCAAGTGAAAGTAATTACAAATTTATTAAAATATTTTTGTTTGATTACAGGTGGATCATTTTATTCACCAAATGACTGTTTACTCAATTACAATCAGCGCCAGTGATTTCTTCATGATTGATAAGACCACAATACCATCAGTAAGTTGACAAAAACATTGAAAGTTTGCAACGTTTATCAGATTCTCAGGAGGAGGTTTAAAAAAATTTTTCAGTCCCCCATTTTGTCGAATCTGTTTTAAAAAATTTGGTATTAAACAATCATCGATTTTGATGTGCCTATGAAAATAATGAAAAATATAACATATGTTTAATCAAGAATAAATAATGCAAATTGAAAAATATAATTAAATTTCTATCATGAGTAAATGATACAAAATGAAAAATCTGGTGTGAAACACTCATGCAACTTTCTCTTGCCAATGCAAATAATTAACAACATAATCTAACAGTGGTAATAAAACATTCTGCCCATAACAGACAGGCGGAGTGTCAAATTATTTACACTCAATCTGTTTGTTGCAGGGCTAAAATAAATAGTTCTGTTTCTTATCACATGGTCAGCCAATTAAATAACTGAATCATTTAAGAACAGAAGAGGTAGAGGTGTAAAAGACACTAATCAGAGTTATCTCCTCTGAAAGTAATGAATTTCATTACACAGCCAGACCCTGTGGTGAATGAAGTGAAGGTGTCATTTGCAGAGTGGAAAATATGTGCTTTTCAGAGGGCCCGGCATGCTGATAAGCGTACTTTTCCACTAAGTGAGGAAGGCAATGGTAAACCACCTCTCTTCTTGTTTTACTTAGTAAAACCTCTACGGGTTCAAACCAGCCTTTTGGCTGATGACCTAAACAACAACAACAATAAAACATTAGACATAAACAAAAAAACTGACCTCAATAAACATAACCTAATTTTAATCATGAGTGAAAGACGCAAAATGAAAATCAACCTGTTTGGTTTTAAAATACGGAAAATCACTCTTTCACGCTAAACTAGGCTCTGTAGAGAAAAATGCTCATAATAAAAGTTGTAAATTTATTAATTTTCTTTAAATTGTATTATATACACTTTTGTCGTAAAATACATACTAAGGCCGAAATCTTAAAAACTTTTTTACAGATTTTCATTAAAAAAAACAGAAAATCACTAATTACCGCTAGACTAAGTGTTCTACGAAAAAAAGGTTGAACTAAAAGTTGTCGGATTTTAAATTCTCTACAACTTTTATTAAGTTATATACATTTTTGCGTTGAAATGCATATTAAAACCGCAATCTTAAAAAAACAATATTTTTACGTGAAAACATCCTCTCCAAGAACTTCAGCAGACATGGCGCCCACCCTATTTTGTAAAGCATAAAAAAGTTAGTAAACGAGGCGATTTTTAAAAAATCGTAGGACCCGTTTTTGAGAAAATCGCAGAAAAGTGAAAAATTACACGAATAAACTACTACTTCCGAATGCCCGATTTTGATGAAAATGTTCGTGTCGGGTTTGGTAGTGGTGTCTAACTTAAGTTTCAAGTTTCAAGTTCGTACGATGTTCCGTTTTTGAGATATTTTGTTCACACACACACCGACACACACACACACACGCGCGCGCGCGCACACACGCACACACACACACACACACACACACACACACACACCAATCACTAAAAACTTGTTTTTTGGGTTCATGGGGTCTGAAAACGTATAGATCCGGTGAAAACTCTACTTCGAAAAATCGACATGGAAACAATACTTCCCTCTCTATACATTCATAATAAAGGCAAGAGAAAGCCAAAAATGTACATGTGTAGTATTAGAAAATGAATATCTTTTCTTTATCCCTAATGTGTGTACGTTGCAATCTGTTCATTTCAGAACAATAAGCAAACCCATGACCCAATGAGATGAGGATGATGTGTATGACGTCTAAATGAGGTGTAGTCTTGTACAGACCCAGGCCGACCATTCCTGAGAGAGTATGGTTAATTGAATCCCAACCATCAAGGTACACCGGTAACCACTGTCCAGTATTCGAATCCGTATAAAAGTAACTACTTTTACTAGGATTTGAACCAGGAACCTTCGTCTTCATCAGCAGAAAATGAATATAAAATATAAAAATTTATTTAATTAATTTAAATTATTTAATACGTTAAATTTAATAAATAGATAAATAAATTAATAATTTTATAAATAATTTTAATAACTAATAAATTAGTCCTATAAAAATTTAATTTAATTTTTAATTAAAATTAAATTAATTTACAATTTTTTCATATAACATTTGATTTCGATTGACCGGAATTAGTCCAGTAGGATTTAACCCCAAACTAGACCAAAAAACCCTTGTCGTTTTAAATTTTTAGATTTTTGAAAATAGGAAATTATGTGCGAGTATGTTACGTCATTTATAGAACTATTGAATTTTTTTTCTGTTTCAGTACATAAACAATATTGTTACATACTTGACAATTGTCTTGCAGTTGAACAACACTCGCTGATTGGAAATTATCAAAAATAATTTTGGATAAGTTTATAAAACTAAGCGAAAAGAATTGTGTAATACTTAAATTATAATATTAATGATATTAAATACAAACTTAAATTTATCAAATAAATATTTTTTTTTATTTATTGCCCATAATCTTGCATCGACTGTGTACCTAGTGTAATCTCTTAGAATGACCTTTCTCTTTTACAATGAACTTTTTTTGAGTCACTTGTGTAGCTACGCCCGTGTAACAACCGGGCTGAATGACCGTTACAAACAATGGGAAAGAAAGGAGTAGAGGTATTTTATAACTGCAGTTTGTGCGTTCCTAAAAACATTGTCTCTGCCCCGCTATTAAAACATCCGCCTTCCATTGTTGTTTTCGTCACTGTCTTGTCAGTGCTATCCTAATATGCTTTTCACGGTTGATGAGCTCTGCTGTTCCACACGTTTAGACCAATCAGAACGTTTTCCAGCATTGTCAGATTGTACCTGACAAACATTACGCGCACATGCGTACAAGAGCAGCAATAGTTCACTCTCGTCGTGCATCTCGCCCTGAACATCGATTATAGAACGTGTTAACATGCAACACTTTATAATATAATCAGCTGATTGTGTGTTTATAGGTTATAATTGTTATTGAAAGAGCAAAAAAATGGCCGACAAAATATTTAACTGAGCTACAAGAGCAAGTATTGGCAACGTTGCTGGCAAGTGATTGGCTAGCTATAAAGTGGGTAGGGGGGCAATGCATACGTTTAGAGCTCATCAGCCTTGAAAAATAGTACAGCTGTTGATCGCTGTAGTTGCGTTTCTTTCTTTCTCTTCTGCCGTTTAGTTTCTTGTACCAATAGGTAGTTGTTTGTTTATATTTTCAGTTAAATTGTAGCTTACGTTTTCTTACAAATTTAGTTAATTAATTTATTTATTTATTTAGATAACTTTCTTATTGATTAGTTTTAATTATTAGTATTATTAGTTATTAGTATTACGGTAATTAGTATTAGTAATATATTAGTTATTAATTACATTAATAATCCTGCGACTACTGTCCTTCCCATTTCTTTAAAAAATAAAATTAATAGTAACAGTAAAAATATAATTGTATCTGTATATGTATTAGGCAAAAAATGTATATGAATTAGAAAATAAAAACAGCAAAAATATAATTGTATCAAACAAAACAAAAATGTATAGCAATAACAAAAGAAAAGCATGAATTTAACATATTTGCGCATGTGCATGTGTGTGGTCTGTGGTGTGCGTATTGCTATATATTTTCAATTCTTGAAAATATATAGAGCAAGAGAGCGTGGTGGAGGACGAAGAGCGGTGTACGGAAGGGTACATCGAGTTGCGATAAATGTTTTTGTTCATGGTAGTATACTAAAGCTATGACGTTGCACATCCCGGTTGTTATGTGGGCCTATCTATACACAGGGTAATTCTAAATTATGATAAAATAATTTAGTACATGATTGTAGAGCTAAAACAAAGGAAAAAGTTTATACAGTCGAACTTCGATATAACGAAGTCGAGAATCCTGTGAAAAAAGTCGTTAAATCGAGGTATTCGTTTTATCGAAGTAACAAAATGTTCAAGCTAATTTTTATTTACGTTGTATTATGAATTAAATACAGTTAATTTTCTTAATTGATACGTCTTTACTAGTAAATTAATTTTATTATAGATCATTTTTTACGTAATTACGGTTAATAATAGTACAAAAAGTATGTATTGATTTAAAGTAGGAACTTACCTCGTACATAGATCTTGGCTATAATTTAAAGCATCTGAAACACATTTGTACCTTAATACTGTATTATTATTTTTTAGTAGGCCTACACATTTCTTCAAAACACTAACATAAAAGATTAATACACTAACTTTATCTAAATTGTTTATAAAACCACTAATCCTAAATGCATTATTTTTTTGATATAGATAGGTATTGATTAGAATATTTAATTACAGTATTTTAAATGTTAAGCCTTGAGAGTGTGAATAATTTTCTGTTGTTTCTTGTGTTTGAATAAAGCAATACGTTTAAAAAATTTTCTCTGTTGTTTAAATTTTCAAAAATACTGTCGGCACTTCATCCTTGAGCTTTAGCCCAAGCCTAATTATTTTAAATGACTGTAAAATCTCGTCGGTAGGTTTTCTCTCCTGCTGCTGGTCTTCGCAGTTTTCATAATCATCAACATCATCTTCTTCTTCTTCTTCTTCTTCATCATCCCGGTTAGCTGACTTACTAACACCATGAAGTACTCGTATGTCGTCATCGTTCGGAAATCACTAACAGTAATCTGTTTATCAACAGTGATGAAATTCTCTAGAGTAACTTTGTTATTGACGTTTCCAGTTGACCAAAATCAAAAGAATCTACGTTAAAACTCACAGAGAAATCATAATACAGCGTGTCACTTCGTACTTATTGCATAAAACTATTTCGTTATATCAAGGTACTTATTCGTTAAATCGAGGTAAATTTACATATAGTTTAATTATAATGTCAAGGTGCAGTAAAAAAATTCGTAAAATCAAGGTTTTCGTTATATCGAAGTTCGACTGTCATTAGCGAGTGACAGCTAGCGAAAAATTATGCCCCGATTTCAGTCCCCCTGAAAAAATTATTATCAGCTGTGTAAAATTTTGAGTTACGAACATAGTCTTTTAGACTAGAACAGCGGGTTTTCTTCTTGAACAATATTTTGCTACGAAATCGTACGCGAGTGGAAAATAACTATTTCAAATTAAATTTGTTGGTGTTCCTCCACCAGAAGAAATGTAAATTCCTGGGCTAACAAACCGATTTCGAGAGACAGGTAGTGTTTGCGGCAGAAAACGTAGTGGTAGACCAACTCTCTTTACAGATGACGTTTTAGAGAATGAGAAAAGAAGATTTCGCGATTCTCCGCGGAAAAGTTTACGAAAACTTTCCTTGCATGTCGGTTTGTCATATTCGAGTGTTCAGAAAGCTGCTAAAAAATTGAAATTTTATCCGTATCGCGTACGAATAGTCCAAGAGCTTCAGCCTCCAGATTTAAACAAGCGATTGTTCTTAGGTAAAAGGGATTCTGTTCGTAACACGACCGGAAACAGCACAAAATTTTACACAGCTCAAGGATAATCAACTCACACTGCCCTATCTATACGGGTTGAGTAGGGCTACCAACTTCGTGTCACAAAACAAAATTTCCCTTTCTCAGAAAAAAATTACCAGACATTAACAATTGGGTAACAGGACTAAAAAAATCACTCTGTAGTTACTAGTAGATTTTGTAGACGTTTAGATTAAATTTTACACATATTTTTTAGAAATCGTATAATTTTTTACTTTACTTTACCTACGCAAGCGTGCGCGCACGTGTGTGTGAACAGAATATCTCAAGAACGGAAAATTACTCGAACTTGAAACTTAAAATTTCAGTTAGGTACTACAACCCGACCCGACACGAACATTTTCATCAAAATCGGTCAACCGGAAGTAGTAGTTTATTCGTGTAATTTTTCACTCTTTTGCGATTTTCTCAAAAACGAATCCTACAATTTTTTAAAAATCGCCTCATTTACTACATTTTTTATGCTCTACAAGATAGTGTAAGCGCCATGTCTGCTAAAATTCATGGGAAGGCTGTGCTCTAGTAGAAAAAAATGCTTTTTTTTAAGATTGGAAGCTCTGATATACGGTTTAGTCCAAAAATTTATAAAATAAAAGTTTTAGAGAATTTAAAAACCTATAACTTTAATTTGAACATTTTTTTTGTATAAAACTTAGATTAGCGGTAATAATTAGCGATTTTCTGGTTTTTGTCACGAAAATGTGTAAAAATAATCAATTTTTTAAGATATCAGCCTTAGTATGCATTTTACGGCAAACGTGTGTAATCAAATTTATAGGAAATTTAAAGATCTACAACTTTTATTTAGAGCATTTTTCTCTACAGAGCCTAGTTTAGCGTAAAAGAGTGATTGTCCGTATTATTAAGCCAAACTAAGATTAGTTGTCATTTTGCATCATTCACTAATGATAAAAATAGGTTAT
Source organism: Catonia carolina (assembly GCA_035578175.1). NCBI lineage: Eukaryota > Metazoa > Arthropoda > Insecta > Hemiptera > Achilidae > Catonia > Catonia carolina. The sequence goes on along the minus strand of JAQMRL010000014.1, from coordinate 12,912,508 downwards.
TTTTTATTACTAATGTTAGGTTATTGTGTTCATTATTTGCATTGGTAAGAGAAAGTCGTGTGAATGTTTCACATCGAAGGTTTTTAAATGTTATGATTTTAAGTCCTATCCTAATTTTAAATCTGATAAAATTTTAATGTTCACATTCATACAGACAGCTAAAACCATGTTTTTGCTTTTATGGGGCTTGATAACGTATATTTTAGGTCGAAACTTGATTCCCAAAAACTACATAATTTCAAATTCCTTTTATCATGTAAGGCAAGAGGAAGTAAAAATCTATACCAACCTCCATCCATTTACTTCAATCATATAAAATAAAACTATTTGAATTACTTCTTACAAACCTAAAACTATTTTGGAATAGCTACCTTATTTCTGTAACTTTAACTTAGTACATGAAACTTATGACACGAAACAAGAAGCATGCAATCTATCCTTGAGATTACAAAAGCTGAATATAACAAAAATAAATTTTGAAGAATTTATTTCAGTTCTTTTTTCTTTATCGTTAACAAAAATCTCATAAATAATTTATAAAGTATATCTCAAATCAATTTTATTTACAAAAATAAAGAAATGGAACACAAAAAAATCTAAATTTTATCTCCTTTGTTACACATCTAAAAGTGATTTATTCTTTTTTAGACCAAAATGAAAATAAGTAGATATTTTCTTTATACTTATTACTTAAAAGTATGGTGTAATCCATACTTATGTTACTGCCATTCATACTAATTATTTATTCATATATTTATCTATTATTAATCGTAAGCAACCGAAATATATTCTCTTTCGTTTTATATAAAACGAAATTTTTTGAATCATTTCTCTTTTATAGATTTAACAGACGGTCGTTGATTCTTTAGAATCATTTACAAATTTTAATTTCAATATATAATTTAAAAAAAAAAACAACATATTAAACTAAAATTTTTAAAAATTTATATTTTACTAGCTGAACTCTATTGCTTCGGTTTAAATCGGTAAAATTTTATTTACTATTTTACTTAAAATTGTTAGTAACTTTGAACTATTTTAACACGTTGACTGTATGTGACCCCAATATGTGTCACACTTGTCTTTAAAAATGGGCCACGTGCATCAAAAATTAGTCATAGTACAAGACTGATTTTGAAGTCGTGTAATGTGGTTTCAAAAGCCACAGCTTCAGAGCGTGACATTATACAGTGTGATTATAAATGAAATAGACAGTTTCGATAGCTTATATAAAATATATTTTTGAAAAGTTAAGGTAATTACTTACATGATTATATAGAAGAATTCATTAAGTTTTTATTGAAAATATTTACAGATGTTCAATCTGTGCACCATTTGTAACACGACAGATATCAACACGGTAGTCGAATTCTTCCCACACACGATTAAGCATTTTATGACGGTCAACTGTGGCAAGAGCATTTGCGATACGTTGTTTTAGATCATCGATATCTACAGGAAGCATTGGTACAAAAACTTTGTCTTTTACATAACCCCATAAGAAAAAGGCGTAGGGCGTTAAGTCTGGACTACGAGGTGGCCACGGCGTAAACACAATGTTTTTCTCACTTGCACGGCTGATCCATCGTCTAGGAAGACGTTCAACAAGTTAATTTCTGACCTGTAAGTGCCAATGAGGTGGAGCTCCATCTAGTACAAAAATGAAGTTATCACTATCTTCCTGGAGTTGAGGCATTAACCATTCGTTTAACATGTCCAGATAAATTACTCCGGTTACTGAAAAAACTTCGTGAAAGAAGAACGGCCCGTAAACCTTTTCACGAGATAATGGGCAAAAGACGTTTACTTTAGGGGAATCGTGTGTATGTTGTAAAGTTATTTTTAGGTTTTCGCTGCCTTGTTGGTGGTGGTTTACCGTATCTTGTTCTGAAATGACGTTGCACAACCGTAATCGAGTTTATTTTGGCTGATTCAAAAACACATTAAGTTTTCTCCACTTGAGTAACGGCCATTTTGCTAGACTGGTCGTTGTAACAGCAGCCAATAACAAAATGCTAGCAACAGTTGTACCAACATAAACTTTAAAAAATTCCCTACAAAACTATATCATTTACTATATTCAAATACACCAGTTTAATGTTTAAGAAGCTGTTGAAAGTGTCTATTTCATTTATAATCACCCTGTACACTTAGACTGTTTAAATAGTTGGTATTTTTCAAATACATAATAGAATATTGCGTATACAGGTAGTTTTCCTCTTTGTCCTGTACTAGAATGTTGCTATTATTTTTAATTTTATTATATCTTTTGCTTTTGTGGTTTATGCCATCAGCCGAAAGGCTGGTTTGAACCTGTAGAGGTTTTTTCTAAGTAAAACGAGGAGTGAGGTGGTTTACAATTCCCTTCCTCACTGAATGGAAAAGTACGCTTATCAGCATGCCGGGCCCTCTAAAAAGCACATATTTTCCACTCTGCAAATGACACCTTCGCTTCATTCACCACAGGGTCTGGCTGTATAATGAAATTCATTACTTTCAGAGGAGACAACTCTGATTAGTGTCTTTTGCACCCCTACCTCTTCTGTTCTTAAATGATTCAGTCATTTAATTGGTTGACCATGTGATAAGAAACAGAATTATTTATTTTAGCCCTGCAACTAACAGAATGAGTGTAAATAATTTGACACTCCGCCTGTCTGTTATGGGCAATTTTATTTTATTGGTGGAAATTTAAAAAAAATTGTCATCTATCATTTATTTTGTCCGTCCGTCAGAAACTAAAAGAGTTTTTGGAAGAATTTTCAAAAACAACAGACGGTTTTCAGATTTTTAATCTACTTAAAAAGTTAGCGGACCTGGATTGGGTTCGAAGTTCCGGTTTTGACCGGAAGCCGCCCAAACCGAAAATCAAGAAATTAACGACGGAATTTGGAAATAAAAATAGTGTCATTCGATTCCTCTTAAAGAGTAAATTCAGAAAACACTAATAGTTTTTACCATAAGTCAAAGGTAACCCTTTTGAAAAATTTCTTCGACCCATGAGACGAGCGTGTCAAGAGATTTAAGGGGAGCACTATACCTCCTATCTAACCCATGTTAAATTGACCTCTTTTTCGGTACACGTTTCTAAGAAACCGTTAAGAGTTAGAGCTTTAATTTTTTGTGCCTTTTCTATGACATCTTTTTAAGCTCTGGTACTAGAATTATTAATATACAGCTAACAATACCATTTCGAGAATTTGTTTTGAAAAATGCAAAACAATTTAATTTTTTTCCCGAATTTTTATTTTATTTTGAACTTTGTAATAATACTGCAATGGTTCTAGTACCATATGTAACAATTATACTGGGAAACATGCTCAAAAAATTTCAACTTTCAAAGTCAAATAGTTTTTGAGAAAACTGTACCTTTATGGAAAAAAGTGAATTTGCGGGAATTTTGCGGGAGCTGTAAAATTTTACTTATCATAAAGCCGGCCTGCACCATAATATTAATCCTCACCAGACTGTTCTTTTTCCTCAAATAATTTCCTCTTTTCTTTTCGTCTTGCTTCTTTTGACACACTTTCCATTGCTTTCTCAGCTTTCTGTGTTCTTTGAATATCGCAACTCTTAATTGTTTCCACAGATTAACTCAATCAAAAGAAATTCTGGTCAAAACATTACTTAACAAAAATCTGCATAGCTTCCGTAATTTCTATAGTACAGTTATAATTTTTATATGTAATTACGCAAAAATGATACAGAAGGTAATGGCGCCAAAATTAGAAAAACCGATTTTTTTCGATTTTCGAGGAAACAGAAACCCCTTATAGTACACCCCTTAATATATATTTCTTTATTTTATTTGTTTTTGTTTATTTATTAATATCAATTATTTTTCTAAACATTCTAAACAATTGTAATTTTCAGGTGAAATAAACAAATGGAAATTTCACATAAATTTGAAGATGCATATCATATAATTGGAGTAAATCCAAAAACGACTAAATTCAATATAAAATATATAATTTATATAACATCTATGATATTTTTATTAATTAATGAATTTTATTTTATAATTATCAATTGGGATACCATTGAGAAAAGAATAATGGCGTTAAAAGCATTAATAATTTATAGTATGTTTTTCCTACAAGGAATCTTCTATTTATTCTTTTGGAACAATGTTATAAAGTTGATAAAAATAATTGACAACGAAAATATTTACAAGGGAAATCCATTCAACAAACTTTTCCTGTCAAAAACCAGAAAATCTTTTATCGAAAAATCAAAAAATGAAATCATGAAACAAAATAATGTTTTAAATCACGGTTTGAAAATTTATTTAATTGTTGCTTCGATTATGCCGATTTTAATAATGTTGATAAAATTTAAAAAAATTGGTTTTTTTATAAAAATTAAAGATCTACCGATGCCATTTCCTTTTTATTTTCCAGAAGGTTATGATTCAATATTTGTTTATATTTTTGCATATCTTTTACAAATTTTATACAGAATTAACTGTTGGGGTTATGCATATCTTTCATACGCCGGTTCATTTAATTCTATGAAGTTAATTGCAAGTGATATAAAATTGTTAAGTTTAACAATCACTGAAATGGATGTATGTCTCGGTTTGAAAAATTCTAACAATGGTTATACCCAAAATGAGGTGATGTTTTTGAAGAAATATTTAAAATATATTATAAAACATCATCAGAATATCTATCAGTAAGTTTAAAAATTTTGTTCTTCCATTTTAACAAAACTAATTTTAAAGGGAGACTGTACTTTGTATCCCGCCAATGTTAAATTTGCTATTTTTAGGTAGCTACATTTTTCATCGGATTGGTGAAAGATACGTAAATAAAACTTAACACACTTATAGTTTTAGGGTGGTTTTAGCTACTGACATTTTTTCAATTTAATCTTTGGACCATACTATTTTTTTTTTAAATTACGAGTTACATAATATTTTTACAAATTGTTTTCTACGTTTTTTGGATATTACTAATTTTTTGAGCACCTGAGGAAGTAAAAACAATGTCGGTGAATGTGCATGTACTGTATATACATGATAATTAACTAGTAAAACTTTTAGCCTGGTAAGTTAAATGGAGAGACGACAACTGATATGGTATGGTCATGTGCAGAGAATGGGTGATGAGATGTGGCCAAAAAGAATGTTGTCTTATGTCCCAACCAACAGAAGGAAGAAAGGTAGACCAAGGAAAACGTGGAAAAAGGGAATACAGGAAGCCATGAGGGAGAGAGGGATGGATGAGGGTGATTGGGAGGATAGAAGAGAATGGAGATTGAAGTGCGGGAAGCGGCGCCGGCCGTAGGAACCCCGGAAAAAAAAAGAAAAGTTAAATGGTTTCTGAAAAAAACGTACCTAAGTATTACAAATCTAAATTTACGGGAAAAGGCACAAATGAAAAACAAAATGTACACAAACATGCTTAATTTCCCATCAACAGTTGGTTAGAAAGCTGCACCAACATCGGAAAATATTAAAAATAGTGAAGCAGATATTAAAACAAAAAAAAAATTAAATTCTTTCTGCACAAAAACGAGCGATATAAAAATATGAAAAATATTTTTCCTTGGCAACATGTTAATTTTTTAGGATAAACCTGATAAAAACTTACATTTTTTCATTAAAATAATTGTCTTGTCGTAAATTAATGTTTTTGTGGTAGATCTAGGTCTAAACTATTGAAAAACATTAAAAACCGAAAATCAAAATTTTCAGTCAAAACCATCATACAGTCTTCCCTTAAGAACAGAAGAGGTAGAGGTGTAAAAGACAATTTTGTCAGAGTTATCTCCTCTGAGAGTAATAAATTTCATCATTATACAGCCGGATCCTGTGGTGAATGAAAGTGAAGGTGTCATTTGCAATGTGGAAAATAGATGATTTCAGAGAGCCTGGCATGCTGATAAACATACTTTTTCAACTCAGTGAGGAAGACAATTGTAAACTAACTCACTCCTCGTTTTACTAAGTAAAGCCTCTAAGGTTTAAACCAGCCTTTCAGCTGACCTAAACAACACAACAGTTTGCTATATTTATTTGCATATTTCTTTCTACACCTATTTTGTTATATTTATTACTTATTTTCAGAAAAATCCAGACAGTTAATACGGGAATTCATGGGATTGCTTTAGTGCATACGTACGCCATTTCTGCGTGTCTTTGCATGGCAATATATTTTATAGTTCAGGTAAGTAACTTCTTTATCTATACAATCCTCACTTAAATCTCTCGTGACATGTCACGCGACCATTGATCACGTCATGATTTTGGAGACCTCTGTACCCTGGTGGACTCCAATTTATTATTGTTTTACTTTCTCTTGCCTATATGAATATATAGGAAGGAAAGTATTATTTCCATGTCGATTGTTCGAAATCGAGCTTTCACCGGATCTATACGGTAGGTTTAAACCCCCTGAACCCAAAAACATGTTTTTTAACGATTGGTCTTGTGTGTGTGTGTGTGTGTGTGTGTGTTTGTGTGAACAGAATACCTCAAGATCGGAACATCGTACGAACTTGAAACTTAAAATTTAAGTTAAGTACCATTTGAAGACCCGACACGAACATTTTTATCAAAATCGGTCAACCGGAAGTAGTAGTTTATTCGTGTCATTTTTCACTTTTTTGCAATTTTCTCAAAGACGGCTCCTGCGATTTTTTAAAAATCGCCTCATTTAATAAATATGTAATGTTCTACAAGATAGGGTAGGCGCCATGTCTGCTGAAATTCTTGGGAAGGCTGTTTTCGCGTAAAAAATTGTTTTTTTAAGTTTGCGATTAAAATATCGCAAAAAGTAAAATAAAAGTTGTAGAGCATTTAAAATCCTACTACTTTTATTTTAAATTATATTTTGTTTAACGCTTAGTTTAGCAACAATTAGCGATTTTCTGTTTATTTTCTCACGAAAACGTGTAAAACATTTTTTTTAAAGCCTTAGTATGCATTTTACGACAAAAATGTGTGTAATCAAATTTATAGGAAATTAAATGATCTACAACTTTTATTTATAGCATTTTTCTCTACAAAGTAGACTTTGTAGAGAAAAATTTGAGGCTTTTTAGAGTTTAGCGTGAATGAGTGATTTTTCGTATTTTTAAGCCAATCAGAGGTTGATTTTCATTTTGCGTCATAATTAAAATTAGGTTATGTTTATTGAGGTTAGTTTTTTTGTATATTTTTAATGTTTTATTACTAATGTTAGTTTATATTGTTCATTATTTGCATTGGCAAGAGAAAGATGTATGAGTGTTTCACACCAGATTTAAATTTTAATTTTTTAAGTCCACAGCACTGAATTTAGTCTATTTTAGAAAGTTACTATACTCGGGTTTTTGTTTATTTTTTCAGAAATCAGAAAATGTCGGTAAAATATCTGAGATAGTTTTCTGTGTGTACCTGTCATATTTGGTCTATTATTTTGGTTTGAATGGTGAAGATATTATTCGTGAGGTAAGCAATGTTCATTAATATTATGCTTTGTGAGATCTTTTTTTTATTCATTTTATGACCACAAAGGATCACTTTAGTCTCTTTGGCAGTTGGTTCCTTTCCTTCGGCAGTTTATTTCCTTTTCATTTCTTTCCTGCCAATACTTTTTCATTCTGTCGGATCTTGCTTTTCTTAGTTCGTCTGAACAAACCTGTTCTTTTCGTTTAATTGTTCTTACTGATAAAATTTTGTTTTTGTCTTTAATTGTTTCTTTGTAAACCGTTGTGCGATCTTTGACATCAGCAATTGTTAGATTTAGTTCTGTTCTGTCTTTTTTTAGTTTGTTCAGACGCTCCGATTCGTCGTTATCCTTTAAGTGACTGCCCACCGGATCCGAGTGCAGTCTTCCAAGTCCCTCCTTTATGGGAGCTTGCGGTGGAATTTTCCTTAAAAGACCTTCCATATTGACTGTCGAGGGTTGTCAACCACTTGGTGAGATAAATCTCGAGTTACAAGTATGGATGTTATCCATAGAGGTGAAGATGAGTTGTGAATTGGGTGATAATGAAGTTGTGAGGTAATTCCGTTTTAGTTCACTTGACTTTAGCCTTTTCAAGTCAAGCTATCCAGCCGCACCACGTGGAGGTACGCATCTTTTTCTGTAAAGTCTAAAAGGCTTTAGGTTTTAGAGATCGTAAAATTAAGGCCAAGAAAAGAAAAAGATGCCGGAATCAATAACGTTTATTAATATAATCTATCATAAATTATAAATTCTATCATATCCCTACGACTTTATTAACCCATTTTACCCATGATATTATCTGTTATCTCTATTATTATTATTATTATTATTATTATTACTACTACTAGGGTAAAGGTGGCCAAGAGTACGCAGTCGGGTAAGAGTACGAATATGCGGTTTTGGTAGTTTGGCAACACTGGCGATGGTCAATTTACATTCATTATTTGAAATATATTGTGATTGAATAGATCCTGCTCGATGAAGTTTCTCCGCCTCTTCTAACATTTTCTACAGGTAAATACAATTTTTATCTTATTATACTACTATTTTTTGAAACAATAACTTAAGCTATATTTTTAGTTATGGTATTAGTACGAGTTTTGTAAAGTTATCAATCAAACCATCATTTTGTGGTTAACTGCCGGTAGACATAACAGCTAAAAAGCAACACTCTTGTGCTCTTTATAGGGCATTTTTTAAACCAAGTGCAATGAGTCCAAGAGTACGCAGCTCAATAGAGGCCAAGAGTACGCATGCGTACTCTTGGCCGACATTTCCTGCTTTACAAATTATTTATTTTCACTTTATTCAATCATTATTTTAAACCACATATTTTATTATTAATTATCTGTAGTTAACTTATAATAGTCTAATTATTCCCTCTTTGCAGATAACATGGGAAAATACATTAGGAAAACTGATCGAAGAAATTCTTTCACAAAGGAAAAATTGGAGGAGGCGAGAAAACGTATTACACAAGGGGAAAGCAAAAGAAGCGTTTCTGAATCGCTCGGAGTCCATGAAGCAACTCTTAGGAAAAGACTAAAAGCTGTAAGTTCGATTTATTTACACGTAATTTTATGATGAAAGCTGTGGAATTAACGTCTTATCTTTCGGGATTATGGAAGAACAACTTTTAGTAGTTGTATTTAGCAAAATAACGATAGTGTAATTTATGTCTGTCCTTGGTGTGGTGAAACATTTGAAGATGAGTTGATTCAATGCATTATGTGCAAACAATGGTGGCATGAGGCCTGTTCAGGTTATGAGCAGACAATGACTTTTGTATGTGACCATTGTTGAAAGGGGTAAAAACCCAAATATTTTATAATAGGGTAGCCTTAAAATAGAGTTAAGTATTTCATAGAAGCTAAAATAGAAAGTGATTTACATGATTGTTTAACTTTTATCGGAAGTAGGCTTAAGTATATATTTTTAGTATTTATTATTTCATTATTTTATTACCTTAACTCAATCATATAGTATTTTTAGTCTGTATGTGAACAAATATACCTAAGTTATATTATAGTATTTAGTTAATATTATTGTAGAGGATAGCTTAAGCTTCCTTAGAAAAGAAAAGAAAGAGTGCGTACTCTTGTACGACAACAGACGTACTCTTGGCCGACATGGCGGCCAAGAGTACGCAAATTACATTTTTTTATACTTTCCTTTTTAACTTTAGCGCATGTAGTTTTTTTGTATATTAGTAAATGCAAACAAATAAAGTATGTTTTAATTAATATGTTGCTCGTTTTTCTTTCATGTACAATGCTTATAGAGAAAGTAACAAATAAAAACCATTAAGGTGCGTACTCTTGGCCACCTTTACCCTACTACTACTACTACTACTACTACTACTACTACTACTACTACTACTACTACTACCCCATTTAGAATTTATAATAACTTATAATTATCTCTTGCACTATATGAATATAAAGAAAGGAAAATATTGTTTACATATCGATTTTCGAAATCGTGTTTTACACCGGAAATACAAGTTTTCAGGCCCTTTTTTATTTTATTCCTAATTTGTGTACGTTGCAATCTGTTCAATTCATAACAATAAGCAACCCCATGACCCAATGAGATGAGAATGATGTGTATGACGTGTAAATGAGATGTAGTCTTGTATAGACCCAGCCCGACCATTCCTGAGAGAGTATGGTTAATTGAACCCCAACCATCAAAGTACACCAGTAACCACTGTCTAGTATTAAAAGCCGTATAAAAGTAACAATCTTTACTAGGATTTGAACCAGGAACCTTCGTCTCAGAAAAATATTATTATTCAGGCCCTTTGAACACAAAAAACATGTTTAGCGATTGGTTTGTGGTTTGTTTAGGTCAGCTGTTAACCGGAAGTAGTTGTTAATTCGTGCAATTTTTCATTTATCACAATTTTCTCAAAAACAGTTCTTACAAATTTAAAATTGCTTCATTACTAAAATTTTTTGTGATCTACATGACAGGGAAAAGCGGCTGCTTAAATTTTGGGGGGCCTGTGGGGTCCAGTGATAATATTTTTTTAAGATTGCGGCCTTAAATACATGTTAAGCCAAAAGTTTTTGTAATAAAAGTTGTAGGTTTCTGTTTCTGTTTCTCGGTTCTGTTTCTTATCACATGTTCAGCCAATTATGTGATTGAAACATTTAAGAATAGATGAGATAGAGGTGAAAAAGACACTAGTCAGAGATATCTGATCTGAGAGTAATGAATTTTATTATACAACCAGACCCTATGGTGAATGAAATGAAGGTATCATTTGCAGGGTGGAAAGTAGATGCTTTTCAGAGGGTGTGGCATGCTGATAAGCATACTTTTCCATTCAGTGAGCAAGACAATGGTAAATCAACCTAAACACCATTGTTTACTTATGATTAAACATTGTAACATTGTTTATTATTCAAAATGTTAAAGCCAAGTCGTGTCAGAGTTTCACACCAGATTTTTATTTTTGTTTTCAGGGTGAAAAATTAAGGGAATCACTGTATGAATGTTCGTGGATTGACAAACCAGAATGGTTCAAGAAAACACTGATCATAATGATTATTAGAAATAACAAACCCATGAAAGTAAATCCGCTTGGATTGTTCGTCATAAATCTGGAATATTTTACCATGGTAAGTGAAATAATAAAAGTAAAAATAAGAGTAAAATTATGGTAAATCTGCACAAATAAAAAGTAAGTTTTGAATACTTGTATAATGATCATCCAGAAAGAAAGTATAGTCACTTGAGTCACGAGTTTGCCCTTGTTTGCAACGAGGGGTAAAGAGGGAAAAGCATCAGTGCGCATGCGCGACTGCTTTAATTTCAGTACGACAAACATAACAACTTATACTATACCCAGAGCATAGGTTATACAGTATATCGTGCAACCTTTTGTAGGTTAACTGTTTGTTACAGAAATGTCGGTTTCTCGAAAACGTGATCGAACTATTCAGTGTTGAACGAAATCTAATATGCACTGTAATAAAATGTTATGAAGTTAAAGCTTAACAAAAATGCTTATCCGTGCCTCTTAACAAAAGCTGTGAGCGAGCTCCTGTGATGTTTCTCTTTCCACAATGTGAAAAATAAAGAAGGAAATTAAGGACGTGAAGAAGCTATTCTTTAACAGTTTTGTTGACACCTGGTAAAAAAAGAAAACGGTTAGGTAGATACTAGAGAGACTGATAATGAAAACGCCGGTGACAGCAATAGTAATAAAGGCGATTCATTCATAATTACAGTAAATCAAACATTTCTAGTTATGTAATTAAGCTATAGGCTAAATATTACAGGTCACATTTATTTCTTATTAGGTTTATGAAGAAAACATTTTCTCGAAATAAACCACAGCTTACATGTAGAAACTGCACGGTAGTGTCTCACTGTTGAGGTTGGTAGGACTGCAAATATTTTACTTCCCTTCCTCACAGCCCATACATACACAAAAGGCAATCTCGTGACTTTAGTATTATACATGCCATCTGCGCATATCTCTCGGGCATCTGACGGTTTTAATGTCACCCGCCAACGGCGGCTATTCAGATATACTGTGGAGAATTCGAACTGGCACAACTCTCGCTCTACGTGTACACACAGTTCCGCTTAAAGTATATCCATAACCTATTCTTTCAACAAGGTCTACAAATTTTAATGTACGCAGATGCCTACAGCCTTGTTTCAATGTACAAATATAAAAAAACAATTATTTCATTTTAAAATATGTATTTAATTTGTCCCAGTAAAAATGTAAATTATAAATTACAAGAACTAAACTGCAAAAACTCACTAAACTATACTAACTAAACAAAGAACTAAACAACTAATAAACAAATTGGTCTGAATGTATAATGAACAGAAAATTATATATAGAAACAAATTATACTATTTTTCAAGGCTAATGAGCTCTGAACGTGTGCATTGCCCCCCTACCAACTTTATAGCTAGCCAATGACTTGCCAACACTTGCTGTTGTAGCTCAGTTAAATATTTTGTCCGCTATTTTTTTGCTCTTTCAATAACAAATATAACCTATAAAAATACAATCAGCTGATTATATTATAAAATATTGCATGTTAAATGCAGTCTATAAACGATGTGTTCAGTACGAGATGCACGACGAGATTGAACTATTGCGGCTCTTATACGCAGCGCGCGTAATGCTTGTCCAGTACAATCTGAAAACGCTGGCAAACGTTCTGATTGGTCTAAACGTGTGGAACAGTAGAGCTCATCAACCGTGAAAAGCATATCAGTCACATCATTATGTCTGATGGATTATTAATAACAACAGTGAAAACAAAGCGTAGTTACTGTGCGTGAGTCGCACGTTACAGTAGCGTTTGTATACGTTTGTGACTGTACCGTCGTTGCATGGCGATGGGTGAAGAGTGTAGTAGATAAACACCAAAGCTGCTTGTGCCATTTCGAATTGTCCAAGATATAGAAACTACAAGAGTTAGCAACAAACGCTTTCCGGATTCGTAATCTATACAAAAACTTAGTGGGCCTGGATTGGGTTTGAAGTTCCGGTTTTGACCTGAAGTAGCCCAAAACTGGAGGTCAAAAATTAAAGTCGGAATCTGGAAACAAAAATTGCATCATCAATTCCTTTTAAAGAGTAAATATAGAAACCACAAATAGTTTCCACAAATGAGAAACCACAAATGAGACGCGTCGTCTCATAGAAGAATTTTTTAATTTTTAATCTTAATTCTTTTGAAGTCGCATAAACAGCTTTGTTATTTGCGACTTCGGTGGGTTGTGTAACTGCAACAGTGGATTTTAACTTAAAATAACTTCCAGAACCTAGCCGGGAATCGAATTCAGGACTTCTACGTTGAAGACTAGCCCGATACCACTACAGAAACGACCAAATTAATAATTTTTGTTTTTTTTTTACAGATGTGCAAGGCTGTCTATACTTATTACAATGTATTAATAAGCACTAAAAAATAAAAACGTTTGCTTGTAGTTTTGAAAATTAATTGATGTAACAGTCGACAAAATACAAACAAAATTTGGTAATAAAAACTATCATTACTTTTATCTCTTCCAAGAGTCGTAAAACTTAATTATCAGCCTTTATAGCTAAATAAATATATACTTGCATGAACCGCTGGTTTACAAATACTACCGTCTACAGCGAATAGTGAAAACATCACCCACGTATGTCACCGCACTAGACAGCCTACTGCCTACCGAATAGCAATGAGATGATTAGTAGAGTGTTATGACGTAGCAGCAGTCTGGTACTTCGTCTGTCCCCTTCATCCCCCACCTGCACAAAGCTTAGATTCATATAATTGCAGTGACGCATGTAGCGGCTGCATCCGGTAATCACATGTGACGATTGCACAAACGAAACCACACCTTAAGGTGAAGTCTACGAATTATTTTCGCAAGTGCAGATTGTGAAATTTCAACACATTTATTCCGACACAAATATTTATCTTCAATTTTTCATGAATAGTCTTTACTAACCAAGCAGTTAATGCGACTTTAAAGGAATTACAAGGAGAACAATATTTCTATAAATAAATTATAATAAATTTTCTTATTCATAAAATCTTTTTCAGTATTTCCTTCTTAAACAATTATTTCAGTAATAGGAATATCTAGTTAATCAGACTTTTTTATAGTTCTTAATATGTTGTGATACGAATAAGCTGCATTTATCAACTGAAAAAAAAACAATATTTCAGTCATTTAAAACAATTAGTAATTAAGAGCATCATTGCTCATGCATCATTCACTCATGATTACAATTAGGTTATTTATTTATTTATTTACAATATAAAGTAAATCAAATAAATAAAAGTTAAAAAAAGGTAAATATATAGGGTGATTCAAAACTATACATCAATCTCTTGGGATCTCATTATATAGCTAAAAATAAGAAACAAAGTTTATATAAACATATGCCTGAAAACGCTTAGTTAGCGAGTTACGGCTAGCGAAAAATTTCACCTAGAGAACTGTACCCTCGGTAAAGTAAGGCCATATAAAAATGTTAAAGGTAGTTACAAAGATACAAATACAATTGTTTCTTATGTTTTTTAATCTGAAAAATTGAATAAAATTGGTTTCAGAACTGTAAATGCAACACTTTCAGATATATCTTACATAAAACACAAGAATTGGTTCAAAGAAATAACACATTTTTGTGTTTAACGTAAGATTACTTCCATAAATGGTAAATAAAGGTGTATTTTTTCTTAAATAAATTTGTAGAAAATTTAATATATAAATTCTTGTGTTTTATGTAAGATATCTCTGAAAGTATTGCATTTACAGCTCTGGAACCAATGTTATTCAATTTTTCAGATTGAAAAACATAAGAAACAATCGTATTTGTATCTTTGAAACTATTTTTAACATTTTTATACGGCCTTACTTTACCGAGGGTACAGAGTTCTAGGTGAAATTTTTTTTCGCTAGCCGTAACTCACTAACTAAGCGTTTTCAGGCATATGTTTGTATGAACTTTGTTTCTTATTTTTAGCTATAGACTGAGATCCCAAGAGATTGCCGTACAGTTTTGAATCACCCGGTATAAATAAATAATAAATATATAAAGTAAATATTATACTTTTCATTGTTCAACCTAGTCAACCTAGTGTAAGGTAGGCACCCTAATTTGCTGAGCTGGTGATGAAAGAGATGAATGAAAGTGAGAGAGTGAGTGTTAGTCAGGTTCCCTTCCACGCCCCGCTCACATTTCCCTTCTAGTATTATATAAACAGTTCCGAGGGAGGTGGAGGGCTCTTTGCTGATGTCTGATCAAGTGGCCAGGCGGTGGGTTTTTGGTTGGTAGGCGGTTGCGGCCTCCTTGGGGCTGGTCGAGGACGCCTCAATTGAGTCCAATACTACTTCCCCCATCGTGAGGGAGTGAACATGAGTTTTTCTTGCCGCTTCGGATAAAACAAAAATTAGTCATGTGAGTGAGTTTCACACCAGATTTTTCCACTTACATTGGTGAAATTGATGTAGTTAATGACGTAAAGCCCATAAGGTTTGATTTCCATATTTCTGTTGGCTCTTGTCATCATCATCAGAAGTGACTTCTTGAACCATAAGGGTTTATCCACCCACGAACATTCGTACGATGCCTCTCTTAACAAATAATGCTGCAAACAAACACAGAAATTTATTTTGTTTTAAATTTTTTAAAACACTTTTTTTATTCATAATTACAATCTGTTTAAAAAACAAGATAAGGTTAGTACATATGAAAGAATCTGATGTGAAACACTCACACGACTTTTTCTTGCCAATGAAAATAATGAACAATATAACCTAACATTAGAAATAAAAAAAAAACTAACCTCAAAAAACATAATCTTATTTTAATCATGATTAAAAAACGCAAAATGAAAATCAACCTCAGTTTGGGTAAAAAATACGGAAAAATCACTCATTCACGCTAAACTAGGCTCTGTAGAGAAAAATTCTCTAAATAAAAGTTATCTTTTAATTTCTTATAAATTTTATTATATCTACGCTTTTGTCGTAAAATGCATACTAAGGCTGAAATCTTTATAAACTCGAATTATTACACGTTTTAGTGAGAAAAAAAAACAGAAAATCGCTAATTACCGCTAAACTAAGCGTTATAGAAGAAATTATTTGAAATAAACGTTGTAGGTTTTTAAATTCTCTACACCTTTTATTATATACATTTTTGGGTTAAAATGCATATTAAAGCCGTAATCTTAAAAAAAACCATTTTTTCTACTAGATCAAAGCCTCCTCAAGAATTTCAGCAGACATAGCGCCTACCGTATCTAGTAGAGTATAAAAAACATAGTAAACGAGACGATTTTTAAAAAAAATCAAAGGAGCCACTTTTTAAGAAATCGCAAAAAAGTGAAATATGAAACGAATAAACTACTACTTCCAGTTGACCGATTTTAATAAAGATGTTCTTGACGAGTCCTCTAGTGGTGTCTAACTTAAGTTTCAAGTTTCAACTATGTACGATGTTCCGTTCTAGAGATAATTTGTTCACACACACACCAATTTCCAAAAATATTTATTTTTTATTTCCTTTATTACTCCTCCAAAAGAGCCAAGCCCGTGCTTGGAGAAGGATTACTCTAATTACAAAAAATTCATAACACAAAATAAACTACAATAAAACAATAAAACAATAACAGCACTGATAAAAAAAGAAAAAGAAAAAACAGTTAATAACAATACTACCCACCGGGTTAGTCTAGAGGTAAAATCGTCACCAAAATCAGCTGTTTAACAGCTGATTTTCGGAGACGAAGGTTGCGGGTTCAAATCCTAGTAAAGGTAGTTACTTTTATACAGATTTGAGTGCTAGACAGTGGTTACCGGCGTACTTTGATGGTTAGGGTTCAATTAACCATACTCTCTCAGGAATGGTCGGCCTGAGTCTGTACAAGACTACACCTCATTAACAAGTCATACACACCATCCTCATCTCATTGGGTCATGGGGTTGCTTATTGTTCTGAATTGAACAGATTGCAACGTACACACATTAGGGATTAAAAATAACAAAACTACATTACTTATTACTGCTTGAGTCCCAGCTCCGTGTAGTTGCGGGTCGAAGGGTACGGGTGAGGTATAATGAATGAGTGACGCATGCTGGAAGAACGATTGTTGTATTACTCTGATATAAAACATTCGTTTTCAAACTTTCCCTATTTAACATATTTGTTTGTATTTATTACAATTATATATTTACATGTTTTAGTGTAAAATGGTAAGTTAAATATTATGAATCCGACCAAGTTAATAACCTAGTAGGTATTTCTTAAAATTAATGCGCCGGATGATAAGCATATGTTTTTAGTCTAGTTAGTACACGCTACCACTACAAATGCAGCAGCTGTGAAATACTACTAATTCATTCATACACTCATTCATTCTCCCATTACTATAACAACGTACTGAATTCCTTACAACTACACGGAGCTGAGACTCAAGCAGTACATAATAAAAAAAATCTGGTGTGAAACACTCACACAACTTTCTCTTGCCAGAGCAAATAATTAACAATAAACCTAAGATTAGTAATAAAACATTAGAAATAAACAAAAATCTAACCTCAATAGACATAACCTAATTTTAATCATAATTATGCGAAAGACGCAAAATGAAAATCAACCTCAGTTTGGCTTAAAAATACAGAAAATCACTCTTTCACGCTAAACTAGGCTCTGTAGAGAAAAATGCTCTAAATAAAAGTTCTAGATCTTTTAATTTTCTATAAATTTGACTTATATACACTTTTGTCATAAAATGCGTACTAAGGCCGAAATCTTAAAAAAATCAATTTTGCACACGTTTTCGTGAGAAAAAAACAGAAAATCGCTAATTACCGCTAAACTAAGCGTTATACAAAAAAATGTTTTAAATAAAAGTTCTAGACCGTTAAATTCTCTACAACTTTTATTACCTATATAAATTTCTGCGCTAAAATGCATATTAAAGTCACAATCTTAAAACCATAGTTTTTTACATGAAATCACCCTCACCGAGAATTTTAGCAAACATGGCGCCTACCCTATCTTGTAGAGAATAAAAATTTAGTAAACCAGACGATTTTTAAAAACATCGTAGGACCAGTTTTTGAGAAAATCGCAAAAAAGAAAAATTACGGGAATAAACTACTTCTTCGTGTTGACCGATTTTGATGAAAATGTTCGTGTCGGATCCGGTAGTGGTATGGAACTTAAGTTTCAAGTTTCAAGTTCGTACGATGTTCCGTTCTTGAGATTTTTTGTATACACACACACACAGACACATAGACACACACACAGACCAATCGCTAAAAACATGTTTATTGGGTTCAGGGGTTCTGTTTACGTGTAGATCCGGTGAAAACTCGATTTCGAAAAATCGACATGAAAACAACACTTTTTTCCTTTATATTCATGTAGGCAAGAGATAGTAACAAGTGTCTTCTTCTTAAAGTTCCATCTCCTATCGGAGGTTGGATATCATAATGGCTATGGTCACTTTGCTGGCTGCTGCTCTGAATAGTTGCAATGAACTACAGTTGAACCATTCTCTAAGATTCCTCAGCCAGGAGATGCGTCTTCTTCCTACGCCTCTTCTTCCTCGGATCCTTCCCTGCATAATAATTCTCAGCAACTCATATTTTTCTCCTCTGGTTATGTGACCCAAATATTCTAGTTTTCTTGTTTTTATACTCTTCATAACTTCCAACTCCTTATTTAAACGTCGTAGCACCTCAACATTGGTAACCTTTCGGACCCACTGAATTTTCAATATTCTCCTGTAACACCACATTTCGAACGCTTCTATCTTCTTTATGTGTTGTTTCTTCAATGTCCAAGCTTCCATTCCATATAGTACGATAGAAAATACGTAACACCTTAGAGCTCTTAATCTGAGAGGCATCTGAAGGTCTTTGTTTGTTAGCATTGTCTTCAATTTTATGAATGCTTGCCTTGCAGTTTCAATTCGTACTTTAATTTCTTTGGTTTGGTCATTCTTGTCATCAACCCAGGTTCCCAGATATTTGTATGCCTCTACTTTTTCTATTTGGGTTTGCTCTATTGTTAATGTTTCATTTCCATGTTCTGCTTTCGAGACAATCATAAATTTAGTTTTTTTCTCATTTATTCTAAGTCCATATCCAATGCAATGATCGTTAATTCTATTCACCAATTCTTGCAACGATTCCAGGGAGTCTGCCATCACAACGGTGTCATCAGCGAATCTTATGTTATTTACCATCCTTCCACCCACAGAGATTCCATCACTCAGTTCTGTTATGGCTTCTTGAAATATGGCTTCACTATACATGTTAAACAGTAGTGGCGACAGAACACAACCCTGTCTTACTCCTCTCTTTACATCAATATTCTCGGACTTTTGTTCTTCGACCTTTATATTGGCCTTTTGATTCCAATACAGATTGATGATGATTCGCAAATCTCGTCTGTCTATATTTTTGTTTTTCTATAATTCTATTAGTTTTTCATGTCGGACCCTGTCAAATGCTTTTTCAAAATCAATGAAGCAGGCATATATATCGATGCTCATATCTAAGCATCTTTGAGAAAGGACATTAAAAGCAAACAATGCCTCTCTTGTTCCCAGTCCTTTGCGGAACCCAAATTGGGTATCGTCCGTATCATCTTCTAGTTTTCTATATAATCTTTCATGAATTACCTTCAGAAATATTTTAAGGGTATGGCTTATTAGTGATATTGTCCTATAGTCTGAACAATCTTTGGCATATATTGTCTTTGGTATTGCTACAAAGGTAGACACCAACCATTCCTGTGGTATTTGTCCGGTTTTATAGACTTCATTAAACAGATCCAGCAGTATATGTAGAGTTTCATCATCCAGGCATTTCAATAATTCCGCAGGTATTTCGTCTGGACCTACAGCTTTTCCGTTTTTTGCATTTCGTATTGCCTGTTTGATTTCCTCCATCATGATCTCCGGTCCCGTTTCACTGTCAATTTCTTCCGGTTCTTGACGATTATCCTCAAACAGGTCTGTTATGTATGTCTTCCACTTATCCAATTTCTCTTTGACTTCTATAATAATTTTTCCATTATTGTCTTTAAGAAGACCATCTTTCCTTTTTCTCTGTGTATTTGTCATTTCCTTTATTTTCTTATGCATGTTGAAGCTATCATACTTTTTAGCATATTCCTCTATTTCACTGCACTGATTTGTAAGCCAGGTGGATTTTGCCTCTTTTATTTTCTCTCTTATCAATCTCTGTGTTTCCTTGTATTCTGCCTTATTCCTGCCTTTATACTTCCTTCTTTCCCCCATTAGCTCTAGGATTTCTGAAGTCATCCATCTCTGTTTTTTTCTTATTTGTGTCTGCAATATCTTCTTGCCTGCCTCTACCAAGGTCTTCTGTATAATGCTCCATTTGTCATCAACATCTGTCGCCTTTATCACATCTTGTTTTCTTTCCTTTAAGTTACCATTTATTTCTTTTTTCAAACTCTGGCGTATAGGTTCTTCTTTTATCCTTGAGACATCGAACCGTGGTATATTTGATTGTTTTCGAATCTGCTTCAATTTTATCTGCATAACACTTACTAATGGATTATGATCTGAATTTATGTCAGCTCCGGAGTATGTTCTCACAGACTTTATCGTGTTTTTATATCTGGATTTTATTAAAATGTAGTCTATCTGATTTCTAACAATGTGATCCTCTGCATCCGCAGGTGATTTCCAAGTATAAAGTCTTCTGTTAGGCAATTTAAATATGGTATTCATTACTACCAGCTTCTCACTTTGGCAGAATTCGACAAGTCTGTCCCCCCTCTCATTTCTTTCTCCCAAGCCAAACTCCTCCACACATCCATCCACTTTTCCCCTTCCAATCTTGGCGTTGAAATCTCCCATTACCAACAATATGTCATCTTTTTTTGTGGATCTTATGATTTCGTTCAATTGCATATAGAACCTTTCTATCTCGGTCTCATCTTTGTCGGCAGTAGGTGCGTATATTTGGACAACGTTTATCTTTTTAGAGAATGTCTGCAGCGGGATCATCATTAATCTCTCCGAGTAGGGGGTAAAACCAACAACAGATTTATTTGTCTCTTGGTCCAAAAGTATGGCAACTCCATATCGATGTCTTGGATCATTGTTACTAACATAATACATCATGCCATTGTTTGTGGCTAGTTTTCCTGAATCCGGCCATTGAACATCGCTAATACCGAGTATATTTATCTTAAGGCGATCCATTTCAGCTATTAGGTTATCTAGCTTACCCGGTTGATATAAACTCTTCACGTTCCATGTGGCCAGTCTTAGGGTGCGTCCTTTTTCTATTTTTTCTAAACCAATGGTTTTCCTGGCTTCTTTCTGCTTATGAGGATTTCGCTTGCTGACGACCTGAGAGGCCTCATATTCTTCAAGTGTAGGTACCTCCCCTGCCGGATCTTGGTTTCCGACTCCCATGATCAGTAAGGTGTCTATGAGTTTTTGTAAATGCCATTTTGATTTTCTAGGAATGTCATTTGAGACCTTTAATACGGTGGTTTTCCGTTCCCTTCCGTATCCTTATGCCTTTGACAATTAGTTATTGCCTTTGAGAGTAATGAATTTCATTATACAGCCAGACCCGTGGTGAATGAAGTGAAGGTGTCATTTTCAGGGTGGAAAGCGGTTGCTTTTCAGGTCAGCCATGCTTATAAGCATACTTTTTGACTCAGTGAGTTGTAGCAATGGTAAACTACCTCCCTCCTTGTTTTACTTAGTAAAGCCCCTAGAGGTTCAAAAGCATAATACAGGCCAACTCATTCCAAATTAGATGTGAGTTGTGTATGCGCAGTAGCAAAGGAAGTAGTGGGGGGTTTCAGAGCCAGTGCGTTTCCAGTCACCGAAGAGTGAACATCCGTACAGTGGGTCAAAAAAGTAGTGTTTCAGTTTTGTAATCCAGTCGGTTTCCTTAGAATAGAATATATCAAGGAATATATATATCAAGAATATATTAGAATACATCAAGGCTTATATAATATATGTAATAGTACCTTACATATAAGACGTAATTTTCTTTTATGCGTTATCGAAAACCATTTTATTTAAAACAGTGTAATTGTGTGTATTTAAAATAGTGTTTTAGTGTTAGTTTATTAAAAAAAGTGTATTGTGTTTATTTAAAATGGTGTTTTAGTGTATTTAAAAAAACAGCATAATATTTTATTAACAGCGGCTATGAGTGTAAAAAGTAGAGTGAAGCAAAAAACTATTCACTCTCAAGCACGTGAAATAATCGGCTCACTATTAGAATTCATGCGCCAGGAAGCAATTCACGGAAGCCCAGTAATTCCGTTAGTCAAAGTTAAAGAGCGTGTGGCTGCAGCGACAGGGGTCAGCTTGAGCACCGTTCGAAGAATAGCCTTAGAGAAAAAAAAGATTGCTGACGGACAGTCATGTTCATTAGTTTCACCAAAAAAGCGGCTTAAAAACAGAAATAGAAAAAAATAGTGTTAGATGATTTTGATTGCAGTGTTTTACGTAGGACAGTGTTAAATTTTCATGTAACAGAGAAAACAATACCTACTTTAAAAACAATTCATAACAAGTTTTGCAAGGACACTGGATACACAGGAAGTAAAGAAACATTACGCAACGAACTGCACAGGATTGGTTTTAAATGGGTGAAAACGGAAAACGACCGAAAATTATTGGTAGAAAAACATGACATTAGGACAATTACGATTTAATTACTTAAGAAACATCAAGGCTTATCAAGAACAGAGACGTTATATTGTTTACATGGACGAAACGTACATACATGCGAGTCATACGCAAGCGAAAGCTTGGACTGACAATTCAAATGCCGGTTTTAGAAAGAAAATATCTAAGGAACAGAGACTAAATATAAATGCCGGCGGTGAACACGAGTTTGTATCAGGGGCATATCTAAGATGGAACTCCAATTCATGTACTGGCGATTATCATAACGAAATGAACTTTAACAACTACAAAAAGTGGTTAGAAGAAAAATTACTTAAAGGATTGCCGTCGAATAGTGTTCTTGTAGTAGATAATGCGCCATACCATAATAAGTTAGAAGAACACTGTCCCACGTCAGCTACAAGAAAAGATGAAATGAAAGAATGGTTGAGAAAGAGAAACATACAGTTTGTTGATTCTATGCTAAAACCTGATTTGTACAATTTAATCAAGCTGCTTAAGCCTAAGTACAAAACTTATCTGTACAACCTATTAAGGGGAGACTATACCTTTTATCCCGCCAGTGTTAATTTGTTATTTTCAGGTAATTTTTCATAGGGTTGGTAAAAGATAGGGAAATTAAACTTTACACACTTAATCGTTTTCGAGTTTCTCTAGCTACTATATTTATCCATAAAGGGCACGAGAAAGTTTTTTTTTAAATTTCAAATGTGTGTACGTTGCAATCTGTTCAATTCAGAACAATAAGCAACCCCATGACCCAATGAGATGAGGATGATATGTATGACGTGTAAATGAGGTGTAGTCTTGTGCAGACTCAGGCCGACCATTCCTGAGAGAGTATGGTTAATTGAACCCCAACCATCAAAGTACACCAGTAACCACCGTCTAGCATTCAAATCCGTATAAAAGTAACTACAGTTCAGCCGTTCTTAGTTTGCTCCTACTGTCAACAAACCAAAGCCACCTACTACAGGGTGCACGCTAGAGTCCGCGACTTTATGGTTGTCGTATTCCTATTAAGTTAACTATATTTTAAATTATAAGTACTTAAAGTACTTCAAACATCAGTCATGATATGAAGTAGGCCTAACAATTTCATTTATAAAAATACTTTTAAAAGCATTTTGTATTTAAATACTTTTGAAAGTATTTTGTTGTTACTTTTTAATTAGCGTGTACTCATCTTTATGTAATGCGCATGCTCAGTGACGTCATTATTTGTTTACATTAGGAGCAAACTAAGAAAGGCTGGACTGTATCTTTACTAGGATTTGAACCAGGAACCTTCGTCTCCGAAAATCAGCTGTTAAGCAGCTGATTTTGGCGACGACTTTACCTCTAGACCAACCCGGTGGTTGGTCTAGCTACTGAAATTTCTTTCAATTTAATCTGTTGAAGCAGAAAATTGAAAACAAAATAATGAATAACATAAAACTTTTACAAAATTTTTTCTATAATTTTTATATATTGCTAATTTTTGGAGCACCTAAGAAAGTCATAAAAGAGTGGGTATATGTGCATGTACAAGATGAATAGCTGGTAAAAATTTCAGCCTTCTAGTTTTAACAGTTTCTGAGAAAAATGTACCAAAATTTACGAGAACAGGCAAAAACAAAAAGGCACAATCAAAAACAAGGTGCATACAAACAAGTAAATTTCCCATCAACAGTTGGTTAGAAATCTGAACCAACAGCTAAGAATATTTAATAAAATAACGCAGATATTTGAAAAAACTAACATTCCCTTTGCTCTAAAACGCTCAGTATAAAATTGTAAAAAATATTCGTTCTTGGTGACATGATAATTTTTCTGGGTAATCCTGCAAAAAACTTAATTTTTTCATTAAAATAAATTTTTTGACGTAATTTAATAGTTTTTTGGTAGATCTAGGTCTGAACTATTGAAAAATATAAAAACCAAAAATCAACATTTTCAGTAAAAATATTATACAGTCTCACCTTAATCGGTTCACCTTACAATTCAATGTCTAAAAATGATAAAAATATTCTTTACCTCATTTATGATAATCTGGCCGATGGAATAGTACAGAAAATTGAACAAAATAAAAGCACTAATCTGAATTCCATGTATCAAGCGTAAGAATAAAGTATCGTCAACCTGAAGCAAAAAAGATCTGGTGTGAAACAATCGCACGACTTCTCGTTCAAAAAAACTTTCTCTTTCTCTAACAAAAAACTAACATTATAAAACATAACCTTATTTTAATCATGAGTGAATGATGGAAAATGAAAACCAACCTCAGTTTGGCTTAATAATACTTAAAATCACTCTTTTACGCTAAACTAGGCTCTGTAGATGAAAATGCTTCAAATACGTTAATAGTTGTTGTAGATCTTTTAATTTCCCATAAATTTGATTTTATTCATTTTACTTTTGTCGTAAAATGCATACTAAGGCCGAAATCTTAAAAAATGAATTTTTTTACAGATTTTCATGAAAAATATTGAAAATCACTAATTACCTCTAAACTACAGTTCAGCTGTTCTAAGTTAGCTGCTACTGTAAACAAACCAAAGCCAGCTACTACAGGGTGCACGCTAGGGTCCACCACTTTATGGATGTCGTATTCCTATTAAGTTAGATATGTTTTAAATTATAAGTACTTAAAGTACTTAAAATATCAGTCATGATTTGATGTAGGCCTAACGATTTCATTTATAAAAATACTTTTAAAAGTATTTTGTATTTAAATACTATTGGAAGTA
This sequence comes from Catonia carolina, assembly GCA_035578175.1. Taxonomy (NCBI): domain Eukaryota; kingdom Metazoa; phylum Arthropoda; class Insecta; order Hemiptera; family Achilidae; genus Catonia; species Catonia carolina. The sequence continues at coordinate 12,887,155 of JAQMRL010000014.1, read as the reverse complement.
TTTTGTAGTTACTTTTTAATCAGCATGTACACATTTTGATATAATGCGCATGCTCAGTGACGTCATTATTTGTTGACAGTAGGTGCAAACTTAGAAAAGCTGGATTTTAAGCATTATACAAACAAACGTTAAAAATCAAAGTTGTAGACTTTTAAATTTGTCTACAACTTTAATTAGATACGTACTTTCTCGCTAAAATGCATATTAAGGCTGCAATTTTAAAAATCCGGTTTTTTCGTTGAGAGAACAGCCTCCGCAAGAATTTCAGCAGACATGAATTTCAGCAGATATAGCGTTCACTCTATCTTGTAGAGACTAAAAATGTAGTAAATGAGGCGATATTTAAAAAAAATTGTAAGCACCGTTTTTGAGAAAATTTCAGAAAAATGAAAAATGACACGAATAAACTACTACTTCCGGTTTTGCGATTAAACTACTGCTTCCGATTTTGATGAAAATGTTCGTGTCGGGTCCTCTAGCAGTACTGATGTGTAATGTCGAGATGAACTTGGGACTCAGTGTGGGCAATGCGCTGCTGCTAGCGCAGTACGTACATTTCTAAAAACATGCAACTGTGTAGTTTATAGTTTATTTTTTTCTTCTTCTTAACAACACTTAATAACATTTAAAATAACATACCGTTCCGCACTTTGAATTGTTTTACCCTTCTTTCGAACGGTCGACATGATAAACTTATAATACACGGATAGATAACTAATATTATAACAACACTACAGCATAATGAATAAAATGTGAAGAATTAAAATAAAAAGAAACGGAATGAGTTTCACCAAATTAAAATACTTTTATTTGTATAAATGTACCCTAAAACGTAAAAAAAGAATAGCCAAATCAAAACAATATATCCTGTACCACTCGTCGCGTAAAAAATAAGGACTGTGTATTGACATGAACTACGAGTGTCAGTATGTTTGTTAGGATTGTATTAGAGAAACTGGGCATGCGCAGTAGATTGTTCCCCTCTTACACTTCGTCTCAAATCAAGTTCATTTCGTGACTAACCATCAGTACAACCTAAATTTCAACTTCGTACGATGTTACGATCTTGAGATATTTTGTTGACACACACAAAGACACTGACAGACATACAGACCAATCGCTAAAAACATGTTTGTGGGTTCAGGGGGTCTGAAAATGTGTATTTCCGGTGAAAAATCGATTTCTTCAAATCGATATGAAAACAATACTTTCCTTCGTATACATTAATAAACGCAAGAGAAAGTAAAAATACATTAAGAAGACTGGATTACGGTGAATTTCATTCCACACTTCACCGCAGTAATTCGATCCTTGTATAGTTACTTGAGTCACGATTTTGCCCTTGTTTGCAGCGAAGAGTAAAGGAGGAAAAGCATCAGTGCGCATGCGCGACTGCTTGAACTTTAGTACAACAAGCAATCCAGAGCATATACAGTATGTCGCGGAACCTTTTCTAGGTTAACTGTAGGAATACAACTGTTTGTTACCTTAAACAGAAATGTTAATTTCTCGAATACGTGGGCGGACTTTTCACAGTGGTGAGCGAAATCTAATTTGCAGTCTAATAATGCTGTGAAGTTAAAGATAAACAAAAATGCCTTTCCCTGTCTCTTAAAAAATACTCGAAAAATTAAGAAGGAAATTAAAGTGTTGACACATGGTAAAAAAAGAAAACGGTTACGTAGATATTAGTGAGACTGATAGTGAAGACGCAGGTGACAGCGTTAGTAAAGAAGGCGATTCATTCGTAGAAAATTTTGTTCCAATGGAATAAGGTATAGTGAATATATTGTGTAAAAGGAAAAAATGACGTCACAGTGTCTTGGGCCAGTCTAAGCTGGTGGGAGTAGTCTGTATGGAAAAGTCCATTTAATAAGGAGAGGGGTATGCGTGAGTAGTGCAACTTGACAATTTTGTAGTTGAGTTCTAACCTTAATGTATTGAAGTGATTAATTAGTTAGTGATTACTTAGTTATTGTAGTGAAGTATTATTCTTCACAAATGTTATAATCTATCTTTGATGTTCCATCTCATGTATTTAATTTTATTGTTTACTATATTGCTATTTATCGGATTTTAATTTCTAACGTAGTGTCTTATATTATTCAAAGCTGTTTACTTTTTCGTTGACTCGGTTCAGTTCTGAGTTCATAAATGAGTGATAGAGGTAAAAATAAAGTCGGCAAAAAAGGTCAAACTTTGCATAATTAAAGTCGTGAAATTATTAATAGTGTGATAACGTTTTTTGAGCGGGAAGTGAAAGAGGGACCTGGTGTATCATTGGTTTTTATTTCTTATAATAGTAGCTAATAATATCAGGCAGAGTAGTAGCGTTCAAGCTGTCTTTGTTATGCGGTTTGGCTAGTATTACACTTGATATGGAGTGGAAGAGGATTTCCTTTCTCACTTTCTCAAGACTTTAGCTGGTAATTACAGAAATCCATATATTTCATTTAAATACAGCTATAGGCAATATTAAAGATCATATTTATTTCTTAAAAGGTTTGTGAAGAAAACATTTTCTCGGATTAAACCCCAGCTTACAAAACTGCTCGGTAGTGAAATGTACGAGTAGTGTCTCACTGTTGAGGATGGCAGCACTGTCAAATTTTCACTTCCCTACCTCACAGACAATCCATACGCAAAAGGCAATCTCGTGCCTTTAGTATCTATAATACAAGTTTGTTTTATCCACAATCCACTCCTTTTCTGGACTTTTGATATTAATAGATCCGTACCGATAATGTGCCCGTAATGGACAGATGGATTGTTAAATTAATTGCACTCGATCTGTTGGTTCCAGGGCTACAGAAAATAGTTCTATTTTTTATCACAGTCAGCTAATTATATGACTGAACTGTTTAACAACAAAAGAGGCTAATGTAATTTAAAAGACGCTATCATAGTTATCTCCTCAGAGAGTAATGAATTTCATTATACAGCAAAACCGTGTGGTGAATGAAGTGAAGGTGTCATTAGCAGAGTGGAAAGTACGTGCTTTTCAGAGAGCCTGGCATGCTGATAAGCATACTCTTTTAGCTCAGTGAGTTCTGGCAATTGTAAACCACCTCACTCCTCATTTTTACTTAGTAAAACCTCTAAAGCAGTGATCTTCAACCCGCGGCCCGCCGCGTAAACTTAAGCGGCCCGCAGAACGATTTCAGTTTTTGAACAAAGAGCTTAGAACATTGCATCATTTTAATGATTTTTAAACTAGTGAAAGAGAAGGAATGTCAAGTTTCCCGTGAACTGAAAAAATCACCATTTTGATGTTTTTAGTTTGGTTTTGAGTTTTGTAACATGGTTAAGTATAAGTATATGTTTCAATATTGATATTTACTGTCATTTTCAACCAATATAAGCTTTAAAAACAAATCATGTTATTTCTTTTAACCTGACACAAAATGTTCATGTATGTTTATACTATATATATTCATATACAAATATGCATACATAAGTAGATCAATGCAGCCCTCAACCCACCCATAATAAAAATTTGGCCCTTAATTAAGATAAGGTTGAAGAGCACTGCTCTAAAGGTTCAAACCAGCCTTTCGGCTGTTGACCTTAACCACAGATCCGTACGACAAATGCGGACAGAGCGGTGAAAACCAAACCAATGCGTGCGGTGCGGACGTGTAAGCCCGCCAGCATCGTTCGCACCACGGACTAACTTAGGACTCCATTATTTGTACCCAAATGTTTTATCCTGAATGACTATCAGTAGTGCAAAATATTCATTCTGACGCAAGGTCAAGCTCAAGGTCATCCCCATTGTCACGCTCAAGAGTGCGCAGTCGACTGCACTGGTAACTGAAGCTACGCAGTCGGAAGTTACTAAAGCTGCGCAGTCGAATGCACAGCTTTGAGCGTGATCTTGGGAATGACCTTAAGCGTGACTTTGACCTTGCACCAGAACGAACATTTTTAACTACTACTATCGCACGCACGCACTGCAACGCTCGGATGCGGCTAGTCACGGCCTAGTGTTAACTACAAATGTCATCATTGGTCACGATGAATTTTAATCATCGTTTGCAAACGTAAAACGTACCTCGATAAGCCAATAGAACAGTAGACAAATCTGAAGGCAGTTTGCTTCAAGAACTTTAAAGCTTTAAAGCAAAATTGCTCATCGAATTGCTAGTGACTATGGTATGCCTGTAAACCAGAACAGAATTTAAATCGCAAAAACGTACATGTCATACAATTTAGTCTACTATTATATTATGTACAAAGCTTCGTTGAACCTACATCATAAACGACCCTCATACACACGCAAGTGCGCGTAGTATCACTTGTGTTGTTGGTTGCCTACGTCGGAGTACTCTTAGCGTAGACAGACTATAGTAAATGTCACCATCTGAACTAAAGAGACGGTCTGATAATTTTTAAAAGATTGTGAGCAACGTAGTATTATAAAATGTATAATTAGATTTATAGAAAAAATTAAAACGAATACAAATCTCTTCTGCCATTTTGATTTGGAAGTATTTCAACATCAGATTACAATTTTTGTTACTTTGTAAATTTTGTTTGATATTTGTAAATAATAAAGTTATTTCTACGTTTTAATAATTGTTTGTCTTTTGTATTTTGTTGGTATTCGTTTTTGTTCGGTAAATCGTTCGGTTGTGTAAGTCGTACTGATTTGTGTTTCATATCGCTTTGTTTGTGCGGTTATTTGACAGTAATATTGTAATGTTTAATACAAAAAATTTTTTTTAATATTGCCGGTTTAATATTTGCCTGCGGCGTAGGAACGCATGCCGGGTACCGCTAGTTAGTATTATAGAAAACAGTGCAAGGTGTGCGTAAAGTTTTTTTTTGTAATCCCTAATTTGTGTACGTTGCAATCTGTTCAATTCAGAACAATAAGCAACCCCATGACCCAATGAGATGAGGATGATGTGTATGACGTGTAAATGAGGTGTAGTCTTGTACAGACTCAGGTCGACCATTCCTGAGAGAGTATGGTTATTAAACCCCAACCATCAAAGTACACCGGTAACCACTGTCTAACATTCAAATCCGTATAAAAGTAACTACCTTTACTAGGATTTGAACCAGGAACCTTCGTCTCCGAAAGTCAGCTGTTAAACAGCAGATTTTGGCGACGACTTTACCTCTAGACCAACCCGGTGGGTTAAAGAGTTTTCACTTTAAAAATTTAATAAATACCTGTATAATTTATCCAGATGATTTACTATTTGTCCCACGTAATATCTCAATTCACATTTATTTCCAATATACATATCGATTTCTTTAAGACACAATCGAAATATTCTCATATCGGTTACAATTCGTTCAACAGTTCCGGTAAACAAATAATAGACAATCTTTGCAAGATCGAATGCAATGACGGAAAATATCGATTGTGCAACATGGATCATAAAAAATACATACAGACTTTTAATTCTGTTTAAATGTATATATTAAAATGCTACACTCAATTCAGATATGTTTATTGTTTCCGATTTCCTTTTAAATAACTTAATTAATGACGAAATTAATGGTATAATTATATAATTCGATGCTAATACCATGAAAATGAATTTCACATATTTCAAGTCTCTTTTTATTTTATTATTCGATTCATCGATAATTTTATTCTTTTCTTTTGTATTGAAACAATGAAGTTTCGTTTTAGTTAACATGACTCCAATTGAATCATAGATTATTTTACGATTATAAGTCAATTTTGTATCGTAATTACTGTTAGAGAAAACAACATGTAAACGTCTTCAAATGCTAAAAATCTTCTGCTTAAATTATTCCATCTATAGATCAATGATGCAATGGCTTCGTATGGTATTTATAATACTATCACCGAACATGCCACAGTAAATTTTGCAATTATTGTTGTTTTTCCTGAGTCACTATAATATCCATACCTTTTCAACAATGTCATTAATTCCTGTACTAATGTCTCCATTTCAATATTAACTGTAATTTATAAGCAAATATTATTTAACTTTTACAGTGCCAGGAAAATATTGTGAGTTCCTACAGAAAAATGCCAGCCTACTTTTGTGCGATTTGTAGCATCTATATATCCATAACATGACTATTTTTTCAAGGTACCTTAATGACTTTTTTGTTTTGTTCATAATGAATATTGATCTTGTATGACATTTAACTTGGAACATATTTCTTACAATTTAAAAATAAAATGATACGTAGTCATTTTTTGTGGATATTTCCTTTTCAATTTAAAAAAAAATCACCCTAAAAATTATGTTACTCAATTTCATTTATATCACTTTAGACAATTTAATTATGCAAAAATTACAAAAAATCATTTATGTATTGTAAAAAATAAAGATACTGCGATAAACGTTTTAAAAAATTTACTCAGTTTTTAGTTTTTCAATCAATATGAATCAATTACTTACATTCATAAAAAACTCAACATGCATTTTTTAAATCTACATTTTCTTATTGATTATTTTCATTCGTTGTTTTTAAAAATTGAGTGAAAATAAAAATTGTATGAATTTTTAGTCTACGTACTAATAAAAAAAAAGACGACACCATCATTTTTTGGTAAAACTGCTGACGTCCTAATAATAGGACGCTGGCACTTTAAGTGTTAATTAATGTTAATATAATGGGAAAATAAATAGGAGGGTAAATCAAAAATATAAACAGTGTCACCGTCGTCTCCTTTGATTAGGTACTGTGCTCCCGGTTACAAAGCTTCCGACATAGCAAGAGAGGGAACCACCAATAGTTCCGAAAGGGGCGGTAGGCCTGTGGCGGCGTACCGACAGAGGCCTTTGTCCTCAAGGTCAACACAATACCACAGCGCTCTCTGTGAATATAAAGAGAGCGCTGCACTGAGCTGAAGGGATTCAATTCCGATCCAGACAGCAGACAAAATGTCCACCATCGGCACACGGCTACCGGACTCCAACGAAGGCTCATCGACGACCCCGCAAGAGAGAAGATGATGCTTCCACTCGCTGATCCGAGGCCGTCATCGCCCGCTGTCGCGAGCGATGTAAAACGAGCGATGATGGATCTAAAACGGATCTAATCAAATCTAAAACGATCCGTATGAAATTATGAAAAATATTCGTTCTTGGTGTCACGATCATTTTTCTGGGTAAACCTCCTGAAAACTTAATTTTTTTTTTCATTAAAATACGATTTTTTCACGTAATTTAACGTTTTGTGGTTGAACTAGGTCTAAACAATTGAAAAACATAAAAACCGAAAATCGAAATTTTCAGTTAAAACCATCATACAGTCTCACCTTAAATTAAGTGCATAATAATCTTGTAATTGGTTAAGTCCATTTAATGTCATTAATTTATTATAGGAGTATTTTGTTTGTAGCAATTGTAATTTATTAACACATTTAAAAAAGATTATTATTCGTAATTTATAATTCGTAATTTATATATTTGTATTTTTTAACGACATTTTAATTATATATTTTACCCAGATCCCAAAACGAACCTTAGCTATAAGTCTCACAATATGGTACGAAATTTATATTACTGTTTACTTGCTTTAAGATCTTTCATGAAAAACAAAAGCAGGATACAAGATAGATGGAAGAAAGGAGAAAAACCTATAGTGAAAGAATGGGTTGGAAAAGAGCTTTTTGAAATGTATTTAGTTACGTTACTTGATTTAAACTGATTGAAATAAAAAATAGAGCTTCAGAAATAGAAGTTTTTTTTTAATATTAAATGAGAAAATAACGCTTGTGTTATGTACAAAGGAGGAATAATATAAAGTTAAATTTATTGAAAAAATGTACCGTCTTCGGAACTGTTTGTTATACATAATTGAATTTTTTTTTTTTTTTAATTTATTTAACGTCGCATCAACATCAAGGATGACGTTGGGGTATAACTGTGTGTAATGAGGATGAAATGATTTTTTGTAACGTATGAAAATATGCCGTGCCTGAGTGGGATTCGAACCCAGGACCACATGATGAGAGGCGAGCACGTTACCAACTGCGCCAATGCGGCCGGCATAATTGATTTTATTTTAGAGATATGAGCTCTATTTCCGTTACCAAAGAATATAGAAATTTATCAAAAATTCATGATGTTCAGTTTAGAGTATTCTATAAAAATATTGAAATACGTACAATAACTACGTGAATAAACTCTCGTATTTTCCAATGATGTACAATTATCAGAATTTACTTGAGCTTCCAACATCGAATACAACTTTTATATTATTCCATTTTTACTTTCTCTTGTCTATATAAATATTTAGGAAGGAAAGTATTGTTTTCATGTCAATTTTTCGAAATCGAGTTTTCACCGGATCTACACGTTTTCGGACCCCCTGAACCAAAAAAACATGTTCTGCTTTATAAGAATAACACTTAGTTTTAAATCAATCCAAGATATTTTCTGCATCTAAATAAATTTATTATAAAAATTGCATCATCGTCATAATAGGCTATCTGTAAAGCCCAGTGGAAGCAAAAATATAACAGGCTCCAGAAGTAGTAAGTTTGGAAGTGTTTTCTATAAGAACTCAAAGTGTGGGGGTATTGTAGAATAATATTGTGTGTGGGGATTGTTAAATTATACATTTAGTTCTAACAATTAAAAAAAAAAAAAAAAAAAAAAAGATCTGGTGTGAAACACTCACACGACTTTCTCTTGCCAATGCAAATAACGAACAATATAACCTAACATTAGTTTTAAAACATTAGAAATAAACAAAAAACTTACCTCAAAAACATAACCTTATTTTAATCATGAGTGAATGATGCATAATGAAAACCAACCTCAGTTTGGCTTAAAAATACGGAAAATCTCTCTTTCACACTAAACTAGGTTCTATAGAGAAAAATGGTCTACATAAAAGTTGTGGATCTTTTAATTTCCTATAAATTTGATTATACACTTTTGTCGTAAAATACATACTAAGGCAGATCTTTAAAATATCGATTATTACACCTTTTCGTGAGAAAAACAACACAAAATCGCTAATAACAGCAAACCTAAGCGTTATACAAAAAAAAATGTTTTAAATAAAAGTTGTAGGATTTTAAATTCTCTATAAATTTTTTTATACTAGTTTTTATTATACTACTAGTATACATGTTTGTGCAAAAGTGCATACGGTATTAAAGTCGCAATCTTTAAAAAAAATTTAAAAAGAGAAAACAGCCTCCCCAAGAATTTCAGCAGACATGGCGCCTACCCTATCTTGTAGAGCATAAAAAATTTAGTAAATGAGGCGATTTTTAAAAAAAATCACAGGGGCTGTTTTTGAGAAAATCGCAAAAAGGGAAAAATAATACGAATGAACTACTACTTCCGGTTGACCGATTTTGATGAAAATGTTCGTTTCGTGTCCTCTATGGTACCTAACTTAAGTTTAAAGTTCGTACGACGTTCCGTTCTTCAGATATTCTGTTTACACACACACACACACGCACACACACACACACACACACGGACCGATCGCTATAAACATGTGTCTTGGGTTCAGAGGGTCTGAAAACGTGTAGATCCGGTGAAAACTCAATTTTGGAAAATAAACATGAAAACAATACTTTCCTTTCTATATATTCATACTAGCTAAAGTACCCGTTCTTCGAACGGTTTCCTTCGTGCCGCGGACAGTCGTTTGGGGTACCGAGTTCGATCCCTGTCAGGTCTGATATTCTTAACTACTCATTGTTATCTACCTCCTTTCAACGTCAGCATTATTATTTAAGAAAAAAAATAGTTGAACGTAAAATAAAAGCGAGATCTTGGTGTTTTTAAATTAGGATTTGCAGCGCTTTATTATTTTCATAATAAATGAAAGGTAAATTACAATGGGAACACCACGATGGTGACTCTACTGTTAAGATGACTGATTCATTTTTGACAATGTGACCGAGAAAAGGTGTATAAGGTACTGGTGGAAAGGGTAGGTAGGTAACTGACTGTATGAATACGGATTTTACGACGCGTATGCCTGTGTTTATTGTAATACGTACTGTTTATTTTTTATGTTAATATTCTTCTAAAAATATTGGTAAATGCTAGCTAAAATGCCCGTTCTTCGAACGGTTTGCTTGTTGTTTTGGAAGGTCTGTTGGTGTACCGAGTTCGATCCCTGACAGGTCTGATATTCTTTAATCATGCATTGTTATCTAATCGTACCTCCTTTCAATGTTAGCATTATTGTAAATGAAAAAAAAATCGTTGGACGTAAAATGAAAGCGAGATCTTTGTGTAAATCAATATACGCAGCGCTTTATTATTTTCAGAAGCGTAATTAATTTTTAATGTTCAACAATAATGATTACTTTAGTGAATGTAAATTAGCCATTATTGAGATATGATAATATATCTCAATGTATTCATATTGACTCCATGACCTGTTGAGACGCTAACCGTAGCTTATGTTCATCAACCGACTCGGCCTCGCGAAATTGCGAGTATCTTTCCCTGTCAGCCTCAAGACGATTAGAACGGGCTTCAGAGCACTAACTTTTGCGAATAGAAGCTTGACGGACCTGTTGAGACACTATAGCGTAGTACATAGCGTAGTTAAGAGATATCTAGGAGTAAAGAAAACAGACTAAATAAGAATACCAGTACTTGTAAAAACTTCAAATTTATTAACAATAAAAGGATTAATATAAGATGAAATTGGAAGAATCGAAAAACAATGTGTACAACAGTAATGCAATTGTTAATCGAGGCTGGAACCTCTAGAGAGCCAGTTTTGTTTACTGGTGGTCTGGGGTATGCGTGTGGGCGAAACCCAAACAGATTACACAAAAATTAATTTGTATTGTTATACATAAATAACTGTTATACTTTTTTGCGATTTTCTCAAAAACGGAACCTACGATTTGTTTTAAAATCGCCACGTTTACTAAATTTTTTATGCTCTACAAGATAGGGTAGGCGCCATGTCTGCTGAAATTTTTTGTAAGGCTGTTTTCACGTAAAAACTTGTTTTTTTAAGATTGCGGCTTTCATATGCATTTTAGCGCAAAAATGTATGTAATAAAAGTTGTAGAGAATTTAAAATCCGACAACTTTTTGTTGTAAACATTTTTTGTATAAATCTTACGTAGTTTAGCGGTAATTAGCGATTTTCTGTTTTTTTTCTCACGAAGAAGTGTAAAATACTGATTTTTTTAAGATTTCAGCCTTAGTATGCATTTTACGACAAATATGATAATTTAATTTATAGGAAATTAAAAAAATACAACTTTTATTTAAAGAATTTTTTTCTACAGAGCCTAGTTTAGCGTGAAAGAGTGAATTTTTTTTGTATTTTTAAGCCGAACAGTAATTGATTTTCATTTTGCGTCTTTCACCCATGATTAAAATAAGGTTATATTTATTGAAATTAGTTTTTTGTTTGTTTCTAATGTTTTATTACTAATGTCAGATTATATTGTTCATTATTTGCATTGCCAAGAGACAGTTGTGTGAGTGTTTCACACCAGATTTTTTAAACATATTGTGACCCTTATCGCTAAGGTCTGTTTCGGAATCTAGGTAAAATAAATAATTAACAATCTGTCATTAAAATTACAGTATTTATTACACACTATAAATTACATTTAATAATGTTAATTAAGTCGACAAATAAATTACAATTACTATAATTAAATTGATCATTGAATGAATGATTAACTAATTTTGCGAGCCCTGCACTGGGTAGTCCAGTGGTGCGGCTGCCACCTTTAACTGGTTGACTTCCAAGGCAATTTTTGTAATTTTGCTTGAAAAATCTATTTATATTTTATGGTTCCTTTGCTTTTTTTAATTAATTTTCTATCAAGTCTAGAGTATTGTAAGGCTTAACATTTTTGACGCTGTTTTTTAGATGAGAGACTGATCAGGTACTCAAGAGTAAAAAATCAAATTTACTGTGAAAGACTGATGTCTCACTGAAATTTTTACTTGTATTTCAATAAAATATTTTATGTATTTCATAAATAATTTACTTTTGGCTATTTTTCAATAAAACTACATAAATATCGATGATGCTTCTCTCTATCAAGCAGTTGTTCGGCGAGTGGTAAATTTGAGTACCAATTACATTCCTGAGTCAACTTTTGCGATGCAAAAAATAATGTAATTTGAAAACCATAAAATATTAAAAGATAAAATGATTTTTTGCTATAAAATATTATTAAAACATGATTAATATTGCAATAATAAACTATAGGCTAAAAATAGTCAATATTATGTAAAAGTAATAAGCTGTCAAGTTTCACCGACTCATTTTTGACTCGATCGGATCAAGTAAATCACGATCAATGTCTGGGGAAATGTTCTTTGAACTCATTTCTAACAGCTCAGTATATGATTCAGTGCAAACGAGCATCCAGTCCGTCTCTTAAATTATATTAAAACAGTATTACGTAAGAGACGGATCAGTCTCTCAAAAGTGAATTTTACAGATCTGGTGAGAGACGTATAAGTGTCTCATAGGAATCAACCTGTTAGTCTCTAGACGGGTGTGGGTTTCATTTGGAGACCCACCTCCTAGGTTCGTCCGCCTTCTCCACCGATGGGTTCATTTATCCTCCGCCTTCGAGGCCGTTGACTATTTCTCAGGGCTTCACCTGCCCTGAATTTTATTTGGGTTGACTCCCTAGGTTCTTCCAATCTCCATGCTGTTCAGAATACCCCATCTACGCCATGAAGACCGTTGACCAGTTTTCACCTCAGTTAATCCGCGGGTACTTATTTTAATATGCCTTATTCGTAACTGCCTGCATATCTACAGGATATCAGTCACTGGGACGCGCCGGTGTGAAACATTAAGAATATAGAGAAACTGGTACACACGGACTTCCTCTGCGAGCATGGAAATATAAACCTAGAAAGAAGCGAGGCTTGGGAAGGCCTAAAAAGATATGGATGCCGGAACAGGCCATTGAGCCTAATCCTTATGATAATGATTATAACGAAACCTTTTTAGATATCGATGGCGGTTTTCGCCATTCAAATTATCTTTAAATTTCTCATTGAAATCATGTGTCGCATGACCATTTTCCCATTTAAAAAAATAAAATTACATTCATGATGGCGGACAAATATTTTTGATTTATCACGAAATAGTAATTTGTATTCAAGTACAGTTTACATTTGCATATATCTTGAATTTTCCTTTACTTTCGGAATATTTTCCCGTATTCAGACTTTTGGGACACTAAGTTTATTAAATTTGTTGGATACATAATTTAGGATCAATTATCCTCCTCCGCCTTCGAGTATATACTGATATACTATTAATACATAAGTAACTTTATCTGCCCATAACAGACAGGCGGAGTGTCAAATTATTTACAATTAATCTGTTCATTGCAGGGCTAAAATAAATAGTTCTGTTTCTTGTCGCATGGTAAGCCAATTAAATGACTGAATCATTTAAGAACAGAAGAGGTAGAGGTGTAAAAGACACTAATCAGAGTTATTTCTTCTGAAAGTAATGAATTTCATTATACAGCCAGACCCTGTGGTGAATAAAGTGAAGGTGTCATTTGTAGAGTGAAAAATATGTGCTTTTCAGAGGGCCCGGCATACTTATAAGCTTACTTTTCCACTCAGTGAAGAAGTCAATGGTAAACCATCTCACTCCTCAATTTACTTTGTAAAACCTCTACAGGTTCAAACCAGCCTTTCGGCTGATGACCTCAACAAACAATAATAAATTTATTTAAATTAATCCAAATTAGCTTCAGATACAAATAAACATAACAATTAAATATGAGTGAGAAAAGCTTTGTTGAAAGCCAGTGCTCTAATAATTTCGCTTGAAACTGTTCAGAAGATTGTAGTAGGAATAAATAGCATTTATTGTCTAAAACAAAAGAAAACAAAAATCATGTGTGAAACACTTACTCGATTTTCTCTAGCCAAGTTAAATAAATTAAACATAAAACCCACAATATGTAGAGAGACGGTATATTCCCAGACCAGTGATGTGCAAAGGTCAACCGAGTTTGTGACGTAACCTCCACCACTTCGTTTGGCAGGAAATTGCCATGACAGTAGTAAACAAAATTTAATTTTCTGAGATATTATTTATAAAATTTTTTTTTGTATAACATACTACAATTTTACTTTGAAATGTTTTTCAAAAGTAACTTACCGATACGTGTTGTGTTAATCAATTTCTGTGAATTATCAAAAGAAAAAATCTGGAGTGAAACACTCACACAACTTTCTCTTGCCAACGCAAAAAATAAAGAATATAACCTAACATTAGTAATAAAATATTAGAAATAAACAAAAACTAACCTCAGTAAACATAACCTAATTTTAATCATTAGTGAATGATGAAAAATGAAAATCAAGCTCAGTTTGGCTTAAAAATACGAAAAATCACTCTTTCACGCTAAACTAGGCTCTGTAGAGAAAAATAGTCTAAATAAAAGTTGTAGATCTTTTAATTTCCTATAAATTTTATATACATTTTTGTCGTTAAACGCATACTACGGCCGAAACCTTAAAAATACATTTTTCAGATTTCATAAAATAAACAGAAAATCATAAATTACCGCTAAACTAAGCATTACACAAAGCATTACATTAATGCATAACTAAGCATTACATTAATGTTTGAATTAAAAGTTGTAGGTTTTTAAAGTTTCTATAACTATGATTTTTATACACTTTTGCCCTAAAATGCATATTACAGCCGCCATCTAAAAAGCCTTTCTTCTACGAGACAACAGCCTCCCATAGAATTTCAACAGACATGGCGCTTACACAATCTTTTAGATATAATAATATAGTAATTAAGGCAATTTTTAAAAAAATCGTTAGAGCCGTTTTTGAGAAATTCGCAAAATAGTGAGAAATTACACGAATAAACTACTTCTTCCGATTGACCGATTTTGATGAAAATATTTGTGTTAGGTCCTCTAGTAGTGCCTAACTTAAGTTGAAGTTTCAAGTTTGTATTGATATTTTGTTCACACACACACACACACACACAGACACACACAGACACACACACACACACACACACACACACACACACACACACACACACACAATACTTTTCTTCCTATATATATTTATATAGGCAAGAGAAAGTAATAGGATATTGTATTGTAGGCCTACTTTTAGTGAAAGTTGAAAGGGGTTTTTAAATATCGTACTTGTAAATTTTCTTGGCTGGTGTATTTAATATATTGATTACGCTTCACACATACACACCAAACACACATACTTAAGCAGAAAAAAGTTGATTTCTTACCAAAGAAAAACTTTTTAAGTTTAATGTGAAAATATCAAAAAGTTTGACAGAAATTGGTTTACTATTTCTGGTAATCATAACCAAAAGTGTCTTCTTAAAATGCAGTGTTTTATCTACCCAGCCATATTCGAACAATGCTTCCCTTACATTCTTATCCTGAAAATTTATAAGTTATCATAAAATAAAATCAATCCATTTATTAAACAGTGATAAAATTCTAGATTTTAGAGTTAGTAAATTTTTAAATTTGAAAATTAATTCCTGTTTCTTTCATTTCTAAACAGATTAAAAAAAATTCACATAAATTAAAATTTCCCGTTACAGGCAAATATAGTCTGTCGAGACTAGAAAGAATTTAAATTATTTGGACTCTGTCTGTTGGTTCCAGAGCTACAAAAAATAGTTTTGTTTCTTATCTCATGGTCAGACTATTATATGACTGAAGCATTTAAGAATAGAAGAGGTAGAGGTGTAAATGACAATTCTATCGGTTTCATAATCATAGACATCCGAGTTTGAACCCTTGCATCTCAAAAACTATGAGTCGGATTTCAACATATTTTACATCAAAATTTAGCTCATTTTATTCTGCGTTGACGTATAGTAATTCTATATTTTTAATGTTGTTTAAAAATTGTCATATCGAGGTTGGAAGACAAAAAGACCCGTTTTTTTCCTGCCGCAACCAATTTCATGCTTATAGAGGCGCGTAACTCGATAAATATTCGACCGAAAAGTTTGAAATTTTACCACAACATAGACAAATATATTCTTACAGCGTGTTCAAAATTTCAAATTCTTATGTTATTTAAATTTTGGTTTATTAACAATATTCTGAACCCTTGCTATCTCGGTAACCGCTCGATCGTTCGGCACGGGCAAACTATCGTTTTATTCAGCATAAAAAACTTAGTACAAAAATCTGTTAATAACATGAAATATTGAATGGCCAATGTTATGGTAGAATTCAAAAAAATTTAAAAAATAGACTTTGTATTGCGGGGGTGGGCGCTACTATCCATGTTGACAGTTTGTGTACGTGACATCCTGTCGGACTGTCTACCTGAATTGACAGACTACATTGCCAATTCAGGTAGACAGTCATATTGAGGCAACATGGATAGTAGCGCCCCCCCGTAATACCAAGTTTATTTTTAAAAATTTTAAAAATTCTACCACAAAATTGGCCATTTAATATTTCATGTTATTAAAATATCTGTACTAAGTTTTTTACGCTGAATAAAACGATAGTTTGCCCGTGCCGAACGATCGAGCGGTTACCGAGATAGCAAGGGTTCAGAATAATGTTAATAAACCAAAATTTAAATAACATAAGAATTTGAAATTTCGTACACGCTGTAAGGATATAATTGTCTATGTTGTGGTAAAATTTCAAACTTTTCGGTCAAATTTTTATTGAGTTACACGCCTCTAAACGCATGAAATTTGTTGCGGTAGCAAGAAAACCGGGTATTTTTGTCTTCCAACCTCGATAGATCATTTTTTAAACAACATTTAAAATATAGGTTTATTATAGGTCAACGAAAAATAAAAT
The DNA here is from genome assembly GCA_035578175.1 of Catonia carolina. Lineage (NCBI taxonomy): Eukaryota > Metazoa > Arthropoda > Insecta > Hemiptera > Achilidae > Catonia > Catonia carolina. The sequence goes on along the minus strand of JAQMRL010000014.1, from coordinate 12,870,387 downwards.
GAGCTAAATTTTGATGTAAATTATGTTGAATTCCGACTCATAGTTTTGGAGATGCAAGGGTTCAAACTCGGGTGTCTATGATTATGAAACCGATTGTAGTCAGAGTTATCTCCTCTTAGAGTAATGAAATGTTTTGTGAAGGTAGAACGAAAGCTGAAGATGGAGCCCGCAGTGAACCACCATTGACCTCACGGTCTGATGTCTACATGGCTAGGGTGCGTAAAATTGTACGATCTGATCCAAAATTATCCGTGAAAATGATATCAGAACAATTCAACATTAATCGGGAAACTGTTCATCAAATAATAACTGAAGATCTGGGTATGAGAAAAATTTGTGTCCCCAAAAATCTGTCAGACAAGCAGCAAAAAACACGGAATATATTTCAGTACACCACAGCCACCTTATTCGCCAAATATCACTCCGTTCAACTTTTTCTACTTCAAAGAGTCAAAATGGTGGTCAAGGAACACATTTTCAAATAACAAAAGATGTTCAAAAAGTTGTGACGAGGATCTTAAAGGACATTCCAGCATAAAAGTTCCAGAAACGTTACCAGCAGTGGCAGAAGCGCTGGAGTAAAGTGTAAGCAAGCAGAAGGGAACTGCTTTTAAGGAGATTGCACTAAAGATGACTAAAAACTTAGGTGATATTTTTTTCACATCAGTCTCATTATGTTATTGTCGCACCTCGTATATGAAGATCATCAGAAACAAAGAAGTCTTCTGCAAATCAGCGCCACTTAGTTTTTCTGGGGTAATCCTAAAACATCGTTTATAGAATTCCTTTATTTTTTTAACTTCTTAAGTTAATCAGGGATTTTGTAATAATAACGATGGGCAGTGGTGAATTTGCGTGCAGATAGACCAAAGATTTACTCTGTAGATCAGAAGCTAGCGGCTCTAAAAGCTAAAGCTGGCTGGTGCTGGTCGAGTAGCTTCAAAGCTGGCAGCTAAACATGCTAAAGTGAAGCTAAGATGAAGCTTTTAACTGTAGATTTCGGTATTGGGTGTTTTTAATATCTATCAAAATATTTGTAATTACATACAGAAAATTTGGTTTTTGGCTCCTCTGAAATATCATAAAAATAGAGAACACAATTTACCCGTTAGGTACAAAAATATACATTATCATGAAGATCTATGATTTACCTCAGTGCTGATCATTTCAGCGTAATCATTCAAAACATATATTATGTAAAGTGTGGCAAAAATTAACAACAGTTCTCTCAATTTAACAATAAATTCTTCTGCCTGAAAAGAAAAAATGTATAAATGTTCAGGAGAATAATAATTTTGAACTATATGAGTCAAAGGAGTGTACGAGGTGTGGCTATTAAATAACGAGACTGACGTCAAAAATTTTATTTTTATTTTATACATAATCACTTATTGTTACCTTCAATATACACTCATTCTCAATCCCTACAACGCTCCATGCGAATTTTCCACTGTTGGAAACAGTGCTGGAAGTCATCTTCTGTCAGCTCCTTTAGGACACGTGCCGCTCAAAAATGTTTCAACTAAAGCTCGCAAAAATGTTTGTACTGACATTTTGTACGCGATTGAAAATGACCCAAATTTTTTGGAAACGATAATAACATGTGATGAAACGTGGTTTTTTACTTATGATCCGGAAACGAGGCGCCAATCCATGAACTGGAAGAGTCAAACTTCACCGAGAGCCAAAAAAGCTCGAATAAGCAAGTGAAAATTTAAAGCAATGATGATTGTTTTTTTATATTCATGGGATTGTGTACTTTCACTGGGTTCCTGAAGGTCAAACAATTGATCAATATTACTACCTTGAGGTACTTTCTAAACTACGTCTAAGAGTAAGGAAAAAACGCTCCGAAATGTGGGAAGACATATCATGGGTTCTCCACCAAAACAATGCGCCAGCTCATTCCGCGTTATCTGTCAAGAGGTTTCTAGCCAAGTACAGCATCTCAGTGTTAGAACATCCACCTTATTCACCAGATCTTGGACCATGTGACTTCTACCTGTTCCCTAAGGTGAAATCTGCATTAAAAGACAGATTGGCCGCATTGGCGAAGTTGGTAACGTGCTCGCCTCTCATCGTGCGGTCTTGGGTTCGAATCCCATTCAGGCACGGCATTTTTTCATACGTTACAAAAAATCATTTCATCATTCACCGTCTGCATTAGCAGTAATTGCAGAACAGCCGGACGTTAAACAAAAAAAAATGCATTAAAAGGGACAAGATTTGAGTCTGTGAAAGCTGTAAAAGAGAAAGCGGCACCTGTTCTGAAGGAGGTGACAGAAGATGACTTCCAGCACTGTTTCCAACGATGGAAATTCGCATGGAGCATTGTAGGGGTAGAGAAGGAGTATATATTGAAGGTGACAATAAGTGATTACGTATAAAATTAAAATTAAATTTTTGACGTCATTCTCGTTATTTAATAGCCACACCTCGTATTGAATAAATGGGACTGACTTTTATTAGTTGGATAATGAACAAATTTAAAATTAAAATCCGAGTAAATTAGTATAGTACTAATACTAAGTATTTGTGAGACCTCTGTGAGTAAAAAACATCTGGTTTGAAACACACACAACTTTCTCTGGCCAATGCAAATAATGAACAATATAACCTAACATTAGTAATATAACATTTGAAATTAACAAAAAAAACTAACCTCAATGAACATAACCTAATTTTAATCATGAGTGCAAGACGCAAAATAAAAATCAACCTCACCTTGGCTTAAAAATAGCGGAAATCACTCTTTCACGCTAAGCTAGGCTCTGGAGAGAAAAATGCTTTAAAAGACGTAAATCTTTTAATTTCCTATAAATTTTATTATATACACTTTTGCCATAAAATGCATACTAAGGCTGAAAAATATAGATTTCTTTTACAGATTTTCGTGGCAAAAAAACAAAAAAATCGCTAACTAACGCTAAACTAAGCGTTATACAAAAAAAGTTTTAAATAAAAGTTGTAGGATTTTAAATTCTCTACAACTTTCATAATATACTTTTTTGCGCTAAAATGCATATGAATGCATACGAATCAACAGAATTTCGTCTTGCGGTTATCAATCTTCTTAGTGAAGATTGACGGGTTTTCCCACGTCTGTGAAGTTGACCCCATACAAAAATTTGAAAAAACTAGTGGAATCGATTTTTCTACGTTTGTTCCAGATTTTCCTCAAAAAATTTTCGTTTGTTTCGCTCAACTAAGCGAGAAAATTGAGAGAAACTGGGGGAGGCTAACTTTACGCTAGCTCCTCCCCCCCATTAAACGTTTTGAACTTTTTTGCATTGATGGATAGATCTTCGTTTGTTCCGGATTATTCCATAAATATTTTCGTTTTTTCTGCTTAAATAAGTGAGAATTCGAGAAAACTGCGGGGGGCTAGCGTGAAGTTAGCCCCTCCAAGTTTTCCTCAATTTTCTCGCTTATTTGAGCGAAACAAACGAAGATCTATCGATCTATCCAAAAAAGTTGAAAAAGTTAAGTGCAGGGGCCAGTGTGAAGTTAGCCCCCTCACGGTTTTCTCTATTTTCTCGCCATTTGAACGAAGCAAACGAACATTTTTGCGGAACAATCTGGAACAAACGTTGAACAATCGATTCCACTAGTTTTTTCAAATTTTTGTATGGGGGCGGCCAACTTCATAGACGTGTTCCTCCCTCCCAGAGGGAGTTAAGATATAACTATGATTGTCTGCTCATAGAGGAATTCGATTTAGTTCACCAAATTCAGATCTCCATTTGATTTGGATATATCTAGATGCACCACGTAGCGGCACTCCCGACTTTTTCTTCGCAGATATCTTTGGAAAATAGTTTGAAAAGTCGGAATAAATTAATTGAAGGGGTCGGGAGAAGACAGTGCTAACCCACATCAACAAAATTTTACGCAATCAAATTTTAAAAGTGTACTAAAATCTCTGAATCATGTTTTTAAATGTTTTGGTTAGCATTTGTCTTTCTGTTAATTCAGGTTCTTAAGACTGTAAATATAGCATCCTGTTTAAAACGTGCTGTACATTTTATTTTTACAGAATATTTAAAAAAAATCATGCTGGAAATTTTGTGGGTTAGCACTTTCTTCTCCCGACCCCTTCAATTGCGTCCACTTCTTTATTTATTGAAAAACTTGTTAACGCTGATGTTGCCGGGTCAGTTCAAAATTACGTTGCAATGTGCTGATTTACTAACAAGGACCCACGCGCCAGCTATTAATTGTCAATTTACATATTCGATCTACTTATGGATAGATCTTCACACTCATGATCCTCATTTCCTTCCTTCCTAACTCATTTTATTGACTTTCGCCAAGGATATTTCGTTTGCTCGAGGCTTTTCTTCGGTCACGCACGCATCTGGCGGGATGCGTTGATAATGCTGGATGCTTGTTCGTAATTATCGATTCTAAACTTATTCATATGTGTAACTGTATTTGTAATATTATATCTTGTGTGCTTTTGTAAATGTGTCGTATTAACTAGAGTATTTACGCAACGATCGCTCACCGAAACGTGCTCACCGTGTGTTCATCTACTGGACGCTATTCATCAGTGCTTAACAACAAGCAGTAAGTGGCCTCTTTTGTTTGTAATTATAAGTTAAATTGTAAAAGTGAGTATTTCCTTTCCGTATGTATTACCCTTTTCCATTCATTGCATTTATCTTACACCTGGTTTCACCCCACCTTTAGACACGTCACCTAAATAAAAGTGTGAAATTTTACTTGCCTGGACTAAATGATAAATGGAAATGCAGGTAAAGAACCTCCCTGGAATCAAAATACCTAGTAACACAAATTCTGAATTTCTTGTAACTTGATATATCAATCTGAAACAAAAGAAATACAAATTATGTAAAATAAATTTGAAGAATTTGTAATATTCCGTGTGTGTTTGTGTATGTAAGCATAGCAATTCTGTTTTATTTAGTATGCAAGCCGTTTAAATGCCCAGTGTTCTTGATATTTTTTAAATGAGTATTTACCCGGAAGTTTAGCGAAAGCAATTTTAAGCATCAAAAATATGAGAAAATATAGGCTTAAAAATGTTTATTGCTTTAAATTTTAATTGACTGTAAATTTCTAGAAATTGTAAAAAAATGTGTTGTTATAGGAAAATATTAAAGATTAGTTTGGTGGACAAAATAAGTAATTTAGAGGTTCTTAGCAGAGTGGATGAAAAAACAAGTATATGGAAGCATCTTACCAGAAAAAGGGATAGGCTAGTGGGGCATATCTTAAGACATTCAGGTATTGGTCTAGCAATAATGGAGGGTAATATTGAGTGAGTGAATTGTAAGGGGAGGCAAAGGTTAGAATATGTAAAGCAAATTACAAAAGATGTACGGTGTTACACGTATGTATATATGAAACAACTTGCGCAGGATAAAACAGCTTGGTGAACTGCATCAAACTAGTCGAGAGACTGTTGACAAAAAGAAATTTGAATTACCCATATATTTGATTGAAAACGATTTACGTACCTATAATTATGCTGATGATGCTGGATTATACACGTCATGTAATGTTTCATCAGAAAAATTTCTTTTTCACTTGACACATAAAGATTTTTCTCTTCAATTTGAACATTTTCTTTCTTGATTACGATATCAAAGCTTTTTATAGCTAATACTAGCAATTGTAAATTACAAACAACTGTTCGCAAACAACTGAAATTCATTAATATACAGATATAACTACTTGCAGCTCCATACAGGCTGCATATAGTTTGCAACAAATATGCAATCAAGTAAGCACTGGTTTGATTTTTTAAATATTTTGAAAAGTAATAAGGTTGTGATAATATTAAATCTTTTTCTACTAAATATTTTTCGTTATTTATAATTTTTTTAAATATTACAAATAAATTTTTAGCAATTGTTGATAAATTTTCTACCAAACAATACAAAATAAATGTATTACCTAATTGTTTTCTCAAAATATATAATTTCTTTTCATGTGTTTTCAAGATTTGATGACTTTTATCAGTTGGAAAATTTTAAAATTTTTTAAAATATTGAAATTCATTACTTTCTTTGTTAATAAGTGATAAATTATTAAAGAAAACTTCTTGTTTATATGTTAATAAGTATAAAAAGGTGATATAAAAATTATACATGATAACCAACTTAATGCCGTTAATTCTTTCTTCAAAACCATCCCATTTAAAGATCACAAACAATACTGAATTTGTAAATGATGATATTAAAAAAATCCTGTACATTTTAAAAAATATATTTGTTTTTCCTGTTTTTACATCGTATCCAATTGTAGAAAGAAACTTCGTTAGGTGGGTAACTATTTCCATTTCGGTAATATAGCTATTCAAATCCTGTACCTGAAAAAAAATTTGGTTAATACACTCACACAAAAATAATTAAATAATAATCTCTCTTGTCAATAATGATATATAGCCTACAGGTTGATTTTTACTTTCTCTTGCTTATATGATTAATAGGAAAGAAAGAATTGTTTTCATGTCGATTTTTCAAAATTGAGTTTTCACTGGATGTACACGTTTTCAGACCCCTGAATAAAAAAACATGTTTTTACCAATTGGTTTGTGGGTGTATGTCTACGTGGGAACGAAATTTCTCAACAACGGAACAACGTACGAACTTGAAACTTAAGGTAGGTACTACTAGAGGCCCTAACGCAAACATTTTCATCGAAATCGGTCAACCGGAAGAAGTAGTTTATTCGTATCATTTCTCACTTTTTAGCGATTTTCTCAAAAAAACAGCTCCTACGATTTTTTTTAAAATACTAATCTTTAATTTTTTTATATTACTTCCCCTTGCCTATATGAATATACAGGGTGATTTTTAAGTATGGAAACTACTTTATATTGCGTAACTGAGACGTATTTGGCAAAAGCAGCTTATGCGGATTTGCATATTTTTAAAAATCCAGCTTTTGTTTAGTTTTGAAATTTTTGTCCGCCATCTTGGATCCGCCGTATTGGATTCAACTTTATTTTTTTAAATGGGATGTTGGTCGTGTGATACGTCATTTCAATGTGAAATTTTAAGAAAAAAAACAATGGCGCAAACCATTTTTCAATAGATGCCTTTCGTGTTTTAGTTATAGCATTCAAAGTTGCAATTTTGGGAAAATTGTGTTAGCAATAAAAAAGGTAGAAGGCACTGCATAAACCATTTTATTGCATTTTTCAACCATAAAGTATCTAATAACTAAGTTTAAACGGTGGTAAGACATGATAATAATGAGAAAAAATTATTATAAGTAAATAAACCCACCGGGTTGGTCTAGAGGTAAAGTCGTCGCCAAAATCAGCTGTTTAACAGCTGATTTTCGGCGACGAAGGTTCCTGGTTCAATTCCTAGTAAAGGTAGTTACTTTTACACGGATTTGAATGCTAGACAGTGGTTACCGGTGTACTTAGATGGTTGGGGTTCAATTAACCAAACTCTCTCAGGAATGGTCGGCCTGAGTCTGTACAAGACTACACCTCATTTACACGTCATACATATCATCCTCATCTCATTGGGTCATGGGGTTGCTTATTGTTCTCAATTGAACAGATTGCAACGTACACATATTAGGAATTTAAAAAATTTAATAAGTAAATAAAACAACAAATAAATGGCTATGTTAATGTTTAACTAATTACAATTCAGCTGCCAGTCTTTATATCACAGACTTTATTTTCTTAAAACTACAATATGATTTATTAAAAAATGCCAAACTAATGTTTCAATTGTAAATTAGTAATTAAATAAATTTTGAGAGGATATCTTTCTACAGTAAATGTTCAAAATGCTTCCCTTCTACAGCGTGGCAGTGTGCTAACCTCGAGTAATATTCTTTTGTAACTTTTGTATCATGTCTGGTAGTACACGAGCAGATTCATCAATTATTCTTCTTTTCAATTCCTTAATATCTGCAGGCCATTTATTTGTTGTATTATTTATTTATAATTATTTTTTTCTCATTATTACCATGTCTTACAACCATTTAAACTTAGTTATTAGATACTTTATGATTGAAAAATGCAATATAATGGTTTATGCAGTGCGTTCTACCTTTTTTATTGCTAACACAATTTTCCCAAAATTGCAACTTTGAACGCTTATAACTAAAACACGAAAGGCATCTATTGAAAAACGGTTTGCGCCATTGTTATTTTCTTAAAATTTCACATTGAAATGACGTATCACACGACCAACATCCCATTTAAAAAATAAAGTTGAATCCAATATGGCGGATCCAAGGTGACGGACAAAAATTTCAAAACCAAACAAAAGTTGGATTTTTAAAAATATGCAAATCCGCATAAGCTGCTTTTGCCAAATACGTCTCAGTTACGCAATATAAAGCTGTTTCCATACTTAAAAATCACCCTGTAGGAAGGAAAGTATTATTTTCATGTCGATTTTTCCAAATCGAGTTTTCACTGAATGTACATGTTTTCAGACCCCCTGAACCCAAAAAACAAGTTTTTAGCGATTGGTGTGTGTGTGTGTGTGTGAAAAAAAATATCTCAAGACCGGAACATCGTACGAACTTGAAACTTAAGTTAGATTCCACTAGAGGACCGGACACGAACATTTTCTTTAAAATAAGGCAACCGGAAGTAGTAGTTTATTCGGGTCATTTTTCACTTTTTACGATTTTCTCAAAAACTGTTCTTACGATAGTTTTTTAAATCGCCTCATTTACTTAATTTTTTATGCTCTACAACATAGGGTAGGCGCCATGTCTGCTGAAATTCTAGGGGGCTATTTTCTCGTAAAAAATTGTTTGTTTTAGGATCGCGACTTTAATATGCACTTTAGGTCAAAAATATGTAATATAAAAGTTGTAGATAATTTAAAATCCTACAACTTTTATATCTAACATTCTTTTGTATAACGCTTAGTTTAGCGGTAATTAGCGATTTTCGGTTTGTTTCTCACGTAAACGTAAAAAATCGATTTTTTAAAGATTTCAGCTTTGTTTTACGACAAAAAGTGTATAATAAAATTTATAGGAAATAAAAAGATCTACAACTTTTATTTTGTACATTTTTCTCTGCATAGCCTAGTTTAGCGTGAAAGAGTGATTTTCCGTAATTTTAAGCCAAACTGAGGTTGATTTTTATTTTGCGTCTTTCACTTTTGATAAAAATTAGATTATGTTTATTGAAGTTAGTTTATTTCTAATTTTTTATCACTAATGTTAGGCTTATTGTTAATTATTTTCATTGGCAAGAGAAAGTTGTGTGAGTGTTTCACACCAGATTTTTTAGTGGTGGCTTAGTGTAAGTAATGCCCGTTCCTAAGCTTTGTGCAGCTGAGAGTATGCATTACGTCACTACTACTGTGAGAGATTGCGTTAGTAGTACTAAAATTGCGTTTTAATTGTACTATGTTTGTAGTAGTCAAGGGTTCTATCCAAACTACATAAATATTCTGTGTCGCCGTCTACAGCGAATAGTAAAAAACAACACTCACGTAAATCACCGCACTAGGCAGCCTACTGGCTAGCAAAGAGCAAAGAGATGATTTGTACAGTGTTATGACGTAGCAGTAGTCTGGTACTTCGTCTGTCCCCTTCATCCCGCAGCTGCACAAAGCTTAGATTCATACATTAAACAGGGATAAAATAAAAAAATTAAAATAGCTTACCTGAAAATTTAAATATATATCAAAAAAAATTTATTATAATTTTCTTTGTTTAATAAGAATAAACATAAAATATAAAAATTGAATAAACTTTATAGTACCCAAAGGACAGTAAGGATAAAATTTATTTCAAATTATTTTTAACTGAAACGAACGTTGCTTTAAATTCTGTCTGGTTAAGTTGTATATTTTTAAAGCAATAAAAATGTGTATATCGTAAATCGAAACACTAATAAATTTATTTTGAATAGAACTGAATAAAAACTTTCTTTTTTCTAATGTTTGTTCGAGAAAAAATAAATATAAATATAAATGGAGCTAGGTAAACTATTTTAATATTCCTTGCGTGTCTTAAACAATTTCTGCTTTAGAAAAACAGTTTTAAATCAATCCAAGATATTTTCTACATCTAAATAAATTTCTTATAAAAATTGCATCATCGTCATAATAGGCTATCTGTAAAGCCCAGTGGAAGCAAAAATATAACAGGCTCCAGAAGTAGTAAGTTTGGAAGTGTTTTCTATAAGAACTCAAAGTGTGGGGGTATTGTAGAATAATATTGTGTGTGGGGATTGTTAAATTATACATTTAGTTCTAACAATTAAAAAAAAAAAAAAAAAAAATCTGGTGTGAAACACTCACACGACTTTCTCTTGCCAATGCAAATAACGAACAATATAACCTAACATTAGTTTTAAAACATTAGAAATAAACAAAAAACTTACCTCAAAAACATAACCTTATTTTAATCATGAGTGAATGATGCATAATGAAAACCAACCTCAGTTTGGCTTAAAAATACGGAAAATCTCTCTTTCACACTAAACTAGGTTCTATAGAGAAAAATGGTCTACATAAAAGTTGTGGATCTTTTAATTTCCTATAAATTTGATTATACACTTTTGTCGTAAAATACATACTAAGGTAGGTCTTTAAAATATCGATTATTACACGTTTTCGTGATAAAAAAAACAGGAAATCGCTAATTACAGCAAAACTAAGCGTTATACAAAAAAATGTTTTAAATAAAAGTTGTAGGATTTTAAATTCTCTACAACTTTTTTTATACTAGTTTTTATTATACTACTAGTATATGTTTGTGCAAAAGTGCATACTGTATTAAAGTCGCAATCTTAAAAAAACAATTTTTTTACGAGAAAACAGCCTTCCCAAAAATTTCAGCAGACATGGCGCCTACCCTATCTTGTAGAGCATAAAAAATTTGGTAAATGAGGCGATTTTTAAGAAAAATCACAGGAGCCGTTTTTGAGAAAATTGCAAAAAAGTGTAAAACGATAGGAATAAACTTCTACTTCCGGTTGACCGAATTTTATGAAATGTTCGTTTCGGGTCCTCTATGGTACCTAACTTAAGTTTCAAGCTTCAAGTTCGTACGACGTTTTGTTCTTCAGATATTCTGTTCACACCCACACAAACAAACGCGCGCGTGCGCGCGCGCACACACACACGGACCAATCGCTATAAACATGTTTTATGGGTTCAGGGGGTCTGAAACGTGTAGATCCGGTGAAAACTCAATTTTGAAAAATCAACATGGAAACAATACTTTCCTTTCTATATATTTATATAGACAAGAGAAAGTAAAAATTACAATCACGGTTTAAATACTGTGGAAATACTTTGGTGGTCAATGTAGAAATACAGTAATCCCCCGTTCACACACACGGTTAATTAGTTCCACGAAAAGTGCGCGTAAATGGAAATCATGTAACTAGAGCAATATAATTATGTACAATGTACATACATACATAACTTGTACAGAAATTGTTTCTGTGTTTTTGTTTTTCTTTCTCTTGCCTATAAGAATAGTAAGAAAAGTATTGTTTTCATGGCGATTTTTTGAAATCGAATTTCACCGGATATACACGTTTTCAGACCCCCTGAACCCATAAAACAAGTTTCTAGTGATTGGTCTGAGTGTGTGTGTAAATATCTCACGAATGGTACATCGTACGATCGTGAAACTTGAAACGTAAGTCGCGTACTACTAGAGGACCTGACACAAACATTTTCATCAAAACCGGTCAACCGAAGTACAGTAGTAGTTTATTCGTGTAATTTTTCACTTTTTTACGATTTTTTCAAAAACGGCTCCTACGATTTTTTATAAAATCGCCTCATTTACTACAATTTGTATGCTCTACAAGATGGGGTAGGCGCCATGTCTGCCGAAATACTTGGGAAGGTTGTTTTCTCGTAAGCAAATTGTTAATTTAAGATTGCGACTTTAATATGCGTTTTAGCGCAAACATTTATTGTAATAAAAGTTGTTGTAGAGAATTTAAAATCTTACAACTTTTATTTCAAACATATCTTTGTGTGACGCTTATTTTATCGGTAATTGGCGATTTTCTGTATTTTCTCAGAATCGTGTAAAAAATCGATTTTTTTAAGATTTCAGCCTTAGAATACATTTTACGACAAAATGTATTTAATAAAATTTATAGGAAATTAAAAGATCTACAACTTGTATACAGAGAATTTTTTTCTACAGAGCCTAGTTTAGCATGAAAGAGTGATTTTCCGTATTTTTAAGCCAAACTGAGATTGATTTTCATTTTGCGTCCTTCACTCATGATTAAAATTAGGTTTAATGTTTATTGAGGTTAATTTTTTTGGTTATTTCTAATTTTTATTAGTACTAGTCTAATGTTAGGTTACATTGTTTATTATTTGCATTAGCAAGAAAAAGTTGTGTGAGTGTTTTTCACCAGATTTTTAAGATTGTGGCCTCAAAATGCATTTTAGCACAAAAGTGTATAATAAAAGTTATAGAAAATTTAAAAATCTATAACTTTTAATTTAAACATTTCTTCGTATTTAGCATGAAGGAGTGATTTTCCGTATTATTGTCAAATTATGGTTAGTTTTCATTTTGCATCATTCACTCATGATTAAATTAGATTAAATTTTTGAGGTTAGTTTTTTTGTTTATTTGTAATGTTTTATGACTTAAGTTAGGTTATATTATTTACAACTTTTGCATTGGTAAGAGAAAGACGTGTAAGTGTTTCACACCAGATTTTTTTTTAAGAAAGCGTAGAATGAAGAAACTCATTCCACCAATACAGTGGATGGAAAAGGCAGCAAAACCTTCACTGGTATATTCGCTAGAGTCACGAGTTTCCCCTTGTTTGCACGAGGGGTAAAGGAAGAACAGCATCAGTGCGCATGCGCAACGGCTTTAATTGCAGTACGACCAACATAACAACTTATACAATACCCAGAGCATATACAGTATATCGCGGAACCTATTGAAGGTTAACTGTACGAATATCTGTGTGTTACCGTAAACATACAGTTTCTCGAAAACGTGGTCGAACTAATCAACAGTGATGAATGAAATCTGGTACGCAATGTAATAAAATGTTGTGAAGTTGAAGATAAACAAAAATGCCTATCCGTGCCTCTTAACACAAGCCGTGAGCGAGTGGCTAACTACTGTGATGTTTCTCTTTAAACAATTTGAAAAAATAAAGAAGGAAATTAAAGACGTGAAGAAGCTATTCTTCAACAGTTTTGTTAACACTGATAAAAAAAGTAAACAGTTATGTAGATACTCGTGAGACTGATGGTGAAGACGCCGGTGACAGCGATAGTAAAGATGGTGATTCATTCGTAGAAAATTTTGTTCCAATGGAATAAGGTAGCTGGTAATTACAGTAAACAAATATTTCTAGTCATGTAATTAAACTTTAGGCAATAATACAGGTCACATTTATTTCTTATACTAAGGTTTATGAAGAAAACATTTTCTCAGAATAAACCACAGCTTACAAAATCTACGTAGTAACTGAACGGTAGTGAAATGTATACTACGAGTAGTGTCTCACTGTTGAGGTTGGCAGCACTGTCAATTATTCACTTCCCTTCCTCACAGCCAATCCATACGCAAAAGGCAATCTCGTGACTAAAGTGTGTACTGCTTGACAACGATCGAAATAGGATTCCCTCCCTTCACCACTTCTTCCATTCCCGTTCGCACTACGTGCCGGATCGAATACATTGGTACGCACAACACAAATGAGCAATTAATATGAATATCACTTATACTAGATTCTTGTTATCCATAACATTTTGTACAGATTATGTGACCACCAGCAGAAAGTCATTAGTGTTTCCATTATTTTTGTTTACTATTAGGTAGTGTAGACATAATATAACTCGGCAAGTTATAAATTTATAATGTTGACTGTTAATGTAAATAATTGATACGATTTAATTATTAAATGGAGTAAGCGTTATCCTTTATTTACTTGAGAGCAGCTAATTAGGTTATATGCTTTTTCTTCAGTTGTACAGTGTTAGCGACCGTGCAATATTGGTTTTGTAGTCAGTGCAGTTTTATTATGTTTTGGGTTTGATCGGTTGTTCAATATTCAGATAAATTCGTTTCGATTAAACAAATACAGTGTAAGTGTATATTTGTGATTTAAACAGGTACAGGTTAAATAAGTGCAAATAATAATAAATAATAAAGTAATAGTAAGTATGAATATAAATACTGTTGTAAATAGTAATGAGCTGTACCAGTAGGCTGACTATCCGAGCTAATGTTTTTGGGACGGTGCGTAATGCAAAGTGGTGTGGATGACGGGAGGAAGGGAGGGAATCCTATTTCGAAACTTGTCGGACAGTACTCGTATATGTCAGACAGGTGTTCATATTCACTGTTGAGATCCAACCCAAAGTGAATGAGGGATTTTGTCTTGTAAATTGAATACTCCACCTGCTTGTTATAAGCGAACAGTTTCTCTAACGTATTCTTACTGTTTCACACAGTGACTGAATATTTAACTCGGTGCGGATAGCTTCGTTACGTACTCTATCTAACCGGGTACAATCTTTGACTCCCCGCAAAATCTCATTTAAGCAGCCTGGATATGAGATTCATTACTCTGTAATAAGACTTTTGTTTTTTACCCATATGTTATGAGTAGTCCTCGGATCGATATGCACTTTTTTGACCTAAAATATGCCAAAAAAGAGAAAATATGCACCAAAAAAGTTGAAATATGCAAAAATTAATGCAAAAATAAAAACAAGTTATTTTTAATAATTTTGTTTATTAATTTAACTTTAAAATACATTATATTTATAAAATGTTTTAAATAATGAATATGCTAATCTAATCATAATTTAACCACTTTAACCGTAACCAATTATGAGTGTTACAGCCCTATGCATTGCTCTATGAAATTTCATTTGGGTGCCCTGTCTCGTTTTCTTTCCTATTATCCTGCGGATAGAACCGCATACAGCGCTGAATTTTGCCAGTTTCTCACTCACGTTATCATCTTTGTTATAAGTATCCTAAACATTTTAAAAATTCAAATTTAAAATATCTTTTCTAAGATGAAAATTGTTTTACTTAATAAAAATAGAATTTTTACATTAAATTTTTTTTCTTGATTTTTCAATTTTAAACACAAATTGTTATAAATTTGCAGTTGTTTTGACACAAACCCGTATAAGACCATTATATTATATACGAATACGAAGTCTTCATAATCTGAAAAAAATTAAAAAAACTAAGTTGAAACATTGTTTGACTTTTATATAATATTTATATCCTTAAGAAACAACGGCGTAAACTGAAATTTTTTAAAAATTTCAGGAAAATGGAATTGTTTTAGTGTATCATATTTTAAGTGTAGCTCGTCAAATTTTTCGCCAAATCTTTTTCCGAGTTTATACCTATTTTAAAACCTTCAAAGGTTTTCTGGGCGAAAATAAACGGCAACCATTAAAATGTCAATTTTTGGAATGGCAAGGAACCCTCTAGTAAATTTAATAATAATCATCAACATTTGTCAAGGATTAAGCTCAATGCCCTATTCCGGCATCCATCTGGTTTTAGGTCTTCCCAAGCAATAAAGTCCTCTAGGTTTATATTTCCATACTCGTAGAAGAAGTCTGTTTCCTGGCATGCGAATTAAATGGTTTGACCAGCTTCTCTTATTTATTCTTAACGTTTCTTTTGATAATTATTCTCAACAAAAGAAAGTAGCTATAATGTTAATAATATTAAAGTTACAAGTAAAAAAAATATGAGTCAACCGGGAATTGTACACGAGCCGCCCGCGTGGTATGCGAGCATTCCAATGTAGAAACAATGTTCAATGTGCAAACTGTACAATTATAGCTACAGATATACTGTAGCTATACTCGACGCTAACTCCAAAGACTTTACCCATCCAAAATCCGCCCAACGTGCCTGTAGAAGTTTTCATTTCAGTGAAATAAATTTTCTTATTGTAATTCTTTCTTAATTAAGTAAAATGCACCGTTTGAATTTGATCAAGAATATTAGTGTAAAGTGTTCAGGATCGCTGAAAATTTACAAGACTAATTAAAAAGTTTGCAACGCTTTTGAAGAATTCACAAAATCCGGAAAATTTGTAACCACAGATTTTCTTGAAATTTTTTTTTAATGAAAATAAAAAAATATTAAGTTACTAACCGATCCAAATGAGTTAAGGTCGACGGGATAAAATTTCCCGGCAGTGATTACAGCTGCTCTTATCGTTCTAGTCGTGGCCAGTAAAATATTTTTTCTCAAGTTATTTGAACCTTCAATCCAGTCAATGTTATAAAAACTTTGATGCAAACTTTTTGTCTGAAAGAAGAAAGAGCTTTATGAAATTTTCAAAGTACTTTAGAGAAGTCAAGTAGTGTAGGAGGACGAGCGTGAACATTTTTGTATTGAGAGTACCTATCATAATCTTTTTCCAGCCCGGTATTCAACAATTTCTATTCTAAAGACTGTCATGACCTCTTTCCAGCCCGGTATTCAACAATTTCTATCCTGAGGCCTGTCATGACCTCTTTTCAGCCCAGTATTCAACAATTTTTATCCAGAGGCCAGCCATGACATCTTTCCAGCCCGATATTTAACAATTTCAATCCTGAGGCCTGTCAAGATTGCTTTTTAGCCCAGTACTCAACAATTTCAATCCTGAGGCCTATCATGATCGCTTTCCAGTCTCATACATAACAATTTTAATCCTGAGGCCTGTCATGATCGCACTCCAGTCCCGTACTCAACAATTTCTAACCTGAGGCCTGTCATGACCTCTTTCCAGCCCAGTATTCAAAAATTTCTATCCTGAGGCCTGTCATGACCACTCTCCAGCCCGGTATTAACAATTTCAATCCTGAGGCCTGTCATGATCGCATTCCAGACCCGTACTCAACAATTTCAATCCTGAGGCCTGTCATGATCGATTCCAGCCCAGTACTCAACAATTTCAATCCTGAGGCCTGTCATGGGCCCTTTCCACCTCAGTACTCAACAATTTCAATTCTGAGGCCTGTTATGATCGCTTTATTTTAGCTGGCTGTAGATATTTTTATGATGGAACGTAGTGCAAGGTAATTGTCAGGCGGAGAGGTAGATACGCGCCAACTAATGTAAAACTTTCGTATCCAACGTATAGGCGCTTGCCTCGTGCGGAGTACTCTTACAGTAGATCGACTATAGTTGTTATCGACAGTGCTTTTTTGTTTTTGTTTTTTTTGTTTTTTTTTGTTTTAAGTCCGACTGTTCTGCAATTACTGCTAATGCAGACGGTGAAGGATGAAATGATTTTTTTGTAACGTATGAAAATATGCCGTGCCTAAATGGGATTCGAACCCAAGAGCGCATGATGAGAGGTGAGCACGTTACCAACTACGCCAATGCGGCCGGCTATTAACTGTGTGATGACGTGTAAAAAATCAGCTGTCAGCATTACTGTACTAATACTATGTTATTAGAAAGGCATGACTATTGCACCGCGTACCTCTCACGGCCTTCACTATCTCTCTCTAGCAGAAATGCAATCTTATACGCCGGCAATAATACGTACGTACGTGCGCGCGCGCGCGTGTGTGTGAACGAAATATCTCAAGAACGGAATATTGCACGAAGTTGAAACTTGAAACTTAAGTAAAGTACTACTGCAGGCCCTGACAGGAACATTTTTATCAAAATCGGTCAACCGGAAGTAGTTTATTCGTGTAATTTTTCACTTTTTTGAAATTTTCTCAAAAACGGCTACGATTTTTTTTTAAATCTCATTTACTACCTCATCTGTTCTTAAATGATTCAGTTATTTAATTGGCTGACCATGCGATAAGAAACAGAACTATTTATTTTACTGCAACTAACAGATTGAGTGTAATAATACTAATAATAATCTGACACCCCACCTGTCTGCTATGGGCAGATTTAAAAAATACAACTTTTATAAGTATTGTTTTTTAGTACAACACTTAGTTTAGCGGTAATTAGTGATTTTCTGTTTTTTTTTTCATAAAATCTATAAAAAATCGATTTTTTTTAGATTTCGGCCTTAGTGTGCTTTTTACGACGAAAGAATATATAACCAAATTTAGGAACTTAAAAAACATACAACTTTTATTTTAAGAGTTTTCTCTACAGAGCCTAGTTTAGAGGCAATTACTGAACTCCCATATTTTGTATTAAGAAAAGTTGAGGTTTCTTGAATTTTAGATGCGGTTAAAATAATTATTTCTACAGTTAGCACATTTTTTACAGTATTGCACTTTTTTTTTAAACCACTAAGTAAATTCTAAGAAGATCTTACCAATATTAGCAATTTTTTCAGATCTGTTAAAAATTTTTAAACATTTCTATTTCTGTTGATAAATACAGAAAAGAAAATCATCGTTGAAAACGTCTAGTATCTTCATTACACTTTTTCTTCTCAACCACATGTACAAAGCCTTCCCGGATCCCTTTGAACAAAATATTTTATGTTATTAAGTGTTGTTTATCTATGTTCGGTTCCTGTCACATGTCTACATTAAACATTCTTCAAAGGCACAAATCGAAGCTCTTTGGGCAATCACCAATGCCCCATTGTATAATATGCCCACAGCTCCGTGAAACCGACATCATAAGTTTGATGAGGAAACTCAAACTTTATATAACCAGGGATGCACTTGTAATGGCATACGAGGTGTGGCTATTAAATAACGAGACTGACGCTGCTGCGGATAAAGGAGACATGCGTCAACCGCCATTAATCAACAGCTGTGTAAAGTGAACCTTTCTCTTTAGTATGCAGCTAGTCTTGCTTCTGTAAACAACACCGTTTAGTCAGAGCCTACGTTCGCGTTACTGTTGTTTTTTTGTTTTGCCGGAGAAAAAATGGTTAGTGTAATAGTACAGCAACGAATTATTGTGAAATTTCACCTTAAACGTGGAAAAACTGCTACTGAAACTTATAATTTACTGACAGAAGTGTATGACATGAATTTTCATCGCGGGCACGTGTTTTTCAATGGTTTAAGCGTTTTAAAGATGGCAGAGAAGGCGTTGTAGATGATTCACGGCCAGGTCGCCCTTCAACGTCAAAAACTGATGAAAATGTCGAAAAAGTTGGTAATTTGATTCGGTCGGACCGTCGATTAAGTATTCAAGCAATGAAACTGTAGGCATTGATAAAGAATGTGAACAGAAAATTTTACATGACAATTTTAACATGCGAAAAGTGTGTGCTATAATGCTGCCTAAAATTCTAACGTTTGAACAACAAAAAGCTCGCAAAAATGTTTGTACTGACACTTTGTAGGCGATTGAAAATGACCCAAATTTTTGGAAACGATAAGAACATGTGATGAAACGTGGTTTTTTACTTATGATCCGGAAACGAAGCGCCAATCCATGCACTGAAGAGCCGAACTTCACCGAGAGCTAATAAAGCTCGAATGAGCGAGTCAAAATTTAAAGCAATGATGATTGTTTTTTTTTTATCCATGGGATTGTGTACCTTCACTGGGTTCCTGAAGGTCAAACAATTAATCAGTATTACTACCTTGAGGTACTTTCTAAACTACGTCAAAGAGTAAAGAAAAAACTCGCCGAAATGTGGAAGGACAAATCATGGGTTCTCCTGAAAGACAATGCGCCAGCTCCCCCCGCGTTATCTTTCAAGAGGTTCCTAACCAAGTACAGCATCTCAGTGTTAGAACATTCAACTTACTCACTAGATCTGGCATCATGTGACTTCTACCTGTTCTCTAAGGTGAAATCTGCATTAAAAGGGACAAGATTTGAGTCTGTGGAAGCTGTAAAAGAGAAAGTGGCACGTGTCCTGAAGGAGCTGACAGAAGATGACTTCCAGCATTGTTTCCAACAATGGAAAATTCACATGGAGCGTTGTAGGGATAGAGAAGGAGTGTATATTGAAGATGACAATAAGCGATTATGTATAAAATTAAAAGTAAATTTTTTACAACGTCAGTCTCGTTATTTAATAGCCACACCACGTACAATCACTATTATGATGTTCGACTCACGCACGTTCACTAAGCTGTGTTTTTACAATTGTTATTAATAAGGTGTCAGACATAATAATGTACCTAATTTGTTTTCATATATGATTTTCTGTTCATTATAAATTTATTCAGACCAATTTGTTTAGTAAGTTGTGTGCGTCTGTAGAGTAGGCCTATAGTTTAGTGAATGTTTGCAGTTCAGGTCTTGTAATTTATAATTTAAATTTTTACTGGGACAAATTAAATACGTATTTTAAAATGAAATAATTGTTTTTTTTATATTTGTACATTGAAATAAGTTTGCAGGCATTTATGTACATTACAATTTGTAGACCTTGTTGAAAGAATAGGTTATGGATATTTATGCGGAACTGTGTGTACACGTATAGCAAGAGTTGTGCCAGTTGGAATTGTCCACAGTATAAAGGTGTCATTTGCAGGGTGGAAAGTAGATATTTTTTAGAAAGCTTAGCATGCTGATAAGCATACTTTTCCATTTAGTGAGGAAGGTATTGGTAAACCACCTCACTTCTCGTTTTACTTAGTAAATCCTCTACATGTTCAAACCAGCCTTTCGGCTGATCACCTAAACAACAAAATATAATGCAAAGAAGTAAAAACAATTGACTTACCTCCATAAACGTTAAAGTAATGGTGAATTTTTCAATAAATTTTGGCAATTTATAATCATCATTAAAAATTTAAGAAAATTGCACAATGTGCATAAATATTATATAATAGACGAGGATAACTGTGTTAAAAATAACCCATGGTATTACGTATCTTAAACTTTCACATGTCAAAATTTGCCAGAAACCGTTCAATTTAAAAAAATTTAATTTCACGTTACTTTTTTAATCATAGCCTACCAAATTTGGAATTTTTTTAACTCTGGAATGCTTACCGGGGTCACGCGTCACCCCACAAATATTTTGTTTTTACAGTTGCATCACTGTCGCTTCTCCTTAGTGTTTGCTGCAGTGTGAATCTTAATAGGAATTTCCGGTTCAACTTTCGTCATCGTCTGCTAATGATTATTACTACTCACTGGGGGCGCTAGTAGAGTCGCCTGGTGTGCCAACCTGAAATTGTAATTTCTCTGTGCGCCGGGTATAAATAATTATATAATTAAATAATTAAAAACGCAATTTTAAAAACCATTAGAAATACGGTAAAATGTAAACATACAACAAAGTTAACTCCGTATTACTAATTGTTTTAAAAAAAAATATTTATATTATATTATAATACGGCGATTTGGTAATATAAACGTAATATATTTTATAAAATAATTTTATACATACAATTTTAATTTTTTTTGTATTAAAATTTATATATTTTATATCGAGTAACAATTATTTATAAATAATAAAATTATTAGTATTATTGTTTTACCAAATGTACGTTACAAATCCATGAATTGACGCTAGGTGTTTTTGTTATTGTGTAAGCGTTGCGTAAGCTGTGATTTTGACACGATGTTACGTTTAACTACGGATTGGTAATAAAACTTTGTGAACTGTTTTCTTACCGATATGAATTCGAATAGGAAATTTCGTACATTTCCTAAGGAAATTAGGAAGCTATTAGAAATGTAAGTATCGTGCTATATAATATTTCCATTGGTAATTATTTACTTATACTACACCAAATCGACCGTTATATTTGAATTTTCTTACAGTAAAAATGCCTGTTGATGAAAGTGTGTATTTTAATATTCGTAAGTTCATATTCGGATTCAGCATACTAAAAAGTATCGATTTCAAATAAAATTGTTCAAATCGGTTTGATGTACTATAAGTAATAAATTACCATATCAGTATTAGGTGCAACTTTCGTTCTTATTTAAGACAGTCATTACTTTTTGGAAATAAATGTACTATCCTTTCATGTCAGGTATTACCCTATTCATCATTAGTTTCCTTTTTTTGTAAAAGTGGAGTGTTGTGTAGGCCTATATGCTTTATCGATTAATAACAAGCATTTATTAATCTGTCTTTAAAAATTCTACAATAATATTACGTAATAACTTATTTTTGACGTGTTTTACTAAAAAAGAATTTGTTTGTTTTTTTGTTTTAGATTGTGTTATTCACGATTTGACGAAGACAAAACGTACAACCTAAAGGTTCCAAGAAATTAAAGTGAAACTTGTACAAGTATTCAGCCATTCCTGTAACTGCTAGAATTTATACAGTCAGTTTTTATGGTATGTTGTGCATAATTTTGGTTTATTTTATTTACTATTTAGATAATTTAGAAATCAAAAAATTTTTGCAATGTGTTTTTGTTGCAGAGATTCATAGTACAGAATTTCTTGAATGCAAACATTTAATTATGTTTGAATTGTGATAAATAATAAAAAAAATAATTTTGGTATTTGCAGTAAAAGGGCATGACAGGCAATAAAAAATACAAAGATACAGGCCGTTAAATTTCCCATGATAAATTTAAACCCACAAGATAAATTTACATAAAAAACATGTTAGCTTTTTTTACATACGATGGGCCTAAGGCTTTTTAATGTGTATCATCTGATAAATTTATCTGCCTATCATGATTGTTTTAACACATCATTATATTTATCTTTAAAATTAAAATTATAAACTAAGCAGTTATTGTTTAATTATTTAAAAAATCTGGTGTGAAACACCCACAACTTTCTCTTGCCACTGCAAATAATTAACAATAAACCTAACATTAGAAATAAACAAAAAAACTAACCTCAAAAACATAACCTTATTTTAATCATGAGTTGAAGATTGATGAATCGGTTGACCGATTTTGATGAAAATGTTCTTGTCGGGTCAGGTAGTGGTATGTAACTTAAGTTTCAAGTTTGTACGTTGTTCCGTTCTTGAGATATTCTGTTCATAGATACACACACACCGACCAATCGCTAAAAACATGTTTTTTGGGTTCATGGGGTCTGAAAACGTGGAGATCTAGTGAAAAATCGACATGAAAACAATACTTTCCTTCCTATGTATTCATATAGGCAAGAGGAAGTAAAAATTAGGCTCGCTTGATCAGACAGCAGATCCGATCAGATTATGAATTAATTGTATGAAAATAATTGGAATTTTACGACCATTGTTTTCTTATTAGTTCATTGAAGTACTTGTATTAAGAATGTCTAATTTCAGATTTTTTACTAGCCTACTACTCCCTTATACGAGTTTTAATGTCAGTATGCAATTAATGCGTAGTTTTCTCTGTTTCAGAAGAAGAACGTGCTGGGGCTGTAGCAACTTTCATCGAATTTGTTAATCAAGTCCTTGACTTAGTGATTTAGTGGCAGCTCATATTCCTTGCAAGGTGTGTAATATTCAGGAAAATTTAGTTAAAACTATGCACAAGCTTTATGCTTGTGATATTACTGTATATAAAATCCACCAGCATTATTATGCCTGTGATATTAAATAAATATATTGTGTGTCGTATATGATGTTTATATATATGTTTATATATTTTTGATTGTAGGTTATGTTAACATTTTAAAAGAAAAGAGTTTAATTTTGTAAATTGAGGATTGTGTTACAGACCTATATACCTGGACACCAGGTAGAAGGTGATAACTCCATAATTTTTTTTGCCAAAAAGAAATGTAAGTTATGAATAATATTGTCCTTAAATCATACACTGTGAAACACCATACCGTACTTTTAATGTCTATAATACTAAATTTGGTGTCAGCTGAACTATTTATCTACTAATGATTTAACAATCTGTTTTTTAGTTTATAAATTACAGTTAGATTATATGGAAAAACGTGTTATAATCGAAAAAAGTCAGTTAACCAACTGAGTGAAGAAACTAAATCTGAAAAACAATCTTGTTATAATAAGATCTAGATTCCAAATTCCATCTATTAAAATTATTAAGGTACAACTGTATATAGATACAGACGTATATTTATTTTTATTTTATGAAACATCCTATGTAGGATTTTAAACAGCTGTATTATTTAAAATTGAAATATATTTCTAACCACCAGAATACGATAACAAATGTATACTATATATACCTATATATTTAAGTTAAATAATGGTAGCTTAGTAAATTTTTGTTTACTTATGAATACCGTCTTTTGAAAGGTATTGTTAAAATATTACAATTTTTGGAGTGTCATGTGCGCCATAAATATTTGATAGTAAAATGATTGAATTGTTTACAGATTTGTTAGGTTTTTTATTTAAATAGATTGTGTTTTGATTTATATTTGTATTTGGTTAAGATAAAGTAGATCATGATAAAATACTGTATATTGTTTTACAAAGAGCGACGTCAGAGGAAGCTTATAAGAAAAATGTGTCAAAAATCTTGACACAGGCCATCAAGCAAAGTATTAGCTTCGATTGGGTTAGAGGAAACTGCTCTGTACATTTTGAGGAAGTTTCAAAAACACTAATAGAGTGTATTATTAACTTGTGTATTCCGTGGTGGTGTAAACGTAAGAATCGACAAAGATCACTATAGTGATCTTTGTCGATTCTGTTCAAGATTCCTATAGTCCTACATGAAAGATCACTTTACTGATCTTACATGTAGGACCATATCCTCCTATACTCGGTTCATTGTAAGAAAGATAGTTTGAGTAAAAAAAATAATGATGTCACTCAGCATGCGCATTATTTAAAAATGCGTGCACGCTGATTAAAAAGTAACAGCAAAATACCTTCAAAAGTATTTAAATACAAAGTAGTTTGAAAAGTATTTTTGTAAATGAAACTGTTAGGACTACATCATAGGCCTATCATGACTGATGTTTTAAATACTGATCAATAAATTTATAAAAAGTTTTAGGCCTATACTTTATTGCATTTTTTTGATAAATATATGTGGTTGCAAGTTATATGTATTAATACATCTGATGTGTATGACGAAACAAGAGAACTTTAATAAAAGTTAATATTTTTATTTTAATGATTAATCATCTAGTTTGGTCACTTGTTATTTCACAATTAAATTTGAGAAAGAGTAATCCAAACCCATAAATCTCTCTTCCACATTTTTGACAAAGAACATGTCATAATTATAAATGCTACCAGTTAGCTTTTGACATCGTATTGTCTCGCATCGTTCTTACGAGCTTTATAATTTATTTTCAATTACGAATTTTAGTGTTATAGTATTTTTTTTAGTGTCTGTTTATAGTTTAATTCTGTATATGGTTAAAAGCACGTATCAGTTATCATTGTGATGTTTTTATAAAAAGTAATCCCTAATGTGTGTACGTTGCAATCTGTTCAATTCAGAACAATAAGCAACCCCATGACCCAATGAGATGAGGATGATGTGTATGATGTGTAAATGAGGTGTAGTCTTGTGCAGACTCAGGTCGACCATTCCTGAGAGAGTATGGTTAATTGAACCCCAACCATCAAAGTACACCGGTATCCACTGTCAAGCATTCAAATCCGTATAAAAGTAACTACCTATACTAGGATTTCAACCAGGAACCTTCGTCTCCGAAAATCAGCTGTTAAACAGCTGATTTTGGCAACGACTTTACCTCTAGACCAACCCGGTGGGTTGAAAAGTGATGCATTTTTTCTGAGTCACTGCTTTCGCTGCTGATTTGGTAACCACTGTTTGTTTACTTTACATGAACCGAGTGTAGTATGTATGTATGGAATATGTTAACTGTAATAATATGTTATTGTTTTATTGTACATTTATTGTTTTATATTATTTATTGTTTTATTGTTCATTTGTTAGAAAATGTTTTATAAATCGAACATTAGTTTACCATTAATAACTGAAATGTAACTATTCTTATTCTTACATTGTTATTTATTGTTACATTATTTACTAGTATTACATTATTATTTATGATTAGTAGGTTTTTATTATAGACTCAGTGTTATATTATTTTTTGTCACAAGTAATACATGAGCGCTTGAATTATAACAGGAGAGTAAACAATTCCAAAGATTCGTTGTTTATCATTTCAGATTGTTTATTTCATATCATTAAAATAATTAATGTCTGTGATTAGTTTAATACAACTGTTTCCACTTGCCCGTGTTTAACTCATTTTTAGTTTCATCAGTTATCTTTTGGAATTGTATCGGTTCGTTTCGATTTTTTTCGTAGACTGAAGTTGAAAAGTTTTGTAAGCTGTATTTTGTTAACCTGCATGATAGTGAATATGTTAAGTTTTTGAAATTAAAAGCGGTAACCATTAAAAAGTAGAAAGAAATTGTTTTGTTAAATGTATCTGTTACGATAATAAATTAAGGAGTCATTATGAAACTACAATAATTACAAGTAATCAGAACGGTATAATTGAAAACGCTTAAATGATAATGTTCATTTTAACCAGATGTAGTTATTTTTATGACGGAAAGTAGTGCAAGATAACTGTCCAGCGGAGAGGTAGATACATGCCAACTAGTGTAAAACTTTCGTTTACAACCTATAGGCACTTGCCTCGCGCGGAGTACTCTACAGTAGATGGACTATAGATAGTTCAACTCAGTTTATTAAAACAAATATTGCTGTAAATGAATCATATCAGTTGGTTTTTTTTATTTAGTTATTATGCTTTTTAAATGAACCTCTATTTACAATTATCTGTTTGTAAATTCATTACAATATTATTAATTGGATTATGTTGTATAATTGTATTATGAATTTATTATATTGGGAATTGACTTACCGAAAATGTTTATTTATTACTTCAACAATGAAAGTATGTGGTGAATAACGATATGTAAATCATGTATAGCATACAAATTTTTATATAATATTATATGAAATAAGAAGCAATGAAAAGTTTTACCTTTTTTGAATGATGGGCATTGACAACTGTAATTTTGTGTCAAAAGATTGCACGATGGTACTTGAAGCTTAACAAGCAAAGTTCATTGTAAGAAAAAAATAATTGTTATTATAAACCTAAATTATTGTAGATTCTCTACAGTTTAATTTCTTAAGGCCTATTTCCATGATTCAAGTATTAGCAAAGTTTACACCGAGCTAGTTTACTACCTCTAATGTACACTAATAATGAGATTTGTCATTGGTAAGTGTAATTGTAATTAATATTTTGTTTTTTATGTATATATAAAAAACTTTGTATTTACCTTATATTGCTTTTTATATAAAAACCAGTATAATGTAAACACAAAGTTTTTTCTGCTGCAATGATACTAACTAATAACTTAGCAGTATTGTGCAAAATAGTTGGATGATAAACGAAAAAGCAATAAATGTTAAAGCGTGAAAAAACATTCAACTTTTTTTAAAATACAGTCAATGCTCTATTTAACAGACTAGCCTCATGAATATGTGAAACGGTTTGAAAATTATAAAAATCTAAGGAATGTTAATTTTTACGATGCTTTTCAGCTCTTCCCATAAGGTAAGTTCTTCCTGAAAGGTACCGTTTTTTTAAACTTATGATAAAAATAAGACTAAGCAAATCCAATGTTTACTATTAACACATTATAGAAACATATGTGACCAGTATTATGGTGATAAATGAATGACTTAATTTAACTGTGTTTCACGACAGACATTGGTATCCACCTGTAGTGTTATTAAGCTGTAAAGTGTTCTATCCAAGAACTTTTAATTCTATTTTTCATAGTTTATTTTAATAAATGTGTTAGTCCATTAAATTGAGCATTGACTAATGTTGATTTGCACAAAAATATTGAATATGTACAGTTTTTTAATGCATGTTCAAAGTACAGTTTCATACTCTCAGCATGATGTTATAATAATTTTTTGTGTATTTTTAAGATGTAGTAGTAGTACTTATTAAAGTATGATTTTTTTTTTTACCTACAGGTTTACCTACAGGTTTTTTAACCTACAGGTTACCTAGAGGTAAAGGGTGTTTACTCTAATTTTGGCAAAATTAAGTTTGAAAATCAACAAGAAATGCTCTATATAATGGTTTACAGTATTAACTGGTATCTGACCCTTCCATTTTTTTTAAAATTGCAGTAAGCACATTTAACTCCATTGATGTATATAATGTGGAAAATTATTAAAATCGCTAGTATTTTTGTAATTTAATGTATACTCGTTATTGACAATAAGTAATGTATTTTGAATTAATTTGTTATTGTTATCTTGCTGATAGGTTTCAGAATTCTGTAATATTTTCAAACATAGTTGTGAATAAAATGTTGTTTCTTTATCAGAATAGAGTTAGCACAATATGTTTTGTTTTCGTTTGATTAACTTAAGTTCTGTGGGTGGTCAGAGAACTGTAGAAGTTAAGAAAGTTGTTTAGTCATTTAAATCTCTTTATCAGAGGCTATATTGGGTACAAATTAAACAAAATTCTAATACCTTCAGAATTTTACAAGAAAATAACAAACTTCATGTCTTTTGGTTATTCTGAAAAATTAAAAAAATTGAGTTAAGGGGGGAGGAGTCTGCCAAAAAATGAAAAATGGTACCCTTTTATTTTAGAAAGTTTGTATTTTACCTACTTATTAGGGACACAATGGACAGTGTGTTCCTAAATTTTCAGTAATTTACCACCCCTTGAACCCCTTTTTTCGGGGGGGGGGGCGAGTGAAAAAAACGTAGCTTCACAAGGAAAACCAACTCGGTTGATTATCAACCTATCAACTTGCTTAAAAAACACAAAAGAAAAAATGAAATGTTCAATGAAATGTGCTTCATAAAGAGCACAAAAAGTTCTAGTGGCACCTTGCATTAAATATAAAATACATGTTTTGAGAGTATTTCTGTAATTTTTTTTTCAAAATTAATTAATTTTATTCTAGTTTTAAATTAAAAATTTAATTACAAATTTTTAGTACAGTATTTTGACATACCAATACAAGGGCCACTAGAACACAATTTTCTGAATCTTTTTAAAAAAATCATGAATTTTTATCAATTAGAACTCAAGTTATGAAGTTTTTAGAGTAGACGCACTGAAAATTAAAACTTGCGGAAATTAACAGTTAAAGTTTATGTTTGATTTTTTACTTACATCAAAACAATCCTGCTCCATTTATGTTAACCCTTCCTGTGCTCTCTTGGCTAATCTAAACTATGTAATCTATGTAATTTCTAAAACTAAAAATATAATCATGAAACACTTATTTAGGTTAGTTTGTAAACAGTAAACGCGCGTTTTATTCCTCTTGTAACCTACCTACACCTTACTAACCTACCAACTCTATTTGTCCGCGTAAAACTGAAATTTACTTTTGTAACACTAAACTAAAATTAGGTAACTAACACAAACTTTTAAATTTACTCTATAACTTTCAATAACTTATTTATTCGCATTACACTAAACAACAAAGTTTCATTACACCGTAAAAACGACAGAACGTAAACAAACAATACCCGCTCACTTGGCCATGCGATGGCCATTTTAATCTTGTCTCCATTCTAACATAATATATTACCAAACTCTGCATGATAATAGCTGAGCTAAAAAAGCAAATAACGGCGTTTAAAATGGTGAAAGAATTACATTTCTTAGTTTACAAGATACAGTACTTTGAAATTCATGTTTTTTAACCGAGAAAAACAGGAGCTGTTTCTATGGCAACTATATATGTGTTTAATTTTTTATTAATTTTTCTAGTAAACTAACAATAATAATAATTATACCATTAAAAAGTATAGAAGTATAGTAAGCATTTCAGTGATAAAAATTTGAACATAAAAAAGAAAGTAAAAAATTCCCCGTGGATTTTTACGCAGACCCCTCCCCTTAACTTGTTTAATTTCTTAGATACAGATATGCATTTATTCAGGTGATATGTATTAACTAAAAAAGACCATGTTACAGATAATGAATAATTAATGTTTTGCAAAACTACACAATATAATCTGTAATATTTTGTTGGAAATTGTTGTAATAACTGTGCTTATTATAGCAGTACTAAATATGTTTGAATGAAATTATGTAGCAACATTTATATAATTAGTAAAGTAAATTTAAACAATACTTGTGGTAAGAATTGGTTATTGTATTTCAGGGAAGAACAATTTTTTTGTAAACCAATTTCATTGTTATTCTTAAAAAATATGACAATATACAAATTTCAAATCAATTTATATAGTGTTTAATTGTTCATTATACCTATTAAACTTTAAATTATAGTGAAAATATTGCTTTCAACATGACAAACAATTTGTGTCATCAGATTTGATAAGTTACTCATTCATTTCAGAAATAGACAAAAATTGCCTTAAGTGAATTTTTTTATCAAATTGTATTTGTTGCAACAGACGAATTTAAGAATTTTAACATGTATCATATGTTTGTTTTATTTCATTATTTTCAAAAACTTGTAAAAATCCACTGTTTTTATATTGTAATGTTTTGAAACAATTTAAAATTATTTCTTGAACATTAAAAGTATAAAGTGTTAAATTATGTTGTATTTGTTATTGTTTCAATAGTTTTTCCATTAAAAATACCGTGTATTTCAATTATTTTAGTTGCCATAATAATTTAGTTGTAAAAATTATACCTTGCTATTTTTTTATTTAACGTGACAAAATTAATATAGTATTGATTTCATGTTAACATTTTTACTAATTTAAATAAGCTGTCTGTTTCAATTACAATTTATTAAATTTGTTCAGTTAAAGCATTATTACTTTTTGTCGCTGAAATAGAATCGTGAATTTGAAGATCAGCTGTGCAAAAATACAGGTCAAGGTAAGTGTAAGAAGCGGTTGGTAACCGCTGGAACGGCACTTTTAACGTACGGGTTGTGTAATGGGGAAGAATGGTAGGACAGGGGCAGGGGAAGGGTGGTAGGACATGGGCAGGGGAAGGGTGGAAGGCCATGGCCAGGGGAAGGGTGGTAGGCAATGGGCAGGGGGAAGGGTGGAAGAAGCGGTTCGATTTGTATGTTTGAAGCCATGGCGGCAACACGTTCATTACAACCGGTAGTTGCGCTAGTGTCGCATCTTGGAAAAGCCTAATACATGGAGATTACAAATCTTCTTATATATTATCTATGGTTTGCTGTCTCTGGTATTCTTTAGTTGAAGTGATACTAAAAATAGAGATACTAAAAAGATTCACCTAAAAATAGTATTCATAAAAAATAATTTTTTAAGTAAACGTTTAATATGTCAATTAACTTAATAGCTATGTCCAATTTTGTGCGTTTTCGTTTGCGCTAAGCAATGCCTCTCTTCTACGCTTTCGTCAAGATGAATCAGAAGTAGTAGATTTTCATAGTGCATGGCGTAGCGCAAGAAGTTCCACCAGCCTTGAATTTCTGTGTGTTTCAACGTTCAATCTGTGGTTACAACAGTAGGTAAACCTTGATTTCCTACGTTTTATTACTTGTATAATCACTAAATATGACGCACTGATTCCCCCTAACAAAATAAAATCATCTTCATCCTTCTTAAAAACACAACAAAAGTGAAGCACGAGTGTGGACAAGTCAGTATGTCCACACAGGTGCGCTATCTTTTTCAACTTTCGATGTCACTTGCGACATAATTTTCATTATGTCAAACAAAGCGATTATTTTTTTAAATAAAAATATCGTTAAATAATACAAAATGAGCTACGGAATGAGTTGCAGTAGGAAAAACACAGAAGTTGTTTTTCTAAACGATTATACTCGGAGCGTATCTCTCGTTTATAGCCTACTCGAACTCATTTCCCCATCTTTAGGTGAAGCCAAAATATACTTTTTTTTTTAAAAAATGGCCGGCATTTTAAAATGGAACACCAGACTTCTATTTTTAATAGATCATATAGAGAAAACTCTGATCTTCAACGTACTTAAACGCCGTTCTTTTATGAAAAGCCTGGACGGAGTAACGGACGTTTAAAAACCACATTAACGGAAAACAGGCTAAAATCTTATTACTCTTTATGTGTAAATTGTTGCATCTCTGAATAGTTTAAAAATAAAATAATCTAATTCAAACCAAACAACGCAGCAAGGAACAGACTTTAATTTAGAGTAGTGTTCAATTAATATTCGTTATGTTTTGTTTTAAACAAAGCTCTTCAAACGAGTGCGGACAGGTCAATGGCATGCTTCTAAGCGCATGCCATTCAAGTGTCATTCTAAGTGCAACCCAAGCGATGACGTATGTTGAATTGAACGCTGAAAGGCAAGGTGAAAATTAGAGTGCACGAGTGTGAACATAAGAATTTTTTTGTTGAAAATTGGAACAAAACGTTGTATTAAATTTAAAAACCTACAACATACGAGGTGTGGCTATTAAATAACGAGACTGATGTTGTAAAAAATTGTATTTTTATTTTATACATAATCACTTATTGTCACCTTCAATATACACTCCTTCTCTATCCCTACAACGCTCCATGCAAATTTTCCATAGTTGGAAACAGTGCTGGAAGTTAACTTCTGTCAGCTCCTTCAGGACACGTGCCGCTTTCTCTTTTACAGCTTCCACAGACTCAAATCTTGTCCCTTTTAATGCAGATTTCACTGTAGGGAACAGGTAGAAGATAATAACATATGATGGAACGTGGGTTTTTACTTATGATCTGGAAACGAAGCGCCAATCCATGCACTAGAAGAGCCGAACTTCACCGAGAGCCAAAAAAGCTTGAATGAGCAAGTCAACATTTAAAGCAATGATGATTGTTTTTATTTATATCCATGGCATCGTGTACCTTCACTGGGTTCCTGAAGGTCAAAAAATGAATCAATATTGCTACCTTCAAGTACTTTCTAAACTACGTCAAAGAGTAAGGAAAAAACGCGCTGAAATCTGGAAGGACAAATCATTGGTTCTCCACCAAGACAATGCGCCAGCTATTTAGCGTTATATGTCAAGAGGTTCCTAGCCAAGTACAGCATCTCAGTGTTAAAACATCCATCTTATTCACCAGATCATGCACCATGTGACTTCTACCTGTTCTGTAAGGTGAAATCTGGATTAAAAGGGACAAGATTTGAGTCTGTGGAAGCTGTAAAGAAGAAAGCGGCTCATGTCCTTAAGGAGCTGACAGAAGATGACTTCCATCACTGTTTTCAACAATGGAAAACTCGCATGGAGCGTTGTAGGGATAGAGAAGGAGTGTACATTGAAGGTGACAATAAGTGATTATGTATAAAATTAAAATAATTTGTTTTACGTCAGTCTAGTTATTTAATAGCCACACCTCATATTTACTTACCTTTGGATTTAAAAAAATTTAATGAACCAAAATGTGTATAAAATTTCTGTACTTAGTTAAAAAAATCATGAAGAACGAACAACCAAGTAACAATATGGACAAAAAATGACGAAATAAGAATTTTATGAAAAGTAATTATTCATACTTGTTAATATATAAGGGACATTGAGTAAGAAAAAACAAAATAAATTCTTTAATTTTTTTATGTAATTTCTAAAAGATATGAAGACAAATAAAATAGTTAAAGGAGAAATGTAAAAAATCTGTACTTTTAGGTAAGTAAACATTATATCGAAAGGAAGAACGTGAAATAAAAATCATAGACTAAAATATATTTCTAGTCGTTGACGAATTTGTGCGTTTACCTCTAACCAAATTTGTTATTCATTTGCGTGTTGAATTCAGTTATTTAAAAATAACGTTCCTAAAAAAGAGAAAATAGTTATTTTAATGCAGATTTCACTTTCCTGGGAAATTTCTTGTGTGGTGTAACTAATCACCATAACGTAGATTACAAAATATTTTATCTCCAAAAAGATTTTATGACTATTTTTACTTTCTCTTGCCCATATGAATTTGTAGGGAAAAAAATATTGTTTTCATGTGATTTTCCGAAATCGAGTTTTCACCGGATCTACACGTTTTCAGACCCCCTGAACCCAAAAAAACATGTTTCTAGTGATTGGTTTGTGTGTGTTTGTGTCTGTCTATCTGTCTGTGTGTGTGAACAGAATATCTCAAAAAAGGAACATTGTACGAACCTGAAACTTGAAGCTCAAATTAGTTACTACTAGAGGACCCAATACGAAAATTTTCATCAAAATTGGTCAGCCGGAAGTAGTTTATTCGTGTTATTTTTCATTTTTTGCAATTTTCTCAAAAACGGCTTGTACGATTTTTTTAAAAATTGCTTTGTTTACTCAATTTTTTTATGCTCTACAAGATAGTATAGGCGCCATGTCTGCTAAAATTTTTCGGGAGGCTGTTTTCTTGTAAAAAATTTGTTTTTTTTAAGATGCGGCTTTAATATGCATTTTAGTACAAAAATAAAGTAATAAATAATGTGGAAATTTAAAATTTTACAACTTTTAATTCAAATATTTTCTTATGTCGCTTAGTTTAGCGGTACAGTAATTAGTGATTTTCTGTTTTTTTCACGAAACTGTGTAAAATAATAGATTTTTTTAAAGATTTCGGCTTTAGTATGCATTTTACGACAAAAGTGTATGTAATAAAATTTATAGAAAATTAAAAGATCTACAACTTAATTTAGAGCATTTTTTTCTACAGAGCCTAGTTTAGCGTGAAAGAGTGATTTTCCGTATTTTTAAGCAAAACTGAGATTGATTTTCATTTTGTGTCTTTCACTCATGATTAAAATTAGGTTATGGTTATTGAGGGTAGTTTTTTTGTTTATATCTAATGTTTTATTACTTTTGTTATGTTATATTGTTAATTGTTTGCATTGGCAAGAGAAAGTTTGTGAGCGTTTACACCAAATTTTTTACTCTCCAACTGACCCCTCCCCTTCCCTTCGCTTCAGCAGCGACTGCTCCTCCTTGAGGGAGTGGTAAATAATGTTCGCCACCACAATTCGGAAAACAAAGAAGGAAATTAAGGACGTAAAGAAGCTAGTCTTTAACAGTTTTTTTGACACCTAGTAAAAAAAAAGAAAACGGTTAGGTAGATACTAGAGAGACTGATAATGAAAACGCCGATGACAGAAATAGTAAAGAAGGCGATTCATTCGTAATTACAGTAAATCAAACATTTCTAGTCATGTAATTAAGCTATAAGCAATATTACAGGTCATATTTATTTCTTATAAGGTTTATGAAGAAAACATTTTCTCGGAATAAACCACAGCTTACAAAATGTATCTAGAAACTGCACGGTAGTGAAATGTACGAGTAGTGTCTCACTGTTGAGGTTGGCAGCACTGCAAATATTTCTCTGCTCTTCCTCACAGCCCATACGCAAAGGCAATCCGTGACTTCACTATCTATAGCGGTGTAGACAAACTCACCTCACCAGTGGCCGCTCCTCCTACCGAGGTAGCAACGATACGTGCACACCACATCGGTGACCGCTTATGGGTTTAGGCAGCGGTAGAGATGGTACTCGCCTAGTCAGCGGCCGCTCTTCTCTGAGGCAGCAAAGAAGGTTATCTACAGCTCCTTCCCACTTTCAAAAAGCGTAACAAGGTCCTACAAAAACAACTTTGATCGTTTCTCTTTGATCTGAGTGATTTACTTATTAGTTGTAGGAAATTAAAGAAAAAAAACAATGATGAAAATAAAACATTAGTAATTTACTTGTAATCATATTTGATACAACAAGCC
The DNA here is from genome assembly GCA_035578175.1 of Catonia carolina. NCBI lineage: Eukaryota > Metazoa > Arthropoda > Insecta > Hemiptera > Achilidae > Catonia > Catonia carolina. The sequence goes on along the minus strand of JAQMRL010000014.1, from coordinate 12,834,991 downwards.
ATATGCATGTTCGATTGACATGTGTATTTAGAGGGACAAATCGTTTGATTGCATGGGTTATCACATGCACCGTTAAAGCAAGCTTCATGTGAGTCACAATCTTCATCCGAGATGCAGACTTTTTCTGTAACATAAGTGAAAATATCACACATTATCTTAGATTTGTAAATGTACGGCCGGTATTGAGTAAACTAGGTTTGTAAAATCTAAATTTGTTATATTTTTTGAACCTGGTCATGGAATAAATTAGGATTTTTACGTTTGCAATTCGTATCTCCTAAATATTCTTCCACTGTGCCTTAAGAGGACCGTAACTGCATACTATACAAGGGGGTACCCAGAAGAAACTGAGAGCGTGCTGCCAATCGTAGACGTAGTAGAGAGTTCTCCCACTAGATGGGGTTAGTAGAGACCTTCAACAAACAACTGCCCAGATGGCGTCAGTTTGTAGGTTAACGTTCATTCGTAGTATTTTTTTTTTAACTTAGTTTATTTATTCACACTGTACAAAATACAACCAGTGAATGTGATAATATTTACAAAAAGAAAAAATGGCATTATGACAATAAGGAGACCGTCACTCAATAGTGCCCCTCCAACGGTGGATTAATCTTGGATAATAAATTGATAGAATTTATATCTGCGCTATGATATCTCTACTCCATCGTCTTTTCAGTCTGCATTGCGGATTTCCGGGTAAGTTTGGGGATGCCAGCGTTCTAATTAGATGATTTTTATGATACTCAAGGTTGCGTTTGAACCGAGAATCGATGTAATAAAATGTGTCGTTAATGTATGGAACATGTAAATCGTTGTGAAATGTGTGATTAGTAACGTAAAAGGCTGCGCCAGTTATTTGTCTAAGTAATTTGGATTGAAATCGTTGAATTCATTGTAGAGTCGAATGTGTTGCTGAACCGTAAATTTGGCCACCATAAGTCTTGACGCTTGCTTGGTTTCTGGGTGGTACCCGTAACACCAACTCTCATCACCTGTAAATGACTTTGGTCAGAAAGTTTGATCACTTTTAATCTCATTTTTCAAGTCCTGACTAAAATTCAATCGAATGATTTGTCGATCCTGTTTGAGCAGGTGAGGAAAGTTTAGTGACAAATCTAATTTGCATATCCTCAGTCAAAATCCACTGGCATGAGCACTAATCCCTATCTCTTCAAAAAATTTTTTGATCGTGAAACAACGATCCTCGTTGATTTCTTGGCAGATTTTTTAAAAATTTTCATCGCTTCGAAATGTTGAAGAGCGCCCAGAACGAACATGGCCTGCAACTTCATCTCACCACGATTAAAGCGCCCAAACCACTTGAAAACTTTTGTACGTCTCATAGAATATTCTTTGAAAGCCTGTTAAAGAATTTTGTAAGCTTTAACTGTCGATTTTTTAAGCAGGAAACAAAATTTCAAACACACTCTTTATTCATTAAACCAGTTTGGTTGTACGGCGTTCAACTTGGGAAACTACCAGCAGAAGTAACATTGAGATAATTCAAAGGTTCCAGAATAAGGTTCTTCGGAACCTCTTTGTTACAAGGGCGCCATGGTTTGCAAAGAATGCAGATATACGAGGTGTGGGGATTAAATAACGAGACCGACATTGTAAACAATTTTATTTTTATTTTATACATAATCACTTATTGTCACCTTCAATATATTTTACCCACCGGGTTGGTCTGAAGGTAATGTCGTCGCCAAAATCAGCTGTTTAACAGCTGATTTTCGGAGACAAGGGTTCCTGGTTCAAATCCTAGTAAAGGTTACTTTTATACGTAGTTACTTTTATACGGATTTGAATGCTAGACAGTGGTTACCGGTGTACTTTGATGGTTGGGGTTCAATTAACCATACTCTCTATGGAATAGTCGGCCTGAGTCTGTACAAGACTACACCTCATTTACACGTCATACATATCATCCTCATCTCATTGGGTCATGGGGTTGCTTATTGTTCTGAATTAAACAGATTGCAGCGTACACATATTAGGAATTTAAAAAAAAATATTATCGCATTCCAAAATGGCGGTCATAAGCAATAGCAAAGAAGGCGATTCATTCCTACAATATTTTAATACAGTAGAATAAAGTATTTGGTATTTACAGTAAATTAAAAAATTCTAGTCATGTAATTAAGTTATAGGCAATATTACAGGTCAGATTTTTCTTATCAGGTTTATGAAGAATACACTTTCTCGGCAATAAACCTCAGGTTACAAAATGTATGTAGTAACTGTACAGTAGTGAAATGCAGTGTCTCATGGTTCTGGTTGGCAGCACTGTCAAATTTTCATTTCCCTTCTTCGCAGCAAATCTCTACACAAAAGGCATCCTAATGACTGAAGTGTATAATTATACATATGCTCCCAATTGGTTCAGAGTTTTTACTCTACTGTACAAACGTGTCACAACATCAAATTCCTTTTAGTTTCACAATAGTTGGGTAAGAAAGACTGTATTATTACTTACTCAGATTTTTCTCGCAGAGTGGTAAGTGGTTTTTAACGACACATCTGGATTCCTTTCCAAGACAATTTCCATTTAAACATGGATTAATGCAAGTTTTATTCTTGCCACAGCTTAAGTACCACGGACAATCTAAGTTTGATTTGCAATCTAAAAATGATAATTTAGTTTATTGTAATACAGATAAATAAATTCTTCGTTCATGTAGCTTGTAATGGTAGGGTCTATGCAAAATCATAGCTCATTCAGAGAGATGGTATGCAGTTTTGACAATACAAGTAGAAGTGTTGATTATCTTATAAAAACAGTTGGATGTCAAAACAAATTTAATTTTATTCCATTTTTGTTACTTTACCATTTAGAATTCTGTAGAAAAATAAATAAATAATTTTTCCACAACTTAATTTTAGTTTATTTAAGATCTTGGTCATTAGTGACTAATTTGATTTAAAAAAACCATTAGCAGGGTGGTTAGGAGTTGACCAAACAACCCTACAGTCTGGATTTAGCACTTGATGATTGTTGTTGTTGTTTAGGTCATCAGCCAAAAGGATGGTTTGAACCCCTTGAGGCTTTAAAAAGTAAAACGAGGAGTGAGGTGCTTTACAATTGCTTTCCTCACTGAGTGGAAGAGTATGTTTATTAGCATGCAGGCACGCTGAAAAGTATCTACTTTCCACCCTGCAAATGACACCTTCACTTCATTCACCACAGGGTCTGGCTGTATAATGAAATTCATTACTCTCAGAGGAGATAACTCTGACTAGTGTCATTTACACCTCTACCTCTTCTTTTATTAAATGTTTCAATCATATAACTGGTTATGTGATAAGAAACAGAACTATTTTTTGTACCCTTGGAATTACCAGATCAAGTGCGAATAATTTTTATACTCCACCTGCTTCGCTTGTTCTGAGAAACCATTTTAAAAGTAAAACTGTTAAATTATTAATAAGTAATTTAAACATTACATACATGTGTGCACGGGTAACCTGCATACTGGTATGTGTGAATCAACAAAGCATTTAGCAGTTCTGCCAAATAATTTTTCACACCTGGTGAATGTACAAGGGTTTATGCACTTCGCATAAAAACATACTTTATCTAATTGGCAATCATTATCTATGTAGCATTCTGAAACACATGAACACAGAAACACTTATAATTTACACATGCATACACATGCATGGATAAAATAAGATTATTTAATAAAGAATTTTTGTTTGTATTTATTTATTTATTTTTTAATCCCTAATGTGTGTACGTTGCAATCTGTTCAATTTAGAACAATAAGCAACCCCACAACCCAATGAGATGAGGGTGATGTGTATGACGTGTAAATGAGATGTAGTCTTGTACAGACTCAGGCCGACCATTCCTGAGAGAGTATGGTTAATTGAACCCCAACCATCAAAGTACACCGGTAACCACAGTCTAGTTTGTATTTATTTGGCATTTTATTGCTTTCTCTTGCCTATATGAACATATAGGAAGGAAAGTATTGTTTTCATGTCGATTCTCCGAAATTGAGTTTTAACCGGATCTACAAGTTTTCAGACCCCCTGAATCCAAAAACAGGTTTTTAGCGATTGGTCTGTGTGTATGTGAACAGAATATCTCTAGAACGGATTATCTTACAAACTTGAAACTTTAAACTTAAGTTAGATACCACTACAGGACCCAACACGAACATTTTCATCAAATCGGTCAACCAGAAGTAGTAGTTTATTCTTAGGGTCAACCACATGGCATTGACTACATCGCACCAGTGTTTCTCATTTGTCAAATCGTCGGTTGTGTATCATCAAAAGGACTTAATTTTATTACTGTGAGTAGTATATATTCTATTCAGTTGATTATTGTAATAGCTTGTGATTCTCTGATCCATTGTAACGTGTTTCCCTTGTCTTATGTAATCTGCCAATTCCTCCAAACCTTTATTTGTTTATTAGCCTTTATCTTTGGCTATCAAATTAAAAGATATGGTCCTCCTGAGCTAACGTTCCAGAAATCCGTAAGCAAACCCCACTAGTTGGGTTCTTGAAAACGCAGTGAAACTGTTCACAGTGCTGAATGAAATCTGATAATATGCAATTTAATAAACTGTTGTGAAGTTGAAGCTACACAAAAATACCTTTCCGTGCCTCTTAATAAAAGCCGTGAGCAAGTGGCTAACTACTGTGATGTTTCTCATTCCATAATTTGAAATATAAAGATGGAAGTTAAAGACAGTGAGAAGATAATTCTTCATCAACAGTTTTTTTACACCTGGTAAAAAGTAAACGGTTATATTAATAAGAAAGTGATGCCAACATGTGAAACGTTATTTCTGGTTTTGAAAGAAAGGTTAAATTTTAGTTGGAAACTGTACGTTAAGAAAAATTTTAAAGGAAATGGGGTTAAGTGAAAAAAGTGTCAGTCAGAACACAGTATATTAATTGAAAGGTAACATGTGGTTAACTAACGTTGCAATTGCACGGTAGTAAAGTATACTACCCAATAAGTAAGTTTACTCAAGTCTCCCAATCCATCTCCCACGCAGTGCCAGTGGGCACTACACATTTTTAATTTTGTTTTCAGGAACTTAAGATTTGTAACATCAGAATTACACTTACCTCTATCATTTAAAAATTGAGGTACATATTGAACAATCGGTTTTGAAACAAATTCAGGGTGTTCCAAAGAATGTGTAAGATTGTAACTGAGTTTTTTATCTTGTTTACATATCACTTGATGATCCTTTACTAGGCAATCTTCATTAAATTTACATACCTCATCCTTATATTTACATGGATTTATACATTTTCCATTACGACAGACCTTATTTGATTCACAATTAGTATGAACACTGCATTCTGTAAACACAAACCATCAAAACATTAATTTTTAATAGAATCTTGCAAATTCTGATTAAAATAAGTAATTATTTTGTACGAGGTGTGGCTATTAAATAACGAGACTGACGTTGTAAAAATACTTAATTTTTATTTTATACATAATCACTTATTGTCACTTTCAATATACGCTCCTTCTCTATCCCTACAATGCTCCATGCGAATTTTCCATTGTTGGAAACATTGCTGGAAGTCATCTTCTATCAGCTCCTTCAGGACACGTGCCGCTTTCTCTTTTACAGCTTCCACAGACTCAAATCTTGTCCCTTTTAACGCAGATTTCTCCTTAGGGAACAGGTAGAAGTCACGTGGTGCACGACCTGGTGAATAAGATGGATGTTCTTACACTGAGATGCTGTACTTGGCTAGGAACCTCATGACAGATAACGCGGAATGAGCTGGCGCATTGTCTTGGTGGAGAACCCATGATTTGTCCTTCCACATTTCGAGGCGTTTTTTCCCTACTCTTTGACGTAGTTGAGAATGTACCTCAAGGTAGTAATATTGATTAATTGTTTGACCTTCAGGAACCCAGTGAAGGTACACAATCCCATAGATGTAAAAAAAAAATCATCACTGCTTTAAATTTTGATTTGCTCATTCAAGCTTTTTGGCTCTTAGTGAAGTTTGGCTCTTCCAGTGAATGGATTGGCGGTTCGTTTCTGGATCCTAAGTAAAAAACCACGTTTCATCATTTGTTATTATCGTTTCCAAAAATTTTGGGTCATTTTCAATCGCGTACAAGTGTCAGTACAAATATTTTTGCGAGCTTCATTTCAAACATTTTTGAGCAGCACGTTTCCTGAAGGAGCTGACAGAAGTTAACATCCAGCACTGTTTCCAACAATGGAAATTCACATGGAGCATTGTAGAGATAGAGAAGGAGTGTATATTGAAGGTGACAATAAGTGATTATGAATAAAATAAAAATAAAATGTTTTACAACATCAGTCTCATTATTTAATAGCCATACCTCGAATGAGGTGTTGTTGTTTAGGTCATCAGTCAAAAGGGTGGTTCTGAACCACTTTTTGGTCACAGCACACCAACGTACGAGTTAAAAAGAAAGAATACACAGTAATAGCAATGGGAGCAGTTAATACCCTGTTACATTTTTTAACCACCCACTTATTTATACAAACTGGGCTTTTCGACGTAAAAAAACAAGAAGTATGAGAGATTACTCTCAGCTGAACAGGAAATGTGCGTCAATTCCACCAAGAATTGAACTTTTATGTAAGAAACAACAAGCTCAAGTTTCTCATTAAGAACTCTTAACTAATCGTTTGTTGTAAAGCGCAAGCCAATAATAACCTTATAAAATAAATTTAAAGTTCTTCAATATTATTCTCTTCTTTTTTTAAAGAATAAATATTGAGGGAAATTATTTTAATTTTTTTATCACAAATGTCACGTAGTCTCTGAAGTTTCGTGGTACATTAGTATGCCGAGGCACACCTGTTGAGAACCACTGATCTGGAGGTTTTATTAATTGAAACGAGGAGAAAGGTGGATTATCGTTGCCTTCGTCACTGAGTCAAAAAGTATGTTTACCAACATGCTGGGTCCTCTGAAAAGTATATATATTCCACACAGCAAATGACCATTTCACTTCATTCACCACAGTGTCTGGCTGTATAATGAAATTTATTTATTTCAGAGGATTAGTACAACCTGTCACATCTGGACTAATATGGTAACCAGCTGATCATTTATAAATAAAGCTTTTTTTATAAATAAATTTTTGAAAGGCTTCCTGCCAACCATTAATATAAATGACAGTATAAATGAAATTTATCACCTTACCTTTGGTTGCTTTCTAAGTTTAAAAAAATTACGCGCGTTTCGGTGGTACCACCTTCTTTAGAGCATATTATTAAAATTAAAAATTAAAATTTAGAACGGTGTTTCCATTCAGTCATTTAGATTAAAACTGGTTTAAATTTCATTCCTTTTTTGTTTATACTTATTATGATAGATGGCAGCAGCTTCTTTAATTAAATTATCATCTTTAAATTTTAATTGTTCATTAATTATTGTATCTTTATTTAAATTTACGTGGATGTACTGCCCGTTCCCGACCTTTGTGCAGCTGAGAGGTATGCATTACGTCACTACTACTGTGAGAGATTGCGTAAGTAGTAGTAACGTTTTACTTGTATTATGTTTGTAGTAGTCAAGGGTACTATCCATACTACATATATTCTGTGTCGCCATCTACAGCGAATAGTCAAAACAACACCCACGTATGTCACGCACTAGGCAGCCTACTGCCCAGCGAAGAGCAATGAGATGATTAGTACAGTGTTATGATGTAACAGCAGTCTGGTGCTTCGTCTTTCCCCTTCATCCCACAGCTGCACAAAGCTTAGATTCATACAGTATATTTGAAATATTTCATTTTTGTGCATTTTATATTTATTATCTTATGTATATTTATCCAATATATATGTGCAAATCCTCTTCTATTTTTCCAAAATTATGTTTTAAGTCTTTCACATGTTTTGCATAATTTATTTTTTTTAAATTCCTAATATGTGTACATTGCAATCTGTTCAATTTAGAACAATAAGCAACCGCATGACCAATGAGATGAGGGTGATGTTTATGACGTGTAAATGAGGTGTAGTCTTGTACAGACTCAGGCCGACCATTCCTGAGAGAGTATGGTTAATTGAAACCCAACCATCAAAGTACACCGGTAACCACTGTCTAGTATTCAAATCCGTATAAAAGTAACTATCTTTACTAGGATTTGAAACAGGAACCTTCGTCTCCAAAAGAGACTATTGTATGCTCTCTCATGTTCTTTAAATCTGGTATAAAAATTACGAGTTGTCATTCCGATATAGAACATGTCTTGGATGTATATATTGGATAAATATAAATATATTTATAGTATATACATATATATGATAATAAATATAAAATACAAAAAATTAAATACAGTAAAACCTCGCTATTTCGGACTTCACTAATTCGGAACTTCTATAATTTGCACTGGCAAAATTTTTAATGGTGACGAGTTAATAATTCCGATGGTATACACAAACTGAAGTCTGTAGTTGTTGGAAAATCAAGATGCCCGAGAGCTATGAAAAATTTAACAGATAGAGATCTGCCAGTAATTAATAAAGCCAGCAGAAATGCTTGGTTCACCTCTGAAATTTTCACATAGTGGTTTCAAGAAGATTTCGTTTTAGCTGTTCTCAAAATTTCAAATGGAAGAAAAGGCTGTTCCTCAGGATGAGGTAAAAGCAATTTTATTATTGGACAATGCGCCAGTGCATCCATCTGAAGACAGATTTCAGAGTAGTAATGGAAGAATTAAATGTGTGTTTTTTCCTCCAAATACTTCAGCGTTGATCCAACCAATGGATCAAGGTGTTATCCTTAGTTGTAAACACTTCTATAAAAAGAAACAGCTTCGAGATTGTTTAGTTTTTCTCAAAAATGATTCAGACTTGGGTAATACAACAGGTGCACAGACATTAATGAGTCTGCGAAATTACAATATTAAAAATGCTATATTCAATTGGGCTTCAAGTTGGAAGGATGTAAAAGCTACAACAATTTCAAAAGCTTGGAAAAAACTTTTCAATAATTCAACTCATGAAGAAGACGAGTACATAAATATTTTACCAAACATGAAGAATGTACAGTGGCAAACGTACGGGACTGGTTAAATGGTGATGAAGATGAATTTGGGTACCCTGTCCAGACGGAAGAAGAAATAGCGGCTAATTACATATTACATATACAACATATTATTACATACACTTACGCTTTGAAATTTATCTAAATTAAATACACGATGTCCGTAAAAGTCAGGATTACACGTGATTTTAGAAGTGTTCCATAATTCGGAATTTTCGCTAATTCGCACCGACCGCGGTTCCCATTAGGTCGAATTAGCGAGGTTTTACTGTATTTCAAATATACATAATGTATAACATTTGTAACCTGAATCCCCTAGTGAGTTAGTGTGGGCTCAGGTAAAGGATTACAAAATAGTAAACCATTTAAGCTCTAAGAAGTAAGGAAACTTTTGGAAATGGGGTTTTTAAAGTATCGGTGTACAAGTGGAAAAACTGAATAGCTCGTGTGGAAAAGAAGGAGAAACGCATATGAGATTTATATTCTTTGAGCAATTTCAGGTAGAAAACCTTGTTGTAAATTTGGAACACGATTCAAGTAGTGACAATGAAGATAATTTGTCATCTTCTGATGAAGTTTTATCGGGTGTAGAAGAATTACAATAAGATAACCTGTTACATTACGTTGTTTATAATTAACAACTTCAAGCCTAATTACAAATAAATGTTTATAATTATAATAAGAATGTTAATTAATTATTGTAAAAAAATTGTTGTTTAGATCAACAGCTGAAAGGCTGATTTAAACTTCTAGAGGTTTTATTAAGTAAAAACGAGAAGTGAGGTGGTTTACCATGCCTTCCTCACTGAGTTGAAAGAGTATGCTTATCAGCATGCCACGGAAAGCACCCACTTTTCACCTTGTAAATGACACCTTTATTCACCACAAGGTCTGGATGTATTATGAAATTCATTAATTTCAGAGGAGATAACTCTGATTAGTGTCTTTTACACCTCTACCTCTTCTGTTCTTAAATAGTTCAGTCATATAATTGGCTGATTATGTTATAAGAAACAGAACTATTTTTGTAGCCCTGGAACCAACAGATCGAGTGCAATTAATTTAACACTCCAACTGCTCGTTATGGGCTGTTTTGACTAGGTCTCAACGTACTGACAAAGAGTATAGTGAGGGTGTCTGAATGTTACTATGCATATAGTAATTACAGATAATTTTTTATACTAACCTGTTGGTGTTCCTGAAAATTTCTTTTCCCTTGCCATTAGTAATTCAGTGCAAACATGCTCATGGTTGACAATTGTACATAATTCATTAGGGCTGCATTTATGGACTGCATTATTACACACACTTAAACATTTCCCATTGTGACAATATTCATTACTATCACATTGATTATTTGAGATACAGTCTACAACAAAAGTGACTTACAATTTATTTATTTTAATAGGATTTCTAAATGTCATTTTTTTGTATTTCTGTAAATCTATGATCTTCTGTCATAGAATAAGGAGTAAATGTGTTGTAAGTATTAATAATCGAGTAATACTCCTTGGTATCACACTATAAAATTTTTAATTTTTTTTTCTAATGTCGCATCTACTGCAATGGTCATTAGCAACGATGTTGGGATGTAACTGTTTACAATAGAGGATGAATGATGTTTTGTAAAATGTGAATGATGTTTTGATAAAAATATGCCAAGCCTGAGAGCGATTCGAACCCACGACTGCATGATGAGAGGCGAGCACATTACCAACTACACCAATGCGGGCGGCATTTCTAATTTTGTTTTATTGTTCTTGACACGGATGTAGAATAAATAAAATAATAACATAAAATAAATAAAATAAATCTAAATCTAAAATAAATTAAAATAAATCTGTAGGGAGTAGTCTTTTGTCTAGGACAGCGGTTCTCAATCTTTTTTGGTGGCGTACCACTTAATGTCTTGACATGTACACATACCACCAGTGGTTCTATCTCAAAATAATTATTTATAATTGTGGTCAAGGGCACAGCAGAAGGGGAGGTGCGCGCATATCATGCACTTTTAACACTACTACAAATAAATAAATATTACACACTGATTAGTCAGTGACCACCTTTAAATTATACAAATTAGTGTCCAATCAAATTAATATTTTGAACTGGCTTAAAACACTTCAAACAAAACCTAGTTCATTGTGGTAGAATCATACAAAAATAAATAAAAGTACTTTATGAAATAAAAACATTCAAACAATTACCTATATTGTCGGCCGCATTGGCACAGTTGTTAACGTGCTCGCCTCTCATCATGCGGTCCTGGGTTCGAATCCCACTCAGGCATGGCATATTTTCATACATTACAAAAATCATTTCATCCTCCATTGTATATAGTTACACCCCAACGTCGTCACTAATGACCGATGTAGTTGATGCGACGTTAAATAAATGAATTTAAAAAAAATTACCTATATTTAAAACTCATACATGAAAATGAAACATTATAAGAGGATGTTGCTGCTCGAAAATTCACGGCTCGCAACCACAAAGCGTTCACTGATTTAACGGTTTTATTTTCTTTTGGTTTTTCTTTTTCTTTTGCCCTAGAAAGAATGAATGCAGGAATAATTCCATACAGGCTGTGTGACGTGTAAATCTCACAAACAAGCACGAATTGTGCATTCTCCTTTCCTCAAAAATAAATAATCAGAAAGATAAAAAACTAAATCAATCAAATGCAAATACTCGCCTACCACCGACCGTGATCCCGCGTACCACACTTTGAAAACCGCTGGTCTAGGAGATTGATGCCTTCTGGATTCTGATGATTTTTAAGTCATGTTTGGTAACTGATGCAAAATTTCTGTATTTCTTCATGTACTGTGGGTGTGGGAGTGTCTCTATGTATTAGAGTGTTGGATATGTACCAAGGTGAGTCTGTGATGTGAGAGCGGATGCCAAATAAAATTGCTGATGTAGCTGTACGAACAGTTAGGATTCAGTCGATAGATTTTGTGTCTTATTACCGAACTGCCTATTAAATCACATGTTCTACACGATATCAATTATCATCTATTAGCGACAATAACTCTTTTAGTATCGAGACAATATTTAAAAGTTTGATCTAAAGGGTGATTTAATTTGAATAAGGATGTACAAAAAGTGCCAGCCCTTATTTCAAAAACCAGACGTAAGCCTGCCATTCCCGACCAAAATTTCAACATTACAGAAAAATAAAATTTTCTGTTAAAAATTAGTTTTTATTGTGTTTATAAAAAAAAGAATTCCTTCTAACACTAAAAATATTCAAAACAGTTTTTTTTTAAATTTATTTATAGTTGTATCGACAGCTTGGTCATTAGCAACTACTGTGGGTTTTTGTACCTTAACAATGGTTTTAACGTGTTAAAATTTCAAGACCCTACCTGGGACCTTTTGCTTTGTTGGCTAGTGCGCAAGTCTCTACACCACGGAGGCGGTATCAAAATACATTATTCCATTAATTTTTGTTTAAAAGTTTTTTTGTAAATGTTCGGTTATCCGGACATTGGCACTTTATGCATAACTTATGGACGTCTGGTAAACCGGATGTTATCATTATGTAAAAAATATCTACTTCCTGTTTTCTGGACGTTGGTACTGAAAGGACTAAAATCATTCAATTTGTAAACATTGTATACAACAATTAACGCCTATCACATACATCACATTACAGTCTAATGTTTTCATGTGAGCTGATATATAAAGTTGCGAGAATGACGTGATTCAGATCACAGCTAGTACAGCACTGATCGCCACCACTCGCTCAGGCAACCGAGCGCACCATTACCAAAATAAACCTTCTGCGCACTTCATAAAACCGGCAAGCTTATTTGGCATCCACTCTACTGGAATAGGTCCTCATCAGTAATGGCTGATAGCTTCTCCCTCGCTGTTTTCTTTACCTCATCAATTTTGTCAAGTCTGAGTCATTTCATACCCTTTTTCATGGGAGTATTTAATGTTTTAATAATTGTATTTTTGGATGAAGTTCATTACTTTTGTGTAACAAGCTGAAAGACTAATAAAGTATTTGTATCAGTGAGTAAGGTGCATGGGGCAGCAAAACTGTTCCATTTTTTGACAAAAATAGAGATAGCCAGTTTTTGATGTTCAGTCAGATTCCAAGGCACAAATTTGGCTGTGACCTTTTTCATTCCTAAATCATCAGTAAAATTTACTGAATCAAGATCCAAAATATTACAGTTATCTCGGACAAATTGCTCAATTGTCACTGATCTTTGAGCACAAGTCCATAAATTTTCTTAATATAATCTGTTCAGGCAGTTGATGGACATCCAGAACAAAGTTTGTCTTATCAATTTAAATTGTCTCAAGCTATTCATCGTGAATACAGTGTTGCCAATTGTCATGGACGGAAATAAGAAATTTAACTATGTGTTACTTCTACTTAAACATTTTGGTTGTCCTTTTTGAAACAGTTGTTACAATATCTTAACAATCATTGATGAATATAAATAAAAACACCGTAATAAATAATTTAAGAGTGAATTTATTATTTATTCTTGTTTTCACATAAAATAAAAGTTAACATGTACTATTGTAAAAGATGTAAATTGATTTATACAGTGTTCAATGTTATCTTATGAATCAGGGACTTATTTTTTAATGTATCATGTAAATGGTAAATGATAAACATTATAAAACAACTTTAAGAACCAAAATCTTATACAGCAGTGAAACCCTAGCATGGATAGACGGGGGATGAATCAAGGGAACCTGCAGAGAAGTAGAATGCAGGATACTCAGAACTTGCATAAACAAGAAGCACAAGGTAGACAATCACTACAGACTTTTGCCTAACGATCAAGTCTACAGAGACATAGAACCAATAACAGTGGCCATGCGCAAGTAACGGTTGTCATACTTTGGATATATACTAAGAACACCAAACACTAGACTATTACGCAGAATAATTGACCATGCAATGAGACGAAAAACAGACACTGGTAACGCATACATGTGGCACAAAGAAATCAAAAGGGATTTACAACAACTTGGACTAACTCACGAAGATCTAACGGAAAAATCAACCAAATATAAACAGGTCATCAAGGACCACAACCATCGGTTTACGACACAGAAAAGAGAGTATAAGAAGAGGGATTTTTCAGAAGCGTGCTCAGAACATGAGAGAATATCTCGCCAAAAAGAGACTGAAAGCTTCAAAATTGACTAGAGTGGTCCATTGTGGCTAAATAAGCACTAAAAAAAGAAAAAATACGGAAAATCACTCTTTTACGCTAAACTAGACTCTGTAGAGAAAAATGCTTTTAATAAAAGTTTTATATCTTTTAATATCCTATAAATTTGATTATATACACTTTTGTCGTAAAATGCATACTAAGTCCAAAATCTTAAAATAATCGATTTTTCACACGTTTTCATGAGAAAAATAAAGAAAATCGCTAATTACCGCTAAACTAAGCGTTATACAAAAAAAAGTGTTTGAAATAAAAGTTGTAGGATTTTAAATTCTCTACATTTTTTATTATATAAATTTTTGTGCTAAAATGCATATTAAAGTCGTAATCTTAAAAAAACAATGTTTTTACGTGAAACAGCCTCACCAAGAATTTCAGCAAACATGACACCTACCCTATCTTGTAAAGCATTAAAAATTTAGTAAAAGAGGCGATTTTAAAAAAATCGTAGGACCAGTTTTTGAGAAAATTGCAAAAAAAGTGAAAAATTACACGAATAAACTATTACTTCCGGTTGACGGATTTTAATGAAAATGTATGAAACATGGTTTTACCATTATTCGCCAGCCACATTGGCGTAGTTTGTAACATGCTCGCCTCTCATCATGTGGTTTTGGGTTTGAATCCCATTCAGGAACAGCATATTTTCACACGTTACAAAAAATAATTTCATCCTTCACCGTCTGCATTAGCAGTAATTGCAGAACAGTTGAACGTTAAACCAAAGAAAAAAAATCACCATTACTCATCAAAAATTAATGTTCAGTCAGTACAATGGTTTTTTTCTGGTGAACAGGCACCAAAAAAGCAAAAACAATTCAAACGCCTTGAAAGGTCATGGCCACCATTTTTGGGATTCAAAAGCTATTTCTAATATTACAGGATATAACTACACTGATTTACGGGGCAGATCCAACAATCAATTAAAGAAAAAACGGCACCATTTGGTGAAGAAAAAAGTTTTCTTTCAACACGATCATGCACCAGCTCGATCATCCGCAATCGACACGGCAAAACTGGTAGAATTGCAATACGAATTACTGCCCCATCCTTTGTGTTCTTCAGATTTGGCCCTTAGCTTTCTTTTTGTGTACAAATATGAAAAAATTGGCTGGAAGCAGTTTGCAATTAACAAAGAGGTGATCTCTAAAACTGAGCAGAGTTTCTCTATCTCTATTTTGCAGAGTTTGAGCTAAATTTTACTTTTGTGTTGTTGTTTAGGTAAACAAACGAAAAGCTGGTTTCAACCTCTCGAGGTTTTACTTAGTAAAACTGAGGAGTGAGGTGGTTTGCTATTGCCTTCCTCACTGAGTTGAAAAAGTATGCTTATCAGCATGCCAGGCCCTCCGTAAAACACCCACTTACCACCCTGAAAATGACACCTTCTCTTCATTCACCAAAGAGTGTGGCTGTATAGTGAAATTCATTAATTTCAGAGGAGATAACTCTGACTAGTGTCTTTTACACCTCTTCTGTTCTTAAATAGTTCAGTCATATAATTGGCTGACTATGTAAAGTGAAACAGAACTATTTTTTATAGCCCTGGAACCAACAGATCGAGTGCAATTAATTTAACACTCCACCTGCCCATCATGAGGCTTATAAAAGGTAGAACATTTTTGGACTAGGTATGTAGAACTGAAACGGTATTATGTTGAGAAATAAATTTAAAAATTAAAAAAAAAAATGTGTTCTATTCCCTAACACGGGTACTTAACATACAGCCTTCATAAAATTGCTAAGGAATTCGACTTTGAACTTGTGAAATGATGTAGTCTTGAATAGATAAATTTTTCATGAAAACTTTGTCGACAATTATGGAAAGCCTAAATATAAAAAATCCCTTTCATGAGATGACACTCTAGGCTGGTAGTAATTTTTTAAAAGGCTTACCTTTATGGCAAAACCCATTTGAGATTTCTGTATCTACTCTTTAAGATGAATCGAATGACACTATTTTTGTTTCCAAATTCCGACTTGATTTTTTGACTTCTAATTTTGAGTCACTTCCGATCAAAACCAAACTTCAAACCCAATTTAAACCCACAAACTTTTTGTGTAAATTACGAATACAAAAATCGTTTGTTGCTATCTCTTGTAGTTTCTGACACCTGGGTGTAACAGACGGACAAAAATGACAGATGAAAATTTTAAAAATTTTCACACATATTCCAAAATTTCAACAAAATCAAACAGTATTATATATACTGAAGTCACGAGATTGTCTTTTGCGTATGGATGGGCTGTGAGGAAGGGAAGTGAAAATTTGACAGTGCCACCAACCTCAACAGTGAGACAGACTCGTACATTTTACTACCGTACAGTTACTACATGCATTTTTTAAGCTGTTTTTTATTCCGAGAAAATGTTTTCTTCATGAACCTTATAAGAAATAAATGTGACCTGTAATATTGCCTATAACTTAATAACATGACTAGAAATGTTTGATTTACTGTAATTACCAGCTACCTCACTCCATTGAAACAAACTTTTCTACGAATGAATTGCCTTCTTTACTATCACTGTCACTGCCATCTTCACTATTAGTCTCACTAATATCTACCCAACCATTTTTTTTCCAGGTGTCAACAAAACTTTTGAAGAATAGCTTCTTCACGTCTTTAATTTCCTTGTTTATTTTATAAATTGTGGAAAGAGAAACATCACAGTATAGTCCATCTACTGTAAGAGTACTCCGCGCGAGGCAAGTGCCTATAGGTTGTAAACAAAAGTTTTACACTAGTTGGCACGTATCTACCTCTCCACCTGACAATTTTATCTTGCACTACGTTACATCATAAAAATAGCTACATCCAGCTAAAATAAACATTATCTTAAGTTTCAATTATCCCGTTCTGATTACTAGTAATTATTGTAGTTCCAGACTCTTAATTTAAAGAATTTAATTTAATTATTGTAAAGACTCCTTAATTAATTATTTTAAACATTACATTTAACAAAACAATTTTTTCTTCTTTTTAATGTTTACCGCTTTTAAGTTTAAAAAACTCAACACATTCACTACCGATATCACGCATGTTAAGAAAACACAGCTTACAAAACTTTTCAACTTCAGTCTACGACTAAAATCGAAACGAACCGATACAATTCCAAAAGATAACTGATGAAACTAAAAATGAGTTAAACACAGACAAGTGCAAACAGTTGTATTAAATTAGTCACAGACATTAATTATTTCAATGAAATGAAATTAACAATCTGAAATGATAAACAAGGAATTTTTGGAATTGTTTACTCTCCTGTTACAATTTAAGCGCATTAGTCTTATATTCTGCCCATAACAGACAGGTGGAGTGTCAAATTATTTACATTTAATCTGTTCGTTGCAGGGCTAAAATAAATAGTTCTGTTTCTTATCACATGGTCAGTCAATTAAATGACTGAATCGTTTAAGAACAGAAGAGGTAGAGGTGTAAAAGATACTAATCAGAGTTATCACCTCTGAAAGTAATGAATTTCATATTATACAGCCAGACCCTGTGGTGAATGAAGTGAAGGTGTCTTTTGCAGGGTGGAAATATGTGCTTTTCAGAGGGCCCGGCATGCTGATAAGCGTACTTTTCCACTCAGTGAGGAAGGCAATGGTAAACCACCTCACTCCTCGTTTTACTTAGTAAAACCTCTAGAGGTTCAAACCAGCCTTTCGGCTGTTGACCTAAACAACAACACACAGTCTTATATTACTTGTGACCAAAAATAAAATAAAACTGAGTCTATAATAAAAACCTACTAATCATAAATAATAATAGTAAATAATGTAACGAAAAATAACAATGTAAGAATAACAATAGTAAAAGTTTTAGTTATTAATGGGTAAATTAATGTTCGATTTATAAAACATTTTCTAACAAATGAATTTAACGTGTTTTTATTATATTAAGCTTTGAGTGAATCAGTGTTGTATGGAATTTTGTTTTTGATCATGCTGTGTGTACTTTTAATTAATGTGCATGCTCACTTGTATTGCTGGTTGCCTATGTCGGAGTACTCTTAGCGTAGACAGACTCTAGTTAGCCACTAGCTCATGGCTTTTGTTAAGAGGCAGGGGAAAGGTTTTCTTGTTTAGATGTAACTTTACAGCATTTTATTACACTGAATATTAGATTTCGTTCATCATTTGGTGAATAGTCTGCCCATGTTTTCAAGAAACTAACATTTCTGTTTATGGTAACAAACAGTTATATTCGTACAGTTAACCTACAGAAGGTTCCGTGATATACTGTATATGCTCGGGGTATAGTATAAGTTGTTATGTTTGTTGTACTGAAATTAAAGCAGTCACGCATGCGCTCTGATGTTGTTCCCCTTTACCCCTCGTTGCAAACAAGGGCAAACTCGTCTCAAGTCATCTCAAGTAACTATGCTCAAAGAGAATTTTTTGCATTCTGACAATCAAGAATAAGAAGAATGACTTAATTCCGTGCTGTAGATGCACCTAATCGATGTGTGGTGAACATCAACGTAAGTACCAGTGACATGAGATGTATAGACGAAATTTTTATTTATATTTTAACTTTTAAAATTTATATTTATGTGTAAGATATCATTTCCGATTTGTTTTTAGGATTAATAAATGTATTTTTTGAAGAAATTTTCTAATTTTTTTATTGATTGACCTAAAGTAGTCCCCAATATTAAACATAAGCTTCAATGTAAATCCTTTTACACCTTACCTTTCTACGGATAAATAATCTTTTACATAAAAAATAATTAAAATTTGGGAAATTATCTATTACCATTTGTTGCTGAAGTAGTTATTACTTTAAACGACGGTGATACTTGAGGTGTGCTAGAACTTTTCGGTAATTGTTGATAATTATTTTGTTTCACAGGTTTTGAAGAAATTTTTGATTGTTGTATTGTTTCTTGTGGAATACAAATCACTTCATGACTGACTACTTGACAAAAATCATTTGATTTACATTTACTAAGAGCTTGAGTGCATGGATCAACACATTTACCAAAATAACAGATCTTATCATAATCACATTGAGATGGTGTGGTACATACTGTAACAGAAAATTTTAAAAATACTTAAGACTTTTCCAAATTCAGAACAAGTTTAGATGTATATTTATTCATTTAAACTTAATTTAGAATTTGTGTGAAACATCCACACATACAATTTTCTCTTACCAATGTAAATAATGAAAAATATAACCATGTTTAAAAATTCCTTTCACGAGACGATGTGTCAAAGCCCAGTGTCAATTTAAAAAATGGCTTATGTTTTTTTTAGTTTAATGCGTGATCTTTTTGCAATTGCTGCTAATGCAGACGATGAGAAGGATGATATATGAAGATCAGTGATGAAAAAATGCCAGACCTGATTGGGAATTGAACCCGGGACCCCAACATAGAAGCAATTGCACTAACAACTACGCCAATGGGGTGGCCAAGGCTTACCTTTGACTTATGCCAAAATCCATTAACGATTTCTGTATTTACTATTTAAGACAAATCAAATGACTTTATTTTTGTTTCCAAATTCTCATTTTATTTCTTGACTTCAGGTTTGGGGCCACTTCCGGTCAAAACCAGAACTTCAAAACCAATTTAGGCCCACTAACTTTCTGTGTAGACTACAAATCCTAAAACCATTTGCTGCTATTTCTTATAGTTTCTGACTTTGATTTCTTGACTTTTAATCAAAATCAGAAACCCAATGTCTTTATCTACACTTTAAGAGGAATTGAATGACACTATTTTTGTTTCCCAATTCCGACTTTGAATTCTTGACTTCCAGTTTTGGGCCACTTCCAAACGAAAACCGGAACTTCATACCCAATCCTAGCCTGCTAACTTTTTGTGTAGATTATGAATCCAGAAACCGTTTGTTGCTATGTCTTGTTGTTTTTGACTTTAATTTCTTGACTTCCAGTAGAAACCGGAACTTCAAACCCAATCCCAGCACAATAACTCTTCATGTAGATTACGTATCCGAAAACCGTTTGTTGCTATCTTTTGTAGTTTCTGACTTTGATTCCTAGACTTCCAGTTTTGGGCCACTTCTGGTCAAAAACTGGAACTTAAAACCCAATCCTTGCCCACTAACTTTTTGTGTAGATTACGAATTGGAAAACTGTTTGTTGCAAAGTCTTGCTGTTTTTAACTTTGATTTCTTGACTTCCGGTCGAAACCGAAATTTAAAACCTAATTATTTCTGTATCTACTCTTTAAGACAATCAAATGACACTATATTTGTTTCTAAATTCCGACTTTGATTTTTTGACTTCTGGTTTGGGGCCACTTTCGGTTGGAACCAGAACTTCAAATTCAATTTAGACCGACTAACTTTTTGTGTAAAATAAGAAACCAAAAACCATTTGTTGCTATCTCTTGAAGTTTCTGACATCTGGGTATCATGGACGGATGGATGGACAAAGAAAATTGATAGATGACAATTTTAAAATTTGCTTCCAATTAGAAAATAATTAATTAACTCACCTGCAACGACTTGTTGTACTAGAGAATTAGGGGCAATTGGTAAAGATGGTAAAGTTATTGGTTGAGGAACACAAACGATATCATGTTGGACAACTTGACAGATTTCATTACTCTTGCAGCTATCAAGTAAATAAAGGCATGGATTTATACATTTCCCATAAATGCATACTTTATCATTCTCGCAATGTAAATGAGCCATACAAACACCTACAACAAAAAAATAAAACACATAAAAATATGGTGTGAAATACTTACATGACTTTCTCTTGCCAATACTAATAATTAACAAAATAACCTAACATTAGTAATAAAAAATTGCAAAAAAACTAACTTCAAAAAACATAACCTATTTTAATCATGAGTGAATGATGCAAAATGAAAACCAACCTTAGTTTGGCTTAATAATATGGAAAATAATTTTTTCACGCTAAACTAGGCTCTGTAGAGAAAAATGCTTAAAATAAAAATTGTAGATCTTTGAATTTCCTATAAATTTGATTATATGTATTTTTATCATAAAATGGATACTGCGGCTGAAATCTTAAAAAATTGAAGTTTTTACAAATTTTCATGAGAAAAATAGAAAATCACTAATTACTGCTAAACTAAGCGTTATACAAAAAAATGTTCAAATTAAAGTTTTAGGTTTTTAAATTCAGTACAACTTTTATTATATACATTTTTGCGCTAAAATGCATATTAAAGCCGCAATCTTAAAAAATCCACATTTTCTATGAGAGCACAGCCTCCCGAAGAATTTCAGCAGACATGGCGCCTACTCTATACTGTAGAGTATAAAAAACATAATAAATGAGGTGATTTTTTAAAAAATCGTAGGAGCCATTTTTCAGAAAATCTCAAAATAGTGAAAAATGACATGAATAAACTACTACTTCTGGTTGACCGATTTTGATGAAAATGTTCTTGACAGATCCTCTAGTGGTATCTAACTTAAGTTTTAAGTTTAAACTTGATGACATTTGATGAGCTCTGCTATTCCACGTGTTTAGACCAATCAGAACGTTTACCAGCATTATCAGATTGTACAAATGTATCAGCTTGACAAACATTAAGCACACATGCGTATAAGAGCCGCAGTAGTTCACTCGTGGCTTGCATCTCGTACTGAACACATCGATTATAGAGCGCGTTAACATGCAATACTTTATAATATAATCAGCTGATTGTATGTTCATAGTTTATAAAAGTTAATAGGTATGTCCACACTCGTGCGCTTTCTTTTTTAACTTGTGATTCAGCATGTGATGTTGCATGCGTTTAGAGGCATACCACCTTCCTGGCACTCCTTTGAAGAGCTTTATCTAAAAAAAAAACGAATATTTTTGAACACTACACTAAAGTAAAGCCTGTTCTTTCCTACATTGATTGGTTTGATTTAGATTGTTTTATTTAAAAATTAATTTAAGGTAACTCCAGCAATTTACGCAAAAAAGTACTCAATTTTTAGCTGGTTTTCCGTTAATGTGGTTTTTAAATGTCCCTTACTCCGTCCAGCCTTTTCATAAAAATCAGTGTATAAGTACATTGAAGATTAGAGTTTTTTCTATAATATGAATATTTTAAAATTTAAATCTCATGTTCTGTTTTAACATGCCGGCCATTTTTTTAAATAAGTGCTTTCTTGGCTCCACGTAAAGGTAGGGAAATTATTTTTGGACTGAACCATGCATTTTCACAACAGTATTATGTCAAGCAAAGCGTTTATTTTTTTTAATAAAACCATCGTTAAATAATTCAAAGTGAGCTACAGAATGAGTTGCAGCAGGAAAAACACAGAAGTTTGTTTTTCTAAATGACTATACTCGCAGCGGATACCGCTATAGAGCTCAGTTTCCTCTCAAGAAGTTTAGAGGCTAATAGAATTTTCTATTAACACCTAGTATCTATTTCTAATTACAAATGCAAAATACATGCATGGCACAATATGCTGTAAAAATGCATGGTTCAGTCCAAAAATTATTTCCCTATTCTTATGTGAAGCCAAAATACACTTTTTTTAAAAAAATGGTCAGCATTTAAAATGGAACATCAGACTTCTATTTTAAAATGTTCATACAGAGAAAACTCTGATCTTCAACATACTTAAACGCCGTTCTTTTATGAAAAGCCTGGGCGGAGTAAAGGACGTTTAAAAACCCCATTAACAGAAAACCGGCTAAAATCTGAGTACTCTTTTTGCGTAAATGCTGTATCTCCGACTAGTTTCAAAATAAAATAATCTAAGTCAAACCAATCAACGCAGGAAAGAACAGGCTTTAATTTTGTGTAGTGTTCAAAAGTATTTATGTTTTCTTAAAATAAAGCTCTTCAAACCAGTGAGGACAGGTGAAATTGCATGCCCCTAAGAGCATGCAATGTAGCATGCTACATCGCACGAGTATGGACATAGCTATTGAAAGACACAAAAGTGGCAGACAAAATATATAACAGAGTTACAAGAGCACGTATTGGCAACATTGCTGGCAAGTTATTGACTAGCTATGAAGTGGGTAGGGGGCAATGCGTAGGTAGTTCAGAGCTCATCAGCTTTGAAGAATAGTATAGAGGTTCAAACAGCCTCTTGGCTGATGACCTAAGCAACAACACAAGGTAACAAACACACTTTGACAAACTCTATTAAATATACAGTACATATGAAATAACATACCTGAATACTTTTGTTGAGATACAATATTTGATGGTAATTGCAATGAATTTGACGGAGTTAGCCAAGATGGTACTTCTGGATTTTCTGAAACTAATTTTACAGAAATATTTTAAAAAGATATAATGAAAGATCTCTATAAATGAATTATGTATTTTAGAAAGGGACCCCAGTCACCTTTTTACGTTTTCAGTTTATGACATATTTAGTCTTTGAAGGTATACCAATTTTACAGAGTAATAAGGGACCAGTTGTATGTACATTTCAAACGGGGGGGGGGGGGGGGAATTTGAATGCTTTCTTAATTAAAGGGAGTTGGAAGAGTTTATATACGCAATGTTCAATTTGTTATATTTGATATTCCTATGAATTTGCAGTTTCTTCTATTTGCGAGAGTACACTTTTCTTTACAATTTGATGGAAGGATTATTTTATTATTTTCATTACTTTATTTGTTAGATATTTTCAAAATTTTTTAAATTTTCCAATCAGTTTGATGGATATTTTTGAGAATATTCTAAAAGTACAAAAGAAATTCAAAAACTGTTCCATCGTTTTGTAGAGCTCGATCTTTCAGCACGGGCAAACTATCGTTTTATTCAGCGTAAAATACTTAGTAAAGATATGTTAATAACATGAAATATTGATTGGCCAATGTTGTGTTAAAATTTTAAAAATTTTGAAAAATAGACTGGGTAATGTGTGGGGTGGGCGCTTTTATCCATGTTGCCTGAATCTGCCTGTCTTCCTGAACTGACAATGCAGTCTGTCAATTCAGGTAGACAGTCCGACAGGATGTCACGTACATAAACTGGCAACATGGATAGTTGCACCCCACCCACGCATTACCCAGTCTATTTTTCAAAATTTTCAAAATTCTACCACAACATTGGCCAATCAATATTTCATGTTATAAACATATCTTTCCTAAGTTTTTTACGCTGAATAAAACGATAGTTTGCCCGTACCGAAAGATCGAGCGGTTACCGAGATAGCAAGGGTTCAGAATATTGTTAATAAATCAAAATTTAAATAATGTAAGAATTTTAAATTTCGTACACGCTGTAAGAATATAATTGTCTATGTTGTTTTAAAATTTAAAACTTTTTGGTCAAATAGTTATCAAGTTACATGCCTCTAAACGCATGAAATTTGTTGCAGTAGCAAAAAAACGAGTATTTTTGTCTTTCAACCTCGATACGGCAATTTTTAAACAACATTAAAAATATAGGATGATTATAGGTCAACACAGAATAAAATAAAATGAGCTAAATTTTGATGTAAAATGTGTTGAAATCTAACTAATAGTTTTGGAGATTCAAGGGTTCAAACTCGGGTGTCTATGATTATGAAACCAATAGTATATACCGATTTAACTGATAAATTATGTAGAGTTTATGATAATGGAAGATTTTTTTATTTTAAATTATAAAAAAAATTAACAAAACTTGTAAGAATGAATACAAAATCTACAAACATAAAAACTCACATGCTGTCTATAACACTGCAAATAAAATACTGTCCACACGTACAGATATCACTCTTGAGTAGAAACTTTTTGCCTGGTAATTTTTCTAACTGACACTATACAAGGGGGTACCCAAAAGTAACCGGAATAGCATTGCCATGGGCGGTACTTAAGTAGTACGCATTTCTGCCGCACAGACGTGTATAGCGCAACTCATTGCGAGTTCAGTGCAGTGATTGCAACTCACTGCGAGTTCAATATTCATCTGCAGTGATTGCTTGGTAGCGCTGTTTTGTTCTTGTTTCATTTTTTATGATGGCAAGTTTAAGTGAACAATGTGTAGCTGTGAAATTTTGTTTTCTAGTCGGTAAAAGTGCTGCTGAACTGTTTTAATGTTGAAAACAGCTTACAAAGATGACGCTATGGGAAAATCTCAAGTATGTGAGTGGTTTTCTCGGTTTAAAAATGGCGAAATGCCGATTGATGACAAACCTCGCTCTGGACGTCTTTCAACTGCCCAAATCAACAAAAATGTTTAAAAAATTCGAGAGTGTGTGCTCTCACACCATCGACTGACAAGTTGGAAGTTTTAAGAAGATTGTGCAACAGTGTTCATCAAAAAAGGTCCAATTTGTGGCAGACAGGAGACTGGTTCTTCCACCACGACAATGCACCTGCACACATAGCCATCTTAGTGAAAGATTTGTTGAGTAAAAATGGCATGGTTCCGCTGCCCCATGCACCTTACACACCTGACCTGGCTCCGTGCGACTTTTTCTTATTTTCACGCATGAAAAAGGACATTAAAGGACACCGATTTGACAACATTGAAGCGGTCAAGAAAAAAACGAGGGAGGAGCTGTAGCCATTTCTAAAGATGACTAGAAAAAATGTTTCGAACAGTGGAAGCACCGGCGGGATAAATGTATTAGTTGTAATAGAGAGTATTTTGAAGGGGATAATACGGTTTTTTTGTAAAAAAATTGAAAATAAATAGCTTTTGAAAAATAATTCCGGTTTTTTTTGGGTACCCCTTTGTATATTCCCACCTAGGAATTGATTAGAGAACAAAGAATAGTCAAACAAAATTTTATAGAAAATTAAAATTATCATATTTTTATACTGACCTGATTCAGGAAACTGTGATATGCACTTAGGTTTATGATTAAATACAATACAGTTATATTCAGGTCCATAAGTTTCACAAAAAGTTTTCGTGCATGGATATATGCACATTCCAGAAATGCAAGTTAATAAGTCTGCACAATCGTCATCAAATCTGCACCCTGAAAACCACAGATTAAAAAGTACAAGAAAGTTTTTCAGTTTATTTTGTGACAAATCAATATAAAAGATAATTGAAATTTAATTAGATAATTGAAAGTTAATTGTAAAATTTCCTTCAAATTTTATGTTTAATCTACATAAACCCACCAGGTTGGTCTAGTGGTACAGTCATTGCCATGAGTTAGCTGTTTAACAGCTGAATTTCAAAGATAATGGTTCCATGGTTCAAATCCTAGTAAAGGTACAGTAAAACCTTGTTTATCCAACCCTTGTTGATCTGAATCTCCAGATAATCCGGATCAGTTTTGTAGACTTTTTTTTATTTAATGTTCACATACCGGGTGTCCCACAGAATTTGAACCATTGGGAACTAGCATTGATTTCATTAGTTTGTTAATATTTTCTTTCCACGAATAAATTAAGATTTGTTATAGTCAGAAATCATTATAAAATGTTTAGAGCTTATAAAAAATATAAATTTTGATACATTTTAAGCTGTATTTTAGGTTAAATACAGAAATACATATATTTGTAACGGTTTTCCATTTAAGTATTGTAAACCCACCGGGTTGGTCTAGTGATAATGTCGTCACCGCTAGTCAGCTGTTTAACAGCTGATTTTTGGAGATGAAGGCTCCTGGTTCAAATCCTAGTAAAGATAGTTACTTTTATACGAATTTTAATACTAGACAGTGGTTACCGGTGTATTTTTATGGTTGGGTTTCAATTAACCATACTCTCTCAGGAATGGTCGGCCTGAGTCTGTACAAGACTACACCTCATTTACATATACATCCTTATCTCATACCATCATATCATCCTCATCTCATTGGGTCATGGGGTTGCTTATTGTTCTGAATTGAACAGATTGCAACGTACGCACATCAGGAATAAAAAAAAAGTATTGTAAATTTTATCAACTCTCCACATTGTTATGTTTGGTGTGGTGTAATGGTAACATTCTGGTTCAGAAATATAAAGATAAGTGGGTCAAATCCATCAGCGGTAAAAAATTTTTATTGTTCAAAAAACATTGAAAATATTAAAAAAAAAATTATATATTTATTTTTCAATTTTGACAATTTGTTTTATCATGTAAAATTATTTAATTAAATTTTTTTGGAAGGAAATTCAATATTATTTTAAATATCTAAATATTTCCTTCACCGTATTTAATTTTCAGAGAAAGACGATTGTTGTAATTTAATAATTTTAGGTTATTGCAGCAATCTACATTGTTGATGATAAAACAAATTGTCAAAATTAAAAAATTAATAATTAATTTTTTTTTAATATTTCCAATATTTCTTGAACAATAAAAATATTTTACCACTGATAGATTCGAACCACCTATCTTTACATCTCCGGACCAGAATGTTACTGTCTTCGATGGTTGGTTTCCCTTATTTTTCCAAAAACTTCTAGCAAACAAATGGTTGTGTACCACTCAGAATTGACTGTCCGATGTTCCACTAGTGGTACACTTGCCACAAACCCAGTGGTTTTACAAAAACAAGCAATCAAATCCTTGGAAGTGTTTCAGCGCGAACGACTTTTGTTGGATATGCCTCATCTTGAAAGACCCATACGGTTGACTGCTGTTTACTTTCGGGTTCATATGCATATATCCATGATTCATCACCCATAACGATGTCATAAACGTGTTTTGAAGCAATGCTATCGTATTTCATGAGCATTTCTTTAGAACAATCGACACGAGTCTTCTTTTGAGCAATTGTTAAGTTATGTGGGATCCAACGCGAACAAATCTTTTTGGTGCCCAAATGTTCATGTAATATTGAATGTATGCTGGTCTCACTAATATCCAAGGGTGCCGTACTCTCATGATATGTTACATGACGATCGTGCAAAATCAGTTAACGCACGAAATTCATCACAAAATTAATTAATTCAAAAAATTCGTCACTGAGTAAATCACAGCCACGATTGAATTCCATGTATAGATAATAGTGTTGCCTAATAGATAGTGAAATATTTGCAGTGTTGCCAACCTCAAGAGTGAGACACTACTCGTACATTTCACTATCATGCAGTTTCTACATACATTTTATAAGCGGTAATTTATCCCGAGAAAATGTTTTCTTCTGACCTGTAATATTGCCTATAGCTTAATAACATGACTAGAAATGTTTGATTTACTGTAATTACGAATGATCGTCTTCTTTACTATTGCTGTCATCGGCGTTTTCATTATCAGTCCCTCTAGTACCTACCTAACAGTTTTCTTGTTTTACCAGGTGTCAACAAAACTGTCAAAGAATAGCTTCTTCACGTCCTTAATTTCCTTCTTTTTTTCGAATAATGGAAAGAGAAACATCACAGTAGTTAGCCACTCGCTCATGGCTTTTGTTAAGAGGCACGGATAGGCATTTCTGTTTAGCTTCAACTTAACAACATTTTATTACATTGCATTCAGCACTGTGAATAGTTGGATCACGTTTTCGAGAAACCGACATTTGTGTTTACGGTAACAAACAGTTATATTCGTACAGTTAACCTACAAAAGGTTCCGTGATATAATGTGTATGCTCTGGGTTTAGTATAAGTTGCTATGTCTATTGTACTGAAATTAAAGCAGTCGTGCATGCGCACTGATGCTTTCCTCCTTTACCCCTCGTTGCAAACTCATGACTGAAGTGACTATACCACCAATATACAGTTGTTTTTGATAGTGCTTCATTGCCAAATGTCGAATTAAGTTCATCGATGCACTGTTGTTGAGATAATCTACGTCGATAATTGTATAATATAATCGCACAAAATTTTCACAACTTAATTCCATTTTTTACTAGCCATAATATTGTGAGTCACTCTGTAAACAACACGAATACGAACTGTACAAGCAACAGCGCATGTATTATAGCGACAAAAAGTCAAACTTCATGATTGGCTAACAGATGGCAGCACCAGTATCCTCCATTCCCAAAATATAAAAGACATCCCTTGTAGTAATTGCAAGCCCATTACGGTCTGCCGCAATATGTAACCAAGGCCTTATCTGGGTATCCGGATAAATGAGGTTTAATTATCTATTTAGTTATGAGAATTGCTGTCCACGACATGTCAAAGGACTTATTAATGTGATGTTCTGCCCATAACAGACAGATGGAGAGTCAAATTATTTACTCTCAATCTGTTCGTTGCAGGGCTAAAATAAATAGTTCTGTTTCTTATCACATGGTCAGCCAATTAAATAACTGAATTATTTAAGAACAGAAGAGGTAGAGGTGTAAAAGACACTAATCAGAGTTATCTGCTCTGAAAGTAATGAATTTCATTTTACAGCCAGACCCTGTGATGAATGAAGTGAAGGTGTCATTTGCAGAGCGGAAAATATGTGCTTTTCAGAGGGCCCGGCATGCTGATAAGCATACTTTTCCATTCAGTGAGGAAGGCTATGGTAAACCACCTCACTCCTCATTTTACTTAGTAAAACCTCTACAGGTTCA
Source organism: Catonia carolina (assembly GCA_035578175.1). Taxonomy (NCBI): domain Eukaryota; kingdom Metazoa; phylum Arthropoda; class Insecta; order Hemiptera; family Achilidae; genus Catonia; species Catonia carolina. The sequence continues at coordinate 12,805,399 of JAQMRL010000014.1, read as the reverse complement.
AACCAGCTTTTTAAGGCTGATGACCTAAACAACAATGTGATGTTATTATTTTGTAATTTTAAAAAAAGACATGGTAGTCTATTAGAGAGATTCCACAGTAAAGCATAACTTTACTTACTTGCTCGTTTACATCCGTTGCCAGGTTCTCCAATAAAACCATCTAAACATTGACATGTTGCTTCATGTCCTTCAACTAAACAAACTGAATTTTCCCCGCAATTTACAGTGTAGCATGGCCAAAGACATTTATTACTAATACATGACAGAAAATCAGGACAATCTTTATTTGTTGAACACTGTACTTCTTCACTTGAACAGATATTATTTACTCTCAAATCACCTGCAATAAAAATTTTCAAATAATAGTTATTCAACATTATAATTATAATTTAAACAGTTTATAATTATTATATTACAATTATGGCTGCCCATCACAGATGTGGAGTGTTGTTAATTATTTACACTCAATCTGTTGGTTCCAGGACTACAAAAAATAGTTCTATTTCTCATCACATGGTCAGCCAAATAAATGACTGAAAAATTTAACAACAGAAGAGGTAGAGGTGTAAAAGACACTACTCAGATCTATCTCCTCTGAGAGTAATGAATTTCATTATACAACCAGATCCTGTAGTAAATGAAGTGAAGCTGTCATAAGCAGTGGAAAGTAGATACTTTTTAGAGAGCCTGGCATGCTGATAAGCATATTTTTAACTCAGTGAGGAAGGCAATGTGTAAATCACCTCATTCCTTGTATAACTTAATGAAACCTCTAGAGGTTCAAACCAACCTTTTGGCTGATGACCTAAACAACATGCAAAATTACAATATTTAAATTTTAAAAAATTTCATTAATTTAATATTTTCGTACAACATTCATATAATCTAAAACAAAGTTGCATTATTTTTGAAACAATCTGTTGAAACTTAAATATTACAAGAAAGAAAAATACTAATGTAACATCTGGATCAAAATTACCATACAGAAACAATAATATAATTAAAATGTCTTGTTAATTAATTATTTAATAAAACTAAACTGAAGAAGTCTTTAAACTTCATTTTTTATTTTATTTAAAGTCGCTTCAAGTGTTTTGTTATTAGCGACTATGGTGTGTTATGTATCTAGAACAGTGGGTTTTGATTTGTGAAAATTTCCAGATCCTAACTGGGAATCGAACCCGGGACTTCCACGTTGTAGACTAGAATGCTAACCACTATGTTACTATGCTACACTATGCTAACACTATGCTATGCTATGCATGGAGGCCGCCATCTTTTTTATGTTTTCGGGAACTGTACTTTATTAACAACAACCCAATTTGATCGCTGCTTTTCACTGTATTTTTGACGTGATTTGGCGTGAATTTTTGAACAGAGACCCCCAGTGGAGTTTGTTCAGGAATGGTGTCAGCTGGTCACCATACAAAGTCCCTTGCGCAACCAGTATTGCTTAACAATTTTGGTGATTTCCACCAGTTGATTGACTGGGCTGGCCCAAAAGCCACAGTCGTCTGTCTGTGTGAACGATAAATTCCTGTAAGGTAAGATGATCCAAGTATCTTATTCCATAATGAAGATAAACGTACATTCTTCCGTTGGATCTCCAATGAAGCCAGTTTTACAGAAACAAAATGCCTGATGTTCGATAGTAGTACAAAATGCATTATCTCCGCATCCTTTATACTTGCAAGCATCTTCACATTTTCCGTCAATACATGTTGTTTCAGAACTGCACTGACAATCTTGTGTGCAGAAACTGTTATCATACACTTGTGAGCAACCACTCTCAAATGAAATAGCTAGAAAATAAAAACAAATTTAAAATGTGATGTGAAACATACACACAACTTTCTCTTGCCAATGCAAATAATTAACAATATAACCTAAAATTAGTAATAAAACATTAAAAATAAACAAAAAACTAACCCCAATAAACATAACCTTATTTTAATCATAAGTGAAAGACACAAAATGAAAATCAACCTCAGTTTGGCTTAAAAATAAGAAAAATCATACTTTCACGCTAAAATAGGCTCTGTAGAGAAAAAGCTTTAGATAAAAGTTGTAGATCTTTTCATATACTATAAATTTAATTATATTCACTTTTTTGATGAAATTCACAGATTTTGATGAAAATGTTCGTGTTGGGTTCTCTAGTGGTATCTAACTTAAGTTTAAAGTTTTAAGTTCGTACAATGTTCCGTTCTAGAGATATTCTGTTCACATACACACAGACCAATCGCTAAAAACATGTTTTTTTGGGTTCAGAGGGTCTGAAAACGTGTAGTTCCGGTGAAAACTCAATTCCGAAAAATCGACATGAAAACAATACTTTCCTTCCTATATATTCATATAGGCTAGAGAAAGTAATAAAAGAAATTACTAAGTTTCTAGTACTTTGATACTGTAATCAAACCCTGGAAAACGCAGGGACCAAGTATCTTCTGGAAAGAGATTCCTCTTTATTGAATGCCAACAGCCTCTATCAAGGCAAATGACCGGTTAAAGGGAAGAGTATCCTCTTGTCCTTGACGTGAGAAACTGTATCAGAAGGCGGATGAATAAATTGATCAACGACATAAGATGGCGATGGCAACAGGAAACCACTACATTAATGATCCTTGATGGTCTTGAGTCAGAATTGCTCGACTGCAGTCGAGAGGATGGTGAGTCATATTCTGTGGCAGAAACCGGAGGAAGAGTTGATGGGGGTCAACTCATGTGGGCTAGCCTGCACCTGTTTCTACTGTCAGTAACAGAGGTTGCTGTATTTGTGGTGTTGATTCCTGCAAGATAACAAGAACTCTTTAACTCAGAAGTGGTCATCCCCACTGTTGTGTCTTGTGCATAGCACCTGGTGGCATTCAAAAGCCTTACCATATGGAGAAGAGACTTTATCTCTTTTCTTGAAGCTTGCTTTTGGCCGGTATGTATGGTGAGTGGTTCAGAGGTGGGTCCACCCATCGAGAAACCATAGCTCAGGAAAAACGAGATCATGATTCACCATGTTCATGCCTCAAGTGGGTCCAGTGCCCATGGTTGATGTTGGGGAAAGGTTTTGGTTCAGGTTAGGTTGAGGCCACAACGACGCACCGTACCACGCACCGTGCTCAACCCTTGACCATCGTCCCTACCCTTAACAATCACCCCTGGCACCATAACTGGCCATACTGAAGCACCGCAGTTTTTTTCAGTTTAGTTCAGATTTTGGAGTGAACATATTCTCTTCATCATCATCTTCAGAAGAAGATTTTATATTAGAATCAGTAACGACAAAATATTGTATATATAAGTTAAAAACAATAAATGTTTATCCATCCATTTAATTTTAAATACGACGCAATTATGGTGGTTTTGTCCCATAATTTGCCTGGAGGAAAATTTCATTAATCAGTTTTTCTTTGTCAGTTTGTTCCATAATTAAAACCACACAGAATACTTCAGCCACTAGGAATAAATGTGGCGTTTTTTGTCACAACAAGATTAAAAATACTAAACGCTGGGTGCAAGGGTGCTAAGAAAAAATACCAAGCTTAATTTCTCGGTGCGGTGTAGTTTGTTGGTGCGCTGGTAGGGGCGAAGGTTAGTGAATTGGGATAGGCTCTGTTATAGCCACAATAATGTAAATACATACCTTCATTCTGGAAGAGGTGCAATGCAAGGGGCTATGCTAAGCAAGGGTCATGGTGTGATGCTTCGCTGTGGCCGTGGCCTTAGAGTCCCACACACCTGACCATGCAGCACCATGATGGTTTCCTTTCCTCCAACATAAAAAAGTAATAACTTCATGAGAGCTGTTTGCAAGTGAGCCAAATGACTCTGAGCTCTAGAACCATATACTTGAACCAAAATTGGCAAAATATATTTATAAATAGTATTTATTTCTATTTCATAAAATGAATATAAGAATTCATATAAGAATTTCATATAAGAATTTCACCAACCTTCTTTTTAAACTGTGTCACCTTTATTTTAATTCTTACATGTGTTTCGGTGGATCCACCATCATCAGAGTAAATAAAAAAGAAAAATTGAAACTAAAAAATTTTTGTCTCACTTATTTAAAATTTACAGAAGATGATACATCTTCAGTCACTTGTATGAAACTCTTTTATGACTGAAGATGTATCATCTTCTGTAAATTTTAAATAAGTGAGATAAAAAATTTTTAGTTTCAATTTTTCTTTTTTATTTACTCTGATGATGGTGGATCCACCGAAACACATGTAAGTAAGAATTAAAATAAAGGTAACGCAGTTTAAAAAGAAGGTTGGTGAAATTATTATATTAATTCATTATATGAAATAGAAATAATTTCAAACTGCAGGATGCAGTATAAAGATTTATTTTTGAATGAAAATAGTATTTATTTCAGAATAGTTTATGATTTATTCATGAATAATAAAATTTAAATAGATATGAATCAACTTACTTTCTGAAAAACAGGAAATGTATGGATTTCCACGCATACCAGTAGGACATGAGCATTTCAAAATTTCCTCACTATCAAGTGGAAAACACATAGCTGTCCGTGGGCATGCATGTGGTAAACTGCATGGTTCAACACATTTACCGTCCATACATGTGTACTTTGGTGGACAACCATCAAACCTTTCACAGTATAATGATGCGCCGAAATCGAAAGAGCGTCCTTCTATTAAATCTGTTGGAAATGTACCTGAAATTATGAAAAGAAAAAATTAAGAATGGAACCATCCCAGGTGCAAAACCTACAGAGGTTCAGCTAAAAAATAACCGGATTAATTGCTGTAAAATTACTTTATTTTATTCCTTCACAACTTTGATATTATCCCCTTCAAATATACTCCCTTCTCCTATCCTTACACCATTCCACACGGAGTTTCCACTGATCAAAGCAGTGTTGAAAGTCATTTTCTGACTTTCATATTGTGTTATAAAAAATTATAAAAACTTTTTAATAAAAACTGTCATATTGTGTTATAAAAATTAGTTTAATTAGAAAATGTATTGTATATGGATATTTTTTTTTGTATATTGGAATATTTTTTTCAAGAAATCAATGTAAAATTTGTAACTTGGGAATTATGTATGTAACTCAAAATTTCGATTTTTGGTTTTTTATGTTTTTCAATAGTTTAGGCCTAGATATACCAGAATAACATTAAATTACATAAAAAATATGTTTTTCATGAAAATATTAAGTTTTTATCAGGTTTACACAGAAAAATTATCATGTTACGAAGAACAAATATTTTTTCATAATTTTATACTGCTCGTTTTAGTGCAAAGAGAATTAGTTTTTAAAATATCTGCAGCATGGTTTTTAATATTCTTAGCTGTTGGTTCAACTTTCTAAACAGCAATTGCTAATAAGAAATAATCACCATACATTTTTACATGTTTGTGTACATATTGTTTTTGATTTGTGCCTTCTTGTTTCTTATCTTTTCCTGTAAATTTAGATTTTTAACACTAAGGTAGATTTTTTTCAGAAACCAATAAACCTACCACGCTGAAATTTTTACCAGTTAATTATCTTGTATAGCCACATATAGGCCTACTTTTTTGACTTCCTCAGGTGCTCCAAAAATTAGTAATACGCAAAACATGTGGAAAACAATTTGTAAAAATTTTAAGTTATTCGTAATTTAAAAAAAAAAAATGGTATGGTCCAAAGATTAGAATGAAAAAATGTCAGTAGCTCGAGAAGAAACTCGACACCTATAGTGTGTAAAGTTTCATTTCCCTATCTATTATATATATACAAATCCTATGAAAAATGTACTTAAAAATAGCACATTAACATTGGCACGATACAAAGTACAGTCTCCTCTTAAGCACAGCTTTCACCTTGGGGAACAAAAAAAGTCACATGGAGCAAGGTCTGGTGAGTAGGGTGGATGCCCCAACAGAGAAATCCCGTGCTTGGCCAAAAACAGTGCCGTGTGGGACAAGGCATTGTCTAGCCTTTCTTTAAACATTAATTTTTTTATTGTTATTAGAGTTTTATTTTTCATTTCTATTTATTTGTTCTATAAAAATGTATATTTTACTGTACAATAAATCAATTTATACAAATTAATTTATTCTAAAGGCTCAATTCCATCCATTTCATCTACATCTTCCCATTCTTCCTTGCTTGACCCTGAATCTTAGTCACTTTCATCACTATCATTCATAATTATGAACCTCTCCAATTGCATATTTATAGCCCTGTCAGCCTCATAATAAGTATCTTCCACCTTTCGTTCCATTATCTCCAATTTCTTTATCTTCGGTTAATAATTGATACTGCACTGTTTCTACGCCGGTCCATCGCTCGTGTTTTGCCCGCTGTTGATGCTGTGACGTAGTTGCTGCTGCCGGTAGATAGCGCAGCGGTCAAACCTCTTACAGCAGCTAGTACAGTGACGGGTACCTATCACCAACACAGGACTGAGCCGAATCGAGGAGAAGGAAGAAGAGAAATGGAGAAGTCGAGAAGGTGATCAGTCAGTATGATCCTATCACTCGTTTAGGTCGATACAGAGAAGGAATTGTCACTCAACATTGAGTATTTCTTGCTCCACACTTCCCTTCCCTACCCCTCGCTTTACCGGCAACTGCTCCTCTTGTAGGCAGCGGTAAAAGGTGCTCGCTGCGTCGGCCACTGCTCCTATTCGTTAAGCCTAGTTTACACAGGTCGAGTAGCAATGTTTGAGTGGTTTAATAATTTAGTAACTGTCCGCACTTGTAACGTAGAGAGCGAATTTAGTGCATTGTTATCGCTCCACGTAGGCGGGGTCTCGCTCGTAAATTACGTTGTGCGTAGTGGTGGGGGTAGCTACTAAACTGTGCACTCGACCATTCTACTCGACTACGACTAAACTACTCGACTAAAATGTCCTGTCCAAACAAGTCAAGTACTAAATTACTAATCTACTCGACTAAAATACTCGACCCATGTAAACTAAGCTTTAGACAGCGGTACAGACGACCCCGCTTTGCTTCACCGGCGACTGCTCCTCTTGTAGGCACCGGTAAAAGGTGCTCACTGCGTCGGCCACTGCTCCTATTCGTTAGGCAGCGGTACAGATGACCCTCTTTCGCTTGCCAGCGGCTGCTCCTCTTGAGGTAGTGGCGAAGGCTTCCCCAACCATTTATTTTTCCTTTTGAACTACGCCACCGGATGCCCTGTAGCTCCGGCCGGTCCTATGATGACTCTACCGATTGGACTACTACAAGTGGTGGCGATAGTGGCTCTGTGACGTCACTGTGAAAGAATGTAAAATACTTCCCCTTGCGTTCTGTCGCCTGTAAATGTATGATATCTACATTTTTCGCTTCGTTTGACCTGTTTCTTTGAACTGCGTAGCAGTTAGGTATGCACTGTACTAACTTTTATTTATTATTTTACTGACTTTTACTTTATTTTACTTTTGACTTTTACTTTGACTAGGTACTATTTTGACAACAAATTTATTATTATTACCTATTTTATAACTATTTTTACTACTATTTTTTTATTATTTTTTAAAAATAAAATACGGACTTGGACAAATTTTATAACTCCGTCAAATATTTACGGAAAATTAAATGAAAATATAAATTTACTCAGTCAACTCTTATCTACAAAGCTTGATTTATAAATTTTTTCCTAAACTGAAATTTAAGCCCAATATAGCAAAAAATATAAAGTAAACACAAAAATTTTCGCGGTTGACAATTTCGCTCACCTAAACGCAAAGAATTATGAAGCGATTTTCTTGTAATTATATTCAAAAGGTGCATACATATTATATGAATCAACTATAATTTTTTTCAGAATTTTTTGTCGGTGAGGAGATTAGATAAAACAGTTGTTTTGAGAGAGCGTTTTGATTTTTGCAATTCTTCTGTTTTACGACAAACAGTCCGTTACCAAAGGGTTAAAGTATCGATAAATACTATTTAGTAGTATCGCAATGCTGAGACCTACCACTGGAAAGAACACAAAGCGACTGCTGTTAAAAAAAGTGTTGTCAAGCCCCACCCTCTGCTGCATTATGGTTTCATACCCTCCCTCCCCTTTTAAAGCAACTACCACACACTCTCAAAAGCAAGCCAAATGAATTACTGCGCATCAGCGGAGCACGCATAAATAACTTTGTTCTCCTCTAACAATTTATAATTTAACTAAAAACTTATAATTTAAAAAAATATAACAGATACATTACATCGTTCATAAGGGTTTCCGACATAAAGAGATTTACAAGCACAAAGTGGCCGATGTTTATAAACAACGCAAAATGCAGCAATTCCACATTTTGTTATTGAGCACGGATCATAACATTTTCCTAAAACGCATGCTTCATTCAATTCACAGTCACAATCTTGAGAACAACTGTTGTCAAATTTGTCAAATGTACGAGTTATCAGGCAAACTTCCTCTTTTATATCTGAAATAGATTAAACAATTTCAATTACTACAAATATGATGAAAAAATTTGTTCTCAATACATGTATCTTACCTTAGAAAAGGAATTAATTTTTATAAAATTATACTAATAAATGACACCTCTGTGGCATAGTGACAAGTATGCTAGCCTACAAAGTGAAAGGTCCTGGGTTTGATTCCCGACCAGAGTCTTGTAATTTTAACATTACAAAACCTACCATTACAGTACCAAAAGTCGCAGTAGCTGCTATTGACTAAGCTGTCGATGGGGCTTTAAATAAACTAAAATAACTTTTTTTTAAAAAAGATACCAAACTAGATACGAGGTTTGGCTACTAAACAACAGGACTGACATTGTACAAAATTTTATTTTTATTTTATACATAATCACTTATTGTCACCTTAAATATACACTCCTTCTCTATCCCTACAACACTCCATGCGAATTTTCCATTGTTGGAAACAGTGCTGGAAGTCATCTTCTGTCAGCTCCTTCAGGACACGTGCCGTTTTCTCTTTTACAGCTTCCACAGACTTAAATCTTGTCCCTTTTAATGCAGACTTCACCTTTGGGAACAGGTAAAAGATAATAACATGTGATGAAACGTGGTTTTTTACTTATGACCCAGAAACAAAGCGCCAATCCATGTACTGGAAGAGCCAAACTTCACTGAGAGCCAAAAAAGCTCGAATGAGCAAGTCAAAATTTAAAGCAATGATGATTGTTTTCTTTGATATCCATAGGATTGTGTACCTTCACTGGGTTCCTGAAGGTCAAACAATTAATCAATATTATTACCTTGAGGTACTTTCTAAACTATGTCAAAGAGTAAGGAAAAAACGCCCCAAAATGTAGAAGGAGAAATCATGGGTTCTCCACCAAGACAATGTGCTAGCTCATTCCGCGTTATCTGTCAAGATGTTCCTAGCCAAGTACAGCATCTCAGTGTTCCCACCTTATTCACCAGATCTTGCACCATGTGACTTTTACCTGTTCCCTTAGGTGAAATCTGCATTAAAAGGGACAAGATTTGAGTCTGTGGAAGCTATAAAAGAGAAAGCGGCACATGTCCTGAAGTAGCTGACAGAAGATGACTTCCAGCACTGTTTCCAACAATGGAAAATTCGCATGGAGCTTGTAAGGATAGAGAAGGAATGTATATTGAAGGTGACAATAAGTGATTATGTATAAAATTAAAATTAAATTTTTTACGTCAGTTTCGTTATTTAATAGCCACATCTCATATTTTACATCAAAATGTAGCTCATTTTATTTTGCGTTGACCCTTAATAGTCCTATATTTTTAATGTCATTTAAAAATTGCCATATCGAGGTTGGAAGACAAAACAGACTCACATTTTTTTCTGCAATCCTTAATTCAGTGTCAACGAGCAATTTTCCGAACTTATATAAGGAAATACATTGGTATGACTAGTCGTAATTTTCAAGTGAGGTATAATGAACATTAAAAAGCACTGAAATGTGACTACATTATATCTAACTATACCAATCATATAAAAGAAGAAAAACATAAATTTGGTAAAATAGATGAACATTTCAATATAATAGAACAATGTAATATAGAAAATAAAAATAAAATTGAAAAATATGAGATGTTCCACATTTATAAATATTTAAAAGAGCAAAAGCAGGACATTTTGAATGAACAGGTGAAATTTAGGAATGATGAAGTGATATTGACTGCTGCTGCTATCTACAGTAAATATGAGAAGGGATAAATTAAAATAAATTAATTTTAAATCAGTTTTATACAAGTGACTGAAGATGTATCATCTTCTATAGATTTTTAATAAATAATGTTTTTAGTTTCAATTATATGTTATTTACTCTGATGATGGTGGATCCACCGAAATACGTGTAAGTAAAAATTAAAATAAAGGTGACGCAGTTTAAAAAGAAGGTTAGTGAAATTATTGTATTAATTCATTATATGAAATAGAAATATTTAAAACTGCAGGATGCATTATAAAGATTTATTTTTGAATGATTATATAAGGAAGTTATTAAATTCTACAGAGGTTAATTTATTTTGCGTCATTCATTAATGATTAAACATAGCTTATATTGTTCATTATTTAAATTGCGAAAAAGAAATCAAGTGAATTTTACACACCAGGTTTTTGTTTTTGGACTCTGTGTACACAATAATAAGAAATCCTACATAGGATGTTTAATAAAATAATAATAAGATAATATATAAATTTGTACTTACACCAATCTGAATCTCTGTCATCAATCAACAAATTTTTACTAACATGCGTCATTAAATTCTCTGTAAAATTAAAAACATGCTTCTTTAGTATATATAAAAAATATAAAATAACTATTAACGTATAAAATACAATTATTACAAAATTAAAAATATTTATGTTATGGTTATATAGGTAATAATTGACACTTTCTTCTTTTCTAGGCACATAATGAAGATGTGTTTTGAAACAGCCCCAGAGTTATTTTTCTAGGTAGACTGTAATGCCTAAAAAACTGATCTAACCTTACGCTGATTAAATAGATCAAACGATTAAATTTGTATAATGAGTGAATTTGGTTTGGTTCATTAACTTTTCTTGGTTTATTCTGGTTTTCTCTATATCCTGTCTGACTTCTTTAATCCATTTATCTGACTTTTGGTTGGTTGTAGTAATGGGAAATAAAGTTATTTTTACTTTCTCTTGCCTACATGAATTTATAGGAAGGAAAGTATCGTTTTCATGTCGATTTTTTGAAATAGAGTTTTCACCGGATACACACATTTTCAGACCCCCTGAACTCAAAAAACAAGTTTTTAGCAATTGGTCTCTGTGTGTGTGTGTGTGTCTTGTGTGAACAGAATATCTCAGGAATGGAACATCGTACAAACTTGAAACTTGAAACTTACGTTACATACCACTACCGGACCCGACACGAACATTTTCATCAAAATCGGTCAACCGGAAGTAGTAGTTTATTCGAGTAATTTTTCACTTTTTTGCAATTTTCTCAAAAAATCGTAGGACCTAATAATATCAGCCACTTGATAGCAGGATTCTATAACCTGTTATTAAAATAACACTGTTATCATCCAGCCTACAATACAATGTAGTAATAGGTAATAGGAAACTACACATGTAGAAAAGAAGTGAATTAAATTATTCACTAACAGGTCGATTTTTTGTACAAAGTTTTATTGGTACAGAAAATGGTGGTCAAAACAAACTTTCCAGCAGCTGTATAATGACTTGCTTTAATCCTGCAGGTGCCTTTATGGATGCATAGCTGTTGACTTCTCTGCTCGGTGTACAATGTATAGTAACTTTAGTGCCTTGCTGTGTGTCCGTGAAAGATTCAGTGTGACTGGCCATGCTTGTGTTCACGAAAAATTGCATTTGGTTTGCAATGTTGTATTAGGTTACACTAGTGCTGTTTGTCTTAACTTTATGTCCATGAGAGATTAGCAATTGCTCCTCAGGAGATAAACAACTCCTATAGTTTGTGTCTTTTTTATAATTCTAGGACCAACAAGCTCAAGTAATAGTTGGAAACTTTCTTTTGACATCCGATAAAAAGACTTAAATTTGTATTCATCACAGGAGAGTTCTTAGGCACACACATACGCTCCTCTGTTACGATAATTACTTATACGAGGTGAGGCTATTAAATAACGAGACTGACGTAAAAGATTTTATACATAATCACTTATTGTCACCTTCAATATACACTTCTTCTCTATCCCTACAACGCTCCATGCCAATTTTCCATTGTTGGAAACAGTGCTGGAAGTCATCTTCTGTCAGCTCCTTCAGGACACGTGCTGCTCAAAAATGTTTGTACTGACACTTTGTACACAATTGAAAATGACCCAAATTTTTTGGAAACGATAATAACATGTGATGAAACGTGGATTTTTACTTATGATCCGGAAACGAAGCACCAATCCATGCACTGGAAGAACCGAACATCACTGAGAGCCAAAAAAGCTCAAATGAGCAAGTCAAAATTTAAAGCAATGATGATTGTTTTTTTTATATCCATGGGATTGTGTACCTTCACTAGGTTTCTGAAGGTCAAACAATTAATCAATATTACTACCTTGAGGTACTTTCTAAACTATGTCAAAGAGTAAGGAAAAAACGCCCCGAAATGTGGCAGGACAAATCATGGGTTCTCCACCAAGACAATGCGCCAGCTCATTCCGCGTTATCTGTCAAGAGGTTTCTAGCCAAGGACAGCATCTTAGTGTTTAAACATCCATCTTATTCACCAGATCTTGGACCATGTGACTTCTACCTGTCCCCTAAGGTGAAATCTGCATTAAAAGGGACAAGATTTGAGTCTGTGGAAGCTGTAAAAGAGAAAGCGGCACATGTCCTGAAGGACCTGACAGAGGATGACTTCCAGCACTGTTTCCAACAATGGAAAATTTGCATGGAGTGTTATAGGTATAGAGAAGGAGTGTATATTGAAGGTGACAATAAGTGATTATGTATAAAATTAAATTAAATTTTTTACGTCAGTCTCGTTATTATTAGCCACACCTCATATATGGTGATATCCAACAGCTGTTTTTTTTTCTGTTTTCTTCTTAGATAGTAATAAGCAACGACTACATCTTCTTCATCACTTGACATTTTGCATATTGCAGGTGGATTCGAAGAAAAGCTTTAATAGTTGTGTCGAAGTTGAGTCTCCTCAATGTGCGAACATGCACAACATGACTCATTTTTCGATCGAGTCATTTTAATCGCATCGAGGTCGAGTTTCACCGGTGTGAGAGCAGACTACCAGATGGATCAACAGTAGGAGAATACCATTGATGCTCGAACAGCACTATCACATCTTCAAATTTTTTTTAAACAATTTTTTAAAAAATAGTAAAAAGATCCAAATATGCAAGGAGGTACCCAAAAGTAACTGGAATAGCATTGCCGTGGGTGGTGCTTGTGTAGAACGCATTTCTGCCACACAGACGTGTATAGTGCAACTCATTGGGAGTTCAGAGAAGTGATTGTAACTCATTGCGAGTTCAATATTCATCTGTAGGGATTGTTTTTGCTAGCGCTGTTTTGTTCTTTCGTTTTTTATGATGGCAAGTTTAAGTGAACAACGTGTAGCTGTGAAATTTTGTTTTCTACTCGGTAAAAGTGCTGCTGAAACTGTGTTAATGTTGAAAACAGCTGATAAAGATGAGGCTATGGGAAAATCTCAAGTATACAAGTGGTTTTCTTGGTTTAAAAATGGCAACATGTTGATTCATGACAAACCTCGTTCTGGACGTCCATCAACTGCCCGAATCGACAAAAATTATTAAAAAATTTGAAAGTGTGTGCTCTCAGACCGTCGACTGACAATTTGGAAGTTTTAAGAAGATTGCGCAACAGTGTTCGTCAAAAAAAATCCGATTTGTGGCAGACAGGAGACTGGTTCTTCCACCACAACAATGCACCTGCACACATAGCCATCCCGGTGAAAGATTTTTTGACTAAAAATGGCATGGTTCCGCTGCCCCACGCACCTTACTCGCCTGATCTGGCTCTGTGCGACTTTTTCTTATTTCCACGTATGAAAAGGGACATTAAAGGACACCAATTTGACAACATCGAAGCGGTCAAGAAAAAAACAAGGGAGGAGCTGTCAGCCATTTCTAAAAATGACTACAAAAAAATGTTTCGAACAGTGGAAGCACTGGCGGGATAAATGTATTAGTTGTAATAGAGAGTTTTTTGAAGGGGATAAGGTAGTTTTGTAAAAAAATTTAAAAATAAATAGCTTTTGAAAAATAATTCTGGTTTCTTTTGGGTAACCCCTCGTATAACATTAAGAATGAAAAGTATTCTATATATTTTTATACTTACTGTTAATTGGTATACATGTTGTGTAGGGGCTACCTTTAAATCCAGGGGGACAACAGCATTGTCTAGCATGATCTATAACCATGCAAATAGCATTTTCACCACATGCTTTTTGTAGACAAGGGTTCACACAATATCCATCTTTACCACAATTCTGATCTGAACGACACTCGGAATGTCTTTTACAAAATTTTGGTATCACTGTACTTGCTGAACCTGCAAATTATAAAAAAATTTATAAATTCCAAACTTAAAATCAATTTGTTTCTGTAAAAAAGGCATAAATATTTTTTTCACATTTTTGCAATAGATGATCCATCGTTGATTTGTGGTACAAGAATGTTTCTACATTAATCTAGTGTCACAACCAGTTATTAAAGCTCTTTATTAGAGTTGAAAGGGTATAAGTCAATGACTGTTCTTTTTTTAACACATTCAGTGATAGAAACTTGCCTAGCGGGGGGTCATGGGTAGATGTTATCGCCAGGCTGCCGTCTCACCTAATGAGTTCTGTTTTGTTATCATTTTAAGTAATTCTGGAGGGACACTGCCTGTCGGATATCAGTTTGTTGCTATTATACAGCCCTCAAAAGGGTTTCTCTTTGTAACCGTGCAGTTCATTTTTTTAATTTTCGTCATATGATCTTCTACCCTTGTACAGTATATTTAACGAGTTTTCAGGGTATAGTTGAAGCTGTAAATTATGTATCTTTGCAGATATCGATTCGAAATAGCTTACACTTTAAGATTTACTTTAAAATTATATTATTTGCAGTTTAAAATTATTTAAGAAATTACGCGTAAATCGTAAAGGTAAATGGAAAAATCAAACAAGAAGTACATTTATTATAACAGGCGAAAATAAACCTAAAAACCATCAAATTGTTTGTTTTTATATTATTAGTAATTATTATAAATCCATGTATAGGTCGCAAATAAAATAAATCTATAAAAACGTTACTAACATAATTGTAGGCCCTACACAAAGCAAGTGGAGAACACGCTGCATGAGTAATTAGCCCGATGAGGGGAGAGATACCTCATAATTACTCAGCATTGAATATCTTAAACAGTATTTAGTTTGAAATGCTCAACTAGATGTCAAATTTTTTAATTCTTTAGACCGAACTTCCTCCATTCTTTTGTTTTGAAAGATGACTTTTTCAAAACTGGCCACATCTATGTTGTAGGGGCTAGCGCACCAGTTTACAAAGCAGAATCCCGGGTTGGATTTCCAGCTCGGGTCAGGAAATTTTAATGTGTTAATATACCAAAACCCACAATAGTTGCTAATGAACAAGCTGTCCATACAACTTTAAATTAACTAAAAAAAAATAAAAAATAAAACTGTTTTCCAAACCATGTAAAAATGTTAGTATCAATAACATTTTGTTGAAAATATTTTTTAATGTTTTGATCAAAATTTCACTTTTTTTGTTTTAGATTTGTGAAAGGTGATTACATCAAACAAACATTGTTTTCCAAACCGCATAACATTTTTACAGTTTGTTAATAGCATGAATTTTATTAAATATTTTTCAATCAAGTAAAAGAAATAAAAAGTTTATCTTAACTTCCTAAAGTTTTATTTTTCAGTTTCTTTTTAACAAAACCTGATTCAAATGACTTAAATTTATTTAAATTCAGACAACTATTAACATTTTAAGAGCTTCAATGAAGAGTATTAACAGAAAACGGAGGACAGAAGGAAGGAGAAACCTACACTGAATGCTGAGAATGTGACCTTCCAGAAACGTCTGAAGTCACCTCACATGGTTTAAATTTGGCCTCACACAAGCAGAAAAATTGTTTAGCTGCCATCAGTTTTTCATTCCTTCTGTAAAATTCTAAAAAATGGATACAGTGTTTTGTTGTGAACCCCTTTAATTATTTCTTAAAAATCCAATTCTCTCATGAAAATATTTGTCTTATATTATTAAGGAATCAAGGAAACCTGCAGAAAAGTAGAACATAGGATACTCAGAACTTACATAAACAAGAAGCACAAGGTAGACAATCACTACAGACTTTTGCCTAACGATCAAGTCTACAGAGACATAGAACCAATAACAGTGGCCATGCGCAAGTAACGGTTGTCATACTTTGGATATATACTAAGAACACCAAACACTAGACTATTACGCAGAATAATTGACCATGCAATGAGGCAAAAAACGGACGCTGGTAACGCATACCAGTGGTACAAAGAAATCAAAAGGGATTTACAAGAACTTGGACTAACTCACAAAAATCTAACAGAAAAGTCACCTAAATACAAACAGGTCATCAAGGACCACAACCATCGGCTTACGACAGAAAAGAGAGTATAAGAAGAGAAAATTTTCAGAAGCAGCCAAACAGAAGCGTGCTCAGAACAGAGAGAATATCATGCCAAAAAAAGACAAAGCTTCCAAATTGACTTAAGTGGTCCATTGTGGCTAAACAAGCACTAAAAAATAAATATATACTGTTCATCCATTTTCATAAGATTAAATTTTTGATGATAATTTCTAAATGTCATCAATCATTTTTTTTTCTCCATTCGTCTATCACCCCGTAATGTCAAAAACTACAAGAGATAGCAACAAACTGTTTTCAGATTCGTTATCTACACAAAAAATTAGTGGGCCTCAATTGGGTTTGAAATTCCGATTTCGACCAGAAGTAGTCCAAAACCAGAAGTCAAGAAATCAGTCAGATTTTGGAAACAAAAATAGTGTCATCCGATTCCTCTTATAAAGTAGATAAAGAAATCACTAATGGTTTTTGTTAGATATCCAATGTAAACCTTTTAAAAATTTTCTCTAACCATGAGACGGATTGTCTCATGAACGGGATTTTTGTATTATTTTACTTTAACACCTTTCTAAAAAATGTATTTTAAATGCCATAGTCAACACTAAAAGTATGGCAAAAAAAATTTAGGAGTCACTTGGTTACATGCAAAATACAGTTACAAGACAAATAAAGTTTGAAAAACTTTTAATATTCTCATGAAGAGATAAAATGTATCACAAAAAGATGGGAGCTTTAGAACTCTGATTCATACGAGGTGCGGCTATTAAATAACGAGACTGACGTAAAAAGTTTAATTTTAATTTTATACATAATCACTTATTGTCACCTTCAATATACACTCCGTCTCTATCCCTATAACACTCCATGCGAATTTTCCATAGTTGGAAACAGTGCTGGAAGTCATCTTCTGTCAGCTCCTTCAGAACACGTCCCACTTTCTCTTTTACAGCTTCCACAGACTCAAATCTTGTCCCTTTTAATGCAGATTTCACCTTAGGGAACAGGTAGAAGTCACATGGTCCAAGATCTGGTGAATAAGATGGATGTTTAAATACTGAGATGCTGTCCTTGGCTAGGAACCTCTTGACAGACAACGCGGAATGAGCT
Organism: Catonia carolina; assembly: GCA_035578175.1. Classification (NCBI taxonomy): domain Eukaryota; kingdom Metazoa; phylum Arthropoda; class Insecta; order Hemiptera; family Achilidae; genus Catonia; species Catonia carolina. The sequence goes on along the minus strand of JAQMRL010000014.1, from coordinate 12,787,743 downwards.
GGCGCATTGTCTTGGTCGAGAACCCATGATTTGTCCTGCCACATTTCGGGGCGTTTTTTCCTTACTCTTTGACGTAGTTTAGAAAGTACCTCAAGGTAGTAATATTGATTAATTGTTTGACCTTCAGGAACCCAGTGAAGGTACACAATCCCATGGATATAAAAAAAAACAATCATCATTGCTTTAAATTTTGACTTGCTCATTCGAGCTTTTCTGGCTGTCTGTGAAGTTCGGCTCTTCCAGTGCATGGATAGGTGCTTCGTTTCCGGATCATAAGTAAAAAAACCATGTTTCATCACATGCTGTTATTTTCAACCTGTTTCCTAAGGTAAAATCTGCATTAAAAGGGACAAGATTTGAGTCTGTGGAAGCTGTAAAAGAGAAAGCGGTATGCGTCCTGAAGGAGCTGACAGAAGATGTCTTCCAGCACTGTTTCCAACAATGGAAAATTCGCATGGAGCACTGTAGGGATAGAGAAGGAGTGTATATTGAAGGTTATAATAAGTGATTATGTATAAAATTAAAATAAAATATTTACAATGTCAGTTTCGTTATTTAATAGCTACACCTCGTATAGCACCTTCATTCACCCATTAAGCTGCACTTACCTTTTACTGGCGTAAAAAAATTCTGCAAGGCTGCACTACTAAGTTCTTTAAATGAATAATCAAATGTGTTTGATGACTTTATTTTTATGAATATTAAAATACATAGACATAAAACCACTGTATTATTCTGAAATCAAAATATCATTAATAAAATTCTTGTAAATATTTCTTTCAGATACAGTCATACCTCACTACACGAACTTAATCCATTCTGAAATGGAGTTCTTATAGTGGGGTGCTACCCCGATACATAGTCATGAATTACATTTCTGTATTTGTCAATCCTGATTACACCTATTGTAACAGCAGTTGCCTCAATGCTTTCTTTGTTCTTGGTGATTGTAGCAATAGTAGATGTAGGCTTGTTCAATCCATACGTTGAAGCCAAATCCACCTGTGATACTCCACATTCTAATTTAGCAACAATTTCTTTTCTAATCTACGAGGGTAAGTCAATTATTATCCGCAATGTAGTTATAAAATTTTATTGTAATCAAATAGGAAACTTACAAGTACATCATTTTTTGACGTAGTCCCCTTGCTTTTCAACGCCCATGGTCCATCGTTGTTCAAGTTTCCTGATGCCCTCATAAAATAAGGTTTTTGGTTGAGATGCGAGCCAGGAGTGCACCGCTTCTTTCAATGCTTTATCCGAGGTAAGTCGACAGCCCCTTAATGCCTCTTTGAGTGGACCAAACAAGTGATAATCAGAAGGAGCAAGATCGGGACTATATGGAGGATGAGCCAGTATTTCAAAATTGAGTTTCTGGAGCGTTTCAGCAGTATGCGGACGGGCATTGTCGGGCAACAATACATCACCTTTTGACAGCAGTCCTCGGCGTTTGCTTCAAATTGCAGGCTTTAGCTTGGCAGTAAGCATCTCACTGTAACATGCACTGTTTATTGTTTTGCCCCTTTCCTGATAATGTTCCAGTACTGGACCTTGTGAGTCCCAAAAAACCGTAACCGTAAGCACTGAGCATGTTAGCAGGTTGGAACAAAGTAAGTTTCCTGCGAGCGGTTGGGTCTTGAATTTTTTCTTACACGGCGAATTTGGATGTTTCCATTCCATACTCTGTCATTTACTCTTTGGCTTGTAATGATGGATCCATATTTCGTCACCAGTAATGATTCTGTCTAAGAAGTTGTCCCGTTCATTACAATAGCAATCCAAATGTTTTTTGCAGATGTCCAAGCGCGTTTGTTTATGCAACAGTCAGTTGTTTTGGGACCCATCTTGCACAAACTTTATGAAACCCAAGTGTGTTGTGAATGATTTCGTAGGCAGAACCGTGGCTAATTTGCAGACGATGTGCCACTTCGTCAATAGTTACTCGTCTGTCTAAGAGAATCATTTCACGTGAACGCTCAATGTTTTCTTAATTTACAGCGGTAAATGGTCGTCCGGCTCCTTCATCGTGCATAACACTTGTGCGACCATTTTTGAATTTTTCAACCCACTCGTAGACACTCTATTGTGGCAAAACAGTGTTCTCGTACTGTACCGAAAGTCTTCTATGAATTTTGGGCCCCTGATACACCTTCCGACCACAAAAAATTCAACAGAGCAACATTCAGTGATCCACAAAAAATGGATCACTAAATGTTGCTCTTCTTTGGTGCAAATAAAAAGCGGAGCAGCCATGATTAACAGCACGACAGCGATAACAAAAATAACCTAGCAGCTTGTAACTTGCATACATATAACCACAAATAAACAAAGCATGCATCATCAACGCAAAACGACAGTACTGCCAACATAAACAAAAATATAACTAAATTACGGATAATAATTGACTTACCCTCGTATATCGTCAATGGTTTCCTTTTCTTTGCTGACCCGAACATACCTTTCAAAGACCTTCTCAAAATTTAAATTCTAAATTGTAATGAAACACTAAACTGAAATTAAACATGAAACATAAAAAACTAGGCCTACGAAACTACGATGACAACATGGTTGTTCAAGGGTGTAAAGCAGGATTGAAACTAAAAGCAAGATGGTGTTAAGGCCGCAGCCAGATAGCAAGCAGGTTGTAGCAGCACTGAGCATGTAAGCAGGTTGGAACAAAGTAATGTTAGAGTAATGTTAGAGTAATGTTAGATAATCGGCGTGGCCACACCATTAGCAGAACCTGCTGTGCTGCTCAACTACTTACCGCTCCAACCTGCTCAAAAACAAACTAGTTTGATTCTAGTTTTCTGTAGGGTAGTTGGATATAGAGGTGACTACATGTGTAAACATTTTCGTTTGGTCTATTCTAGTAAATGCGTATTTTTTTGCACGACAAATTAAATGATAACAATCAGCGGCCCAATTATAGATACTGAAGTCATGAGATTACCTTTTGCATATGGATCGCCTGTGAGGAAGGGAAGTGAAAATTTGACACGGCTGCCAACTTCAACAATGAGACACTACTAGTACATTTCACTACCGTGTAGTTTCTACATACATTTTGTAAGCTTGGTTTATTACGAGAAAATGTTTTCTTCTTCATAAACCTTATAAGAAATAAATGTGACCTGTAATATTGCCTATAACTTAATTACCAGCTACCTTATTCCATTGGAATAAAATTTTCTACGAATGAATCGCCTTCTTTACTATTACTGTCACCGGTGCCTTCACTATCAATCTCACTAGTATCTACCTAACCGGTTCCTTTTTTTACCAGGTGTCAATAAAACTGTTGAAGAACAGCATCTTTAATTTCCTTCTTTATTTTTTGAATGTGGCAAGAGAAACATCACAGTAGTTAGCCACTCGCTCATGGCTTTTGTTAGGAGACAGGGAAAGGCATTTTTGTTTAGCTTCAACTTCACAGCATTATTACACTGCATACTAGATTTTGTTCAGCACTGTGAATAGTCTGCCCAAGTTTTCGAGAAAGTAACATTTCTATTTACGGTAACAAACAGTTGTATTCGTACAGTAAACTTACAAAAGGTTCTGCGATATACAATATATGCTCTGGGTATATTATAAATTGTTGTTGTTTTTTGTACTGAAATTAAAGCAGTCGCGAATGTGCCCTGATGCTTTTCCCCCTTTACCCCTCGTTGCAAACAAAGGCAAACTCGTGACTCAAGTAACTATACAATATATTTTTATATGATTCGTATTTGTATTTAAATGAAACAATAATAGTAACTGAATGATAGCATTAACCGTGATCACACAAAGCAACAGCTACTGTATTTCTATCGACAGTAAGTTTTACACATTATTAACACAATTTTTAATAATTTACGCCAATAAAAAAATATATAAAATTTATACAGACCATTTTCAAAAATATTTATAACAAAATATTCAAATTATTAAAAACTCATCATTTAATTTAATAAAAAATACAAATATAAATAAACATGTAACATATTGCAATACACATAACTCTGTGCATAATCCAGAAGTAACCGATTAAAAAAGTTGATAATTACAGTAGTTCAAACAAAAGATGACACATAAAAAAGGGCAGTAAAATAATCTTGTAAAATTTTATGGCAGTCTTTTTTAATTAACTTTAAAATTAATCTTCTAATAGAGCAGTAGCTATAATAAATTTTTATGTAGCAAAAAATTTTATAATTTTTTAATTCTATAACATATGTAATATGCATCAGTACTGATAATTAATAAAAATGGACTAACAGAAAAAAATACATGAATTAAATAACTATAACTAGAAAAGTTGAAAACAATTTTTTACGGTTTATAGTCTTTTCTTGTTTATTGATGTTATAGACAGAGTAAATTAATTTTCATACTGTAAGCGTTTCTCTTTTATTCCATCCATTGTTCTGCTTTTATTCTTCATGGAAGCTCTTAAAGTCCGCCATCAGTAGTCGGAACTTTATTTGTTCAATTATATTTTGTTGGTTAATCCCAATTTTCTCAATATATTTTTCTTTAACACATTAAACACAGAGGATGTATTTGTGCGTCCAACAGAAACACTCCTGCAGGACTGCGGTAAAGTAATACGGACACTATTGAAGAATGGATGAAAACTGGTTGACAAAACAAATTTTTAAGACACTAAACAAAATTGACCTAAGGTGTTGGATAAGTGGTTTGAAGAAGTCAGAAAGGATACTGAGAGTACTGGAATAAACCAAGAAAACTTAATAAACCGAACCAAATTCAGCCAATTAATTATGAAATTTAAGGGCTTACATAAAGAGCAAAAACAGAACACTGGGTGGACAAAAGAAAGAAAAAACGCTACAGTGAGCAAATGCTGAGAATGTAGGCTGCAAAAAAAAACGTCCGGAAATGTCAAAAGTCAACTCACGTGGTCTAAAATTGGCCCTATACGGGAGGAAAAAAAGGAACCTAAGGTATACAGGAGCGCAGGTGGCAAAGTGCTTTCGAAACGGACACGAGCAGGATAGGCAGAGCAGATATTTCTCCCAGCGTATACTGGAGACGCAGGACAGGCGTATATTTTTTTCAGGTTCAGAAATTAACTCATGTTTGGCCATTTAGTAGCGCGTTGGATCATTTTAGTGAGAGTGATAGGTTAGTATCGGATTCGTCCGATCCCAGTATAGAAGAATTAATTTTACTTGTATTGTATTGAATTTCAAAGCAAAGGGAGAAAATTTTATGGTAAAGTGACTATAAAAAAAACGTAAAACGCATGGTAAGTTCAAGTTAACACAAGTTTGACGATACTACATTCAAGAATTATACTAGGTTTACAACTTTTTTTTTGTAAGTTAATCCCTAATGTGTATATGTTGCAATCTGTTCAATTGAGAACAATAAGCAACCCCATGAGATGAGGATGATGTATATGACGTGTAGTCTTGTACAGACTCAGGTTGACCGTTCCTGAGAGAGTATGGTTAATTGAACCCCAACCATCAAAGTACACCGGTAACCACTGTCTAGCATTCAAATCCGTATAAAAGTAACTACCTTTACTAGGACTTGAACCAGGAACCTTTGTCTCCGAAAATCAGTTGTTAAATAGCTGATTTTGGCGACGACTTTACCTCTAGACCAACCCGGTGGGTTTGGGTTTACAACTGAAGAGTTTTTTATGTAGGATAGTTGGTATTATACAATAAGGTTACGGTAAGCACAAATTTTATTAGCTTCTCTTAGAGCAACACGTTTTCTGCTCAACGCGTGTACTAAAACTGTGCCTCGACTACAAACTGTGGCTACTCGACACAGACACGTTGCTGTCTGCCACACATATCTGCCTCCCAATATACGGTACGCTACAGGCAACAATGAGTGCACAGTTTTCGCTCCTGCCCTGCCTGTTCTGAACTGCGCTCCATTATACGCCCAGCCTTACTTGTGACCTTGTTTCCCACAGAGCACTGTCAAAGATTTTTAACAACCGAATAATTAACCCTTTCCACTCGACTGTCGGATCTGATCCGACACGATAGTTTTACTGTTCCACTTGTATGTCGGACCCCATCCAACTCCACTTTCACAGCTGATTTTGTATGAAAATACGCAGTTAACAATGTTGCTGTAATGTGCTGGCCTCTACGGGATGTTTTAAAAATTAATTCTTGTAGCTTTCGATAGTTGACTACTACCGATTATCGATATAAACGAAATTAATTGAATTGAGGTCGCTGTACCAAACTAGTAAACAAAGTAACCTAATTGTGAATGTGCTTCGTTGTTTGTGGTATTTCAAGTCGCTTTAAGATCGATTAATGTTTTTAGGTAACTAATTCACACAAAAATAATATTCAGATTATTTTTCATGCTTTTACTAGGTTTTAGGTATCAATTTCTAGTTACATAGTTAATTTTATCTTAGTTTTTACGACAGTGTATGTTTTGCAGGTTATATTTTAAAAGTTTTTAGGTGAGAAAAAGCATTTTATTATTTATTATTATTAACATTAAAGTAATTACAAACGTAAAAAGTATTGAATGCTCTTAAAACTAATAACAACACATTACGCGTATGATTACTGTAATAGGGTATAAACAGATCATAAAATAAATACAAGTTGAGGGGAATCAAAAAATTGTTCCCCGAGCGACCAGGTGTTCCTTAACACGATGTCGCCATCATAGGGCTTCTCAGCCCTCTCAACCAGGATTCAGGATTCAGGGGAATCACAGTGGAAACATAATTTGAGTGGAAAGGGTTAAAATTTATAACTAGTACTTGTGTTGTTTGGGTCATCAGCCAAAAGGCTGGTTTAAACATCTAGAGGTGAACTTTTAAGTAAAATGAGAAGCGAGATGGTTAACAATTGCCTTCCTCATTGAGTGGAAAAGTATGCTTATCAGCATGCCAGGCCCTCTGAATATCATCTACTTTCCACCCTACAAATGACACCTTCACTTTATTCACCACAGGGTCTGGCTGTATAATGAAATTCATTGATCTCAGAGGAGATATCTCTGACTAGTGTCTTTTACACCTTTACTTCTTCTGTTCTTAAATGCTTCAATCACATAATTGGTTGACCATGTGATAAGAAACGCAACTATTTTTTAAATCCCTGGAACTAGCAGAACAAGTATAAATAATTGAACACTCCACTTACCTGTTATAGGCAGAACTAATACTACAAAATTTTATTGTATCCTTTCACAACACAATAATTAAAATTATTAATTAAAAATCTGGTGTGAAACACTCACACAACTTTCTCTTGCCAATAGAAATAATTAAGAATAAACCTAATATTAGTAATAAAACATTAGAAATAAACAAAAAATGCGAGGCAATCAACTTCACCAGGAAGACAGCCCAACCGACTCCTCTCACCATCAACGGCCACCAACTGGACTGGGCGCCCCACGTCAAGTATTTAGGGGTCATCAAATCTGGTGTGAAACACTCACACAACTTTCTCTTGCCAATGCAAATGATTAATAATAAACCTAACATTATTAATAAAATATTAGAAATAAACAAAAACTAACCTCAAAAACATAACCTTATTTTAATCACGAGTGAATGACGCAAAATGACAATCGAACTCAGTTTGGCTTAAAAATACGGAAAATCACGTTTTCACGCTAAACTAGGCTCTGTAGAGAAAAATGCTCTAAACAAAAGTTGTAGATCTTTTAATTTTCTATAACTTTTATTATATACACTTTTGTCGTAAAATGCATACTAAGACCGAAATGTTAAAAAAATCGATTTTTCTCACGTTTTCGTGAGAAAAAAAACAGAAAATCGCAAATTACCGCTAAACTAAGCGTTAAACAAAAAAATGTTTGAAACAGAAGTTGTAGGTTTTTAAATTCTCTACAACTTTTATTATATAAGTTTTTGCACTGAAATTTATATTAAAGCCGTAATCTTAAAAAAACAACGTTTTTACGTGAAAACAGCCTCACCGAGAATTTCAGCAAACATGGCGCCTACCCTATCTAGTAGAGAATAAAAAATTGAGTAAAATAGGCGATTTTAAAAAAAATCGTAGGACCAGTTTTTGAGAAAATCGCAAAAAACTGAAAAATTATACGAATAAACTACTACTTCCGGTTGACCGATTTTGATGAAAATGTTCGTGTTGCGTCCGGTAGTGGTATGTAACTTAAGTTTCAAGTTTCAAGTTCGTACGATGTTCCGTTCTTGAGATATTCTGTTCACACACAGACACACACACATACACACACACACACACACACACAGACACACACACAGACCAATCGCTAAAAACATGGTTTTTGGGTTCAGGGGGTCTGAAAACGTATAGATCCGGTGAAAACTCGATTTCGAAAAATCGACATGAAAACAATACTTTCCTTCCTATATATTCATATAGGCAAGAGAAAGTAAAAATTATTAATTAAAAATGTTTGAGTTTTAAAATCTCTATATTAAAATTTTAAAAGTAATACAAATAAATAATTGAATTGAAATATTTTAATTTATTTTTTCTGCTTATTATACAAATATCATTCTCAAAATAAAATATAAGCAAAATTTTACAAAATAATCCAGCAACCACTTTAAAAAATTAAAATAATTAATTGTAATATAATTAACGAAATTGTAGTATTTTAAACAATGTTAAACATACAAGGGTGGGCTGATAACTAATGCACAAATGCTTGTAGAACGCGAACAAAAACAATTGCAAGATCGAGTAAAAAACAAGTTCAAGTAAAATTTCTAACCTTAAAAATCATAAATGTATTGTTCAACATAGTCACCTTTAAGCATTACACATTTTTCCCTACGTAAAACAAGATTTTCATTCCGTCACTGTAAAATTCTTCAAAAAGGTCACAAAAATGGTATTCTCTGTGCTCAGTTTTTAAAAATGTGAATTCCATGAGTTGTAACTCATGAAAACAGGGTTCACTATTATTTACGGTGAAATCAAAAAAATGAATATGATCACTGTAGGAATATATAAACAGATACGAGGCGAGGCTATTAAATAACGAGATTGACGTTGTAAAAAAATGTATTTTTATTTTATACATTATCACTTATTGTCACCTTTAATATACACTCCTTCTCTATCCCTTAAACGCTCCATGCGAATTTCCCATTGTTGGAAACCGCGCTGGAAGTCATCTTCTGTCAGCTCCTTCAGGACATGTGCCACTTTCTCTTTTACAGCTTCCACAGACTCAAATCTTGTCCCTTTTAATGCAGATTTCACCTTAGGGAACAAGTAGAAGATAATAACATGTGATGAAACGTGGTTTTATACTTATGATCCAGAAACGAAGTGCCAATCCATGCACTGAACGAGCTGAACTTCACCGAGACCCAAAAAAGTTTGAATGACCAAGTCAAAATTTACAGCAATGATGATTGTTTTTTTTTATATCCATGGGATTGTGTACCTTCACTGGGTTCCTGTAGGTCAAACAATTAATCAATATTGCTACCTTGAGGTACTTTCTAAACTACGTCAAAGAGTAAGGAAAAAATGCCCCGAAATGTGGAAGGACAAATCATGGGTTCTCCACCAAGACAATGCGCCAGCTCATTTTGCATTATCTGTCAAGAGGTTCCTATCCAAGTACAGTATCTCCGTGTTAGAACATCCACCTTATTCACCAGATCTTGCACCATGTGACTTCTACCTGTTCCCTAAGGTGAAATCTGCATTAAAAGGGACAAGATTTGAGTGTATGGAAGCTGTAAAAGAGAAAGTGGCACGTGTCCTTAAGGAGCTGACAGAAGATGACATCCAGCACTGTTTCCAACAATGGAAAATTCGCATGAAGCGTTGTACAGATAGAGACGGAGTGTATATTGAAGGTGACAATAAGTGATTGTGTATAAAATTAAAATAAATTTTTTTACAACATCAGTCTCGTTATTTAATAGCCACACCTCGTATAATAAGATTGTAAAAAAAGAGAACACTGAGTTATGTATCAATTACATTTATATATTTATTAATACATATAGATAATAAAAAGTTGTAAAATCAGTTGTTCTGATATCAATTCAACGTAGAAACAATCAAGGAATAAATTCATCAACATTCTTTGATAATTATGTACCTCCTTTTATCAACATTTAACAATATTATACAGAAATACATAGTAATAGTAAAGTTTTAAAAAAATAATGACATTTATAAAAATTTAATCACTATCTTCTTTGGATCTATCAGACTTCTTCGACTTCTTCTTCTTATGACTACGATGACCAGGACTACGGCTTCGGGACTTGTGTTTGCGAGAACGTCTTTCCGTTGAACGACTGCGTGATCTATGTCTATGTGACCTGGAAAAAGAAATTTCAGAAAAATTTATGAGGGTGTTGAAAAGTAATGCTTCCATCGCTATATCATTATTAGTAACCCACCTATTCGGATAAGTCACACACAAATGTCAGAAACTACAAGAGATCGCAACAAATGATTTTCAAATTCTTAACCAGACAAGAACTGCGATTTTAATGATCACGCGGACTGTCATTTACGCCTAATAAAAACTCTTTTATTTCATTCAGTTTCATTCCTAAAAATTTCAAAAAATTACTAATTACTTATAAAGTTTGTTACTAGAACCACGTTTGTACCAATTTTTTTCAGTTTTCATTTACGACCAGAATAAAATTAGAAAATTTAAAAAAAAAATTTATTTTAGAAATATCAATTTACGTACGGAAAAGTCACTAAATCACTAAAAAATACAAAAAATATTTGTTTAGATATACACATAAATAAAGCAATTCATTATAAAAATAATGTTTGGACATTGCCAATTGATAGACGCGTTCAAAACATATCACACTTTTTGTTCAACTACGTAACGTGCAGGATGAAAAAAAAACACCTCAAAATAATATCGTCTCTTTTGAATTATTTACTCCTCTTCTATGAAAGTTTCTATCTTTTTTCTGCACGTTGTTTTTTGTATTATCCTTTTCTAAACATGATCGCATAAATCAAAATATGTTATCGTTTATTTTAATGCTAATGTAAGGTTTAACCGAGGGATAGACGAGACGGGTAGTGTTAACCTTCTTTGTTCGGTTTTAGAGTCATAAAATTTGTCACCACTTCTAATTTATTAATTTTGACTGTAACATTTAAAGCTAACAGATGATGTCATTTTCAAACAAATACTTTTTTTTGTTGAAAAGTTATGGACGAAAACGCTCAAATTTTAGTACTGGCTGGTCAAAAAAAATCTCTTTCTTTAGCGTAACACCATGTCAATAATTTTCATTGTAAAAATATGCAAGGTACATTAAATGAAACAGGAAAAAATTCCCTATTCAATAAACTAAACCCGTTAAAAAATAATGAATAGTTGGGGAGAAAATTGAGTTTAAAGAAAGGTGATGACGCTCGTGATGTGACGGTCATGAGCGAGTCGCACAAAAGAGCTAGCTCTTTTAACTGAGCGGTGAGCTACCACCTCTTTTATTTTTAACGACCAACACACCGAGCATTTCTCCCCACGCAGCACGCTCTCCGCGCAGAGCTGACTTGTACATCCCCTCCACAACTAAACCACTTTTCTCTAGTCACATCATAGCAAGAACTACCTAAACGCTGCATGGAAAGTATACATATCATATCAAACTCTGCCTCTGTTTGTGAGGGTGCAGGAGACGGGTGTGGAGAGGGGGTCATTATTCTTTCATACTATACTACAACAACCCTGAGACAAGTGGTTGTAAAATACCATTGTACTGTACTGTAACAATTTTGACACGTGCGTACGAAACAAAGATAGACACATGAAAAAAATTTGTTTGTGGAAAGGGATGCATGAACGTTCAGGCTGACGCACGCGCAAACACAACGTGCTGTGTGCGAAGGAGTGAGCGAAAGTCACCCTCTGCTCGACTCACACTCTTGTTTATTCACATAGCTCAGCTCAGTGCTCAACGTATTAGAATCTACTAGCTCACTCCCACAGTTCACCCCGTCTCATCGTTCAATTGTACGGCACACTCTGTGCCGTTCACTCAAGTGTGCAGAGGGGGTGTACTAGCTCACCTATTTTATTGTGCCATCCCATGACTAGATGATGCATGCCTGATTTCTAGCTTCCAGGTTAGCAAGGGATAATTTGTGCAAAAAGTTAGTGGGCCAGGATTGGGTTTGAAGTTCCAGTTTTGACCGAAAGTTGCCCAAAACCAGAAGTCAAGAAACCAAAGTCGGAATTTAGAAACAAAAATAGTGTCATTTGATTTTTCTTAACCCTCCTGATACGGCTTGTTTCATATAGTGAAAGTTCAAATATCAAAACACACTTCCAAATAAATTCATTTATCTAAGGCCATTACAGATAGAAAATTGTGAAAAAATTACAGGCATTTTATAAAACAAACGGCTATTTTTATTATAAAAAAATAAAAATAAGTTCCGATTTTCGCTAGCTACAGCAGGCAAAACACTTTTGTGCATAAAAATTTGTAGGTTACTTAATATTTTTGGCTGTAACGTGCTGAAATTTAAGTTTATCATAAAATTGTACACTAATAATTTGTAGAAGACATTTTTGTGAATAAAACCATGTTTTTCAATATAATTTCGAGTAACATTAGCCCTAATAATTGCAGTTTGAAATTTGAAAAATGTTTCCGCAATTTCATACTTTTTTATAGAAAGATTGCAATGAAAAAATATTTTTATTCAAGTTATTTACTGAATAAAAATCAGGAGTGAAACACTCACACAACTTTCTCTTGCCAATGGTAATATTGAACAATATAACCTAACATCAGTAATAAAACATTACACATAAACAAAAAAACTAACTTAAATAAACATAACCTAATTTTAATCATGAGTGAAAGAAGCAAAATGAAAAACAACCTCAGTTTGGCTTAAAAATACGGAAAATCACTCTTTCACACTAAACTAGGCTCTGTAGAGAAAAATGCTTTAAATAAAAGTTGTAGATCTTTTAATTTACTTTAAATTTAATTACATACACTTAGTCGTAAAATGCATAGTAAGGCTGAAATCTTTAAAAAAATCAATGTTTTACAAGTTTTCGTGAGAAAAATAACAGAAAATCGCTAGTTGCTGCTAATTTAAGCGTTATAAAAAATCATTTTTGAATTAAAGTTGTAGGATTTTAAATTCTCTACAACTTTTATTATACACATTTTTGTGCTAAAATGCATATTAAAGCCACAATCTTAAAAAAACAATTATTTTACAAGAAAACAGCCTTACCAAGAATTTCAGTAGACATAGCACCAACCCTATCTTGTAGGGCATAAAAAATTTAGTAAATGAGGCGATTTTTTAAAAAAATTTTAGGAGGCGTTTTTGAGAGAATCACAAAAAAGTGAAAAATTACACAAATAAACTACTACTTCCGGTAGACTGATTTTGATGAAAATGTTTGTGTCGGGTTCGGTAGTGGTATGTAACTTAAGTTTCAAGTTTCAACTTCATATGATGTTCCGTTCTCGAGATATTTTGTTCATATACACACAGACCAACTGCTAATCAACATGTTTTTTTGGGTTCAGGGTGTCTGAAAACATGTGAAAATTCGATTTTGAAAAATCAACATGAAAACAATACTTTTCTTCCTATATATTGATATACGCAAGAGAAAGTAAAAAAATTGAAAAAAAATATTTTTCATGGTACCAGGTGTCGATCAAACCCAATCTACGAGGGTAGGCTGATAAGTAATGCACACATGCTTGTAGAAGACAACTAAATAAACTTCAGTAGCGCGCCTGGTGGCATGTGGAAGTACTATTTCTCCTCTACAAGCCTGCGCAGTTTGAAGGCGTTGCTTTCATTCAGTTTGTTTTGAGTAGTGGAAGTATGGCGTCGTGTTCTGGTGCTATGTCAACGAGAATTAAACAACGCGCTGTTATCGAATTTTTAACTGCTGAGAAAGTGAATCCTAGTGAGATTTATCGTCGTTTAAAGGCTGTTTATTGTGACGATACTGTTGATAGGTCTACTGTGAATCGTTGGGTAATAAAATTTCGTGATTGCCAACCTGGAAAAGCCTTAATTGTTGACAAAACACGCAGTGGACGACCAATCACTGCCTCAGACGATAATCGTCGCAAACTCATCGATGATTTGATTCAAAATGACCGGCGAATCACTCAACAGCGTATCGCAAACCAAATTGGAATATCTAAGGAACGTGTTGGCTTCATTATTGAACAATTGGGATACCGTAAAATCTGTGCACGATGGGTACCACGCCGTCTGACAGACGAGAATAAGCAGCGTCGATTGGAATGCTGTGAACAACTTTTGAAGCGCTACCGTGACGAAGGAGACGACTTTCTTTTGAATATTGTGACGGGGGACGAGTCATGGGTTCATCATTACGATCCCGAAGAAAAAAGGCAGAGCGCTGAATATCGTCATCCACATTCTCCTGTTGTGAAAAAGTTCAAAACACAACCGTCCGCAAAAAAAATTCTTTTGACTGTGTTTTGGGATGCTCGCCGAGTTTATGTGACTGATTATCTGGAACGAGGGGCAACGGTAAATTCTGCTCAGTATATACAGACTCTGAAACACCTCCGACGTCGAGTTTGTCGTGTTAGAGGCAACCTGGCGCCAATAATTTTGCAACACGACAATGCTCGTCCACACACTTCGCGTGCAACTGGAGAGGCTCTGAGAAACCTGAAGTTTCAACCAATTTTACACCCTCCGTATTCTCCCGACCTTGCGCCTTGCGATTTTTATTTTTTTCCTCTACTGAAGAGAGACCTTAAGGGTAATCATTACAGCTCGGACAATGAGGTGAAGGCAGCTATTGCGTCCTGGGTTCGAGGAAAGTCGGAAGAATTTTTCAGTGACGGAATGAAAAAACTTGTTAAACGTTGGGAGAAATGTGTAATGCTTAACGGTGACTATATTGAAAAATAAATAGATAATTTGGTAGGTTAAGATTTGTACTTTAATTTGTTATTTACCCCATCTTGCTATTTCTTTTTGTTCGTCTTCTACAAGCATGTGTGCATTACTTATCAGCCTACCCTCGTAACATAGGTAACATATCCCTGCCACACCCGTACTTTCTTGTACAGGAGCAACAGTTATACCACGCATAAATCGCAACTAATGAAATTACGATAAAATGAATATATACCTGTCTGACCTATGCCTATCTGATCTTTCTCTATCACGTTCAGATCTGTCGCGATCTCGTTCTCTATCTCTATCACGATCTCTATCTCTTTCTTTGCTAGTATCTCTTTCTTGCTTTATTGAAACGCCACCGGGTAAAACAGCACTTGATTTATCAGACGCATCCTGAAATAAAAAAAAAACAAAATAAATACACCAATCAATCCAAGAACCGTACTTTAACCCCTTAAAATTTTGTGACAAAATATTACATCGAAGGCATTGTACACAAAAAATGCCAACGACGAAATATTATAACCAATCATCAACTCAGTGTACGTGATCATCATTCTGGGAGGCGATCGACATCAACTGACGACGATCATGGGGCCAAAATTAACTCTTTGGTGCGTGCAAATCAACGTTTGACTGTGAGATAACTTGCTGAAGACCAACATTTCAATTGGTGCTATAAAATTCTTACTGAAATTTTGAAGATGCATCGAAGATACTTCACATATTAACACTTTGAAGCCTAAGCCCAAGTATAGCTCAGGGTGAGCGTAAATCGCAGTTGTCCGAAGCCCGAGTATACCTCGGGCCGCTACATTAAATTCTGTAGTAAGATTTAGACGATGTTATATCGGGCTTCGGTTGCACAGATTCATTCTATATTTTATTTAGTTTAATTTTCTATGCTTGCAGCGAAATCTACCGAATATTTTGTGAACTATGTAGAAAAACATTGAGCCGTGTTTGAGGTTATGTTTTTGTTGATGTACATGTGTACTTTGTCGTGATTTTTCGTAATTTTTTTCGTAGTTATATGAGGTTTATAGTTATTCTGTATTTTATATTTGTAAATAATATAGTTATTTCTACTTTGTAATAATTGTTTTCCTTTTGTATTTTGTCGGTAATCGTTTTCGCTCGGTAAATTGTTCGGTTGTATACGTTGTACTGTTTTGTCTTCTAGATCGCTTTGTTTGAGTGGTTATTTGACAGTAATATTTATAATTTCTTTTTCATTTTATGTTTTTCGTGTGTTGCTGTAAAGTTTGCTCAGAAATGAGCAAAACTGCAATTGAAAAGGCTGGATTGAAAGAAACTAACTGGTACTGGCCCTGACTGTAATGTTGCATTGTGCTTACTGGTGTGTTACAGAGTGTTTCGTACGAAGGCTAATTATGTGAAAAATATTTTAAATTTTCGTACTCAAACATTTTTAGTGTGTAGTTTATTTCATTGCCTTTCTGTAAAATGTATAAAAACTGTTTTTTTAGTAGTGTTTAGGATTGTAAAACTCTAAAATTAGGTAGTGTGTAGCACGTAACAACTTCGTTTTTCATAATTTTTTGGTGTATATTTAAATAACTTTCATAAATTTAGTAAGTATAATAATTATAATGTAAATTAATAGTAATAAACTTTCTGATTTTTTAATCAATTTGATGCCAAAATCATTAAGATATGATGGAAATTAAATCTTTTAGAATTTTTTGAAGTTTATTCTAAAACCCCCAGGATACCGTGACATACAATGTTCTTACAGCTCAGGCTTCAAAGTGTTCGTTCAAATTCGTTCTAAGGTACAAAATTAATACTAAGTACACCACACTAACCTGAGAATCCTGATTTGACGTCTCACTAGTTAAAACATGAGGTGGAATTGTCGGTGGAGCGTAAGACGCAGATAATACTTTTATCTCATCATGATCCCACCCCTATGAAAAAAAAAAACATAAATTACATGACGTAAGTTAAGAATATCTGCCAAATATTAATAGATACTGAGATTTTGCTCCATTATGTTCTATTATATTTATAGTTATTTATTTATTCCTAAATCTTTTTAGTTTATTCATCATATCTTGTTTGTCTGCGAAAGACTTACAAGTCACATTCTAAACAGATATCATTTAAATCCGTAATGAATTGTTCTATGCGAACGAGAAAATGAGTCAAAGACAACTAACGGAGTTGGATAAATTTAAAGTTTACAATGCAATTAAACAGCTTGGTCCAAACAAGACTCAGGCCTCAAAAAATTAATTACCTTTTTTGGTTGCCCAAGATTTTACTGTAGGTTGTTTTAGATTACTCTTAAACAATCCAACAATCACTATACGAGGGGGTACCCAAAAGAAACCGGAATTATTTTTCAAAAGCTATTTATTTTCAAATTTTTTCAAAACAACCTTATCCGCTTAAAAATACTCTCCATTACGACTAATTCATTTATCCCACCGGTGCTTCCACCGTTCGAAACATTTTTTGTAGTCATCTTTAGAAATGGCTAACTCCTCCCTCGTTTTTTTCTTGACCGCTTCAATTTTGTCAAATTGGTGTCCTTTAATGTCCCTTTTCATGCGTGGAAATAAGAAAAAGTTGTACGGAGCCAGGTCAGGCGAGTAAAGTGCGTGGGGCAGCGGAACCAAGCCATTTTTAGTCAAAAAATCTTTCACAGAGATGGCTATGTGTGCAGGTTCATTGTCATGATGGAAGAACCAGTTTCCTGTCTGCCACAAATCGGATCTTTTTTGATAAACTCTGTTGTGCAATCTTCTTAAAACTTTCAAATTGTCAGTCGACAGTCTGACAGCACACGCTCTCGAATTTTATAAACATTTTCATCGATTCGGGCATTTGATGGACAACCAGAACGAGGTTTGTTATCAATCGACATATCGCCATTTTTAAACCGAGAAAACCACTCATATATTTGAGATTTTCCAATAGCGTCATCTTTGTCAGCTGTTTTCAACATTAAAACAGTTTCAGTAGCATTTTACCGAGTAGAAAACAAAATTTCACAGCTACAAGTTGTTCACTTAAACTTGCCATCATAAAAAAAGAAACAAGAACAAAACAGCACCAGCAAAAACAATCACTGCAGATAAATATTGAACTCCTAATGAGTTGCAATCACTGCACTGAACTCCCAATGAGTTGCGCTATACACGTCTGTGCGGCAAAATGCGTAATACACAAGCACCGCCCATGGTAATGCTGTTCCGATTACTTTTGGGTACCCAGTCGTACCTTAACGAACTAGAAACTGCAGATGAAGGCGGAGCATAGTGACCTAGATCACAGCACAGAGCCAATTGACTTTCATTAATAGTATCCTGTGTTGTCATGTTGTGATCCCGCTGTGGAAGACAGGCGAACAAAAAGTCAGCTAAAGTTTGATGGAACAGAGTGTGACTTTGCGAAGGGGCAACCTCACATCCGATCTGGGCTGCTATTGGCTAGATCTCATCTCCAGTCTTTAGTTCGTTGGGGTACAGAGAATTTTTAATACCTTCAACAAATTCATTCGACAATAAAAAAAACACTTACTGAATTAGCCCACTGCGAATCTTGAGTTGGTTCATACGCTTGATAATACGGATCCATTTCTGAGTTGTAATAATCTGCACCATATTCAGTACCACCAAATCTATAAAACCATAAAAAATACATTTCAAATATAAAAAAATCCCTTTAATGAGGTGAAGGGACTCAGGGTTCGTGTCAATTTTTAAAAAATCTTACCTTTGACTTACGGTAAAAACTTTTAGTGGTTCTGTATTTATTCTTTATTCCCACTTTCCGACTTTGATTTCTTGACTTCCAGTTTTGGGCCACTTCCAGTCGAAACCGTAACTTCAAAGCCAATGATTTCTGTATTTATTCTTTAAGATGAATCGAATGACAATAATTTTGTTTCCGAATTATAATTTGATTTCTTGACTTCCGGTATTGGACCACTTCCAGTCGAAACTGGAACTTAAAATCTAATCCAGGCCCACTAACTTATAGTGTAGATTACGAATCCAAAAACCATTTGTTGCTATCTCTTATACTTTCTCACTCTGATTTCTTGACTTCTAATTTTGGGCAACTTCCAGAACTTCTAACCCAATTTAAGTCCACTCCTATTTGTATTAATTACGAATCCGTAAACTGATTGTTACAATTTCTTGTAGTTTCTGACATCTGGTTGTGATGGACGGACAGACAAAGGATAATGATACACGACTAGAACCGTGATCACCAACTGGGCGACCCTGGTCGGAGCTCTAAACAATCTATTGTAAGCAGATCTTATTTTTGTGTGGTCTGAAATTTTTTTATGTTTAGGCTATGTGCTACCTTAGAGCAAACTGGTGATGTCAAAAATATATATACCCAAATTTCTCTGAAGAGAGTTGACGCTCACTTGACAAGTTAATTTTTACGATCAAGCAGAAAGCAACTCATGATAGGTGCCATACTACAAAATACAACAAAACTACAATTTTTTTAACAGTCTCTCGACTGGTTTGATGCAGTTCTCCAAGCTTTTCTATCTAGCGCAAGTCACTTCATAACCTACATACCTGTAACACCCTACATCTTTCGTAATTTGCTTTAAATATTGTAACCTTTGCCTCCCCCTACAATTCACTCCCTCAATATTACCCTCCATTATTGATAGACCAATACCTGGATGTCTTAAGATATGCACCACTAGCCTTTTCCTCCTTTAGGTAAGATGTTTCCGACCTTTAATCTACATTAGGTAAGAGCATTGTAGTGGTTAACTATTAGTTATATTATCTTGAATATGTGCATTGTGTATTCAGTTCCATTGTGTATGTGTATTCTATGTAATTGATTGCAAGTAGTACTAAGCAAATTATTAAGTTATTTATTGTATTACTTCATTATAATTAGTTTGCTGTTTATTTTGTAAATCTTTTAGTGTAATAAATATTTGTAATTGTAAACTTTAGTGTATTAATTATTTAATTACCTAGATCCCGAAACGGACCTTAGCGATAAGTGTCACAACATCCTCTAATTCTTTCTTTGTCTCAGCTAATACTACGATATTGAATACTGGAGAAGTAAAATAAGTAACTGAATAGTTGTACAGCGTTTCTTCTTGCATTTAATGTCATGTGTTCAATAATTACATTAATATAAAGTAGTTTTCTTTATTGTTACAATGTCTTATACTACTTTTATAGTAATTTTTCCAGATCCGTAATTGTGTTTTAAGTTAACCGCATGAATTAATTTTACCAGAAACAGTGTTACACAAAAAAATCCCCGTAAAAAACTTACAAATCATACTACAGATATCTTATATCATCAGACATTAATTTTAGTACCTAGAATCAAGCAAGCGTTGTTACTTACCCTGGATCAAAACCAGGCGGTGGAATTGTTGGAGGTGGTATGGACATATCTGGGAAACCAGTTTTCCGGCTGTATTCTCTTCTATCAGCTGTCATAACCTGTAATCAAAAATTTGCACAAAATTCAGTGATGTCTTGTATTTATGTTTTATGGAGTAACTGTGCCTCTCCATTCACTACAACAAAATTCAACACAATATATTATAGGGTCATCATAAAAGACTGACGGAATTTTGAACATAAATAAAATGAAGATAAAAATTATTTCAAGTACTTCTACGAGGTGTGATCAAAAAATACGGCGAATGATTTTACAACGAATGAACTGCAGAAGTTACGTCCATTTGAAGTAAAAAAATCAATAGCCTAGTTCTTTGAAATAATCAGTATCAATTTTGAACAAGTTGCGATTTGTCAGTCGGCTTCCAGAACCAGAAGAGTGAGGTCATATTTCCCGTGTCTTTTATGCATCATGGATTTAGAACATTGCGTTGACATTAATTTTGTTTTAAGTTCCAAAGAAGCACTATAGAAACTCATGAAATGTTAAAATTAGTGTATGGCGATAATATGATTACTCTGAAGCCTGCTTAATTGAACCAGCAATGGCAGTCTTGAATTTTCTCTGTTTTCTAACCGTTTTCCACCAAGCGACTTTTTCAAATGCAAGAAAAAGAAGAAGAAGTTGCTGGGTGTTAGGTCGGGACGTTATGGAGGGTGGTTAAAAGTTACCACAGAAAATTTTAAATCTCCTACGTTTTGGCAGCAGTGTGAAGACACGTGTTATTGTAAAGGAGGATTATGCTGAAGTGATTCGTTGTGATTTTTTTCAAGGAGGTTGTAACAAAAATGGTTTTGTTTGCAAAACATCTGGTGTGA
This sequence comes from Catonia carolina, assembly GCA_035578175.1. NCBI lineage: Eukaryota > Metazoa > Arthropoda > Insecta > Hemiptera > Achilidae > Catonia > Catonia carolina. Next base: position 12,766,580 of record JAQMRL010000014.1, on the reverse strand, counting down.
AACACTCACACAACTTTCTCTTGCCAATGCAAATAACAATATAACCTAACATTAGTAATAAACAAAAAACTAAACTCAATAATATATATAAAACCTAATTTTTATCATGAGTGAAAGACGCAAAATGAAAATCATCCTCATTTGACTTAAAAATATGGAAAATCACTCTTTCACGCTAAAGTAGGCTCTGCAGAGAAAAATGCTTTAAATAAAAGTAGTACATCTCTTAATACTAAGGCTGAAAATTTTAAAATAATAAGATTATTTTACAAATTTTCACGAAAAAAAAAAACAGAAAATCGCTAATTACCGCTAAACTAAGCGTTATACAAAAAACAAATGTTTGATGTAAAAGTTGTAGGAGTTTAAATTCTCTACAACTTTTATTACACAAATTTTTGCACTAAAATGTATATAAAAGTCGCAATCTTAAAAAAACAATAAGATGACTTATATTTTTGACAAGTTATTTAGAAAAATGTTAAAAAAAACACTCCCTAATTCAAAATAAAATCGCTTTTCTTTCACAACACCACGTTGCCAATTTTCATCCTACAAATATGCAACAGACATCAAATTAAAGAAAAGAAAATTTTCTATCCAGTGCAAGTTAACTCATTAGAAAATAATAAATAGTTCAGGAGAAAAATGAGTTTAAACAAAGTAATACGACTACAACCAAATTCTGGTGTTCTGTCTTTTACGGGTCATTTTGTAATTAATAAATAGTAGAGATCAAGGCAGCTTAAAAGTTAGTGAAATTTACTGTATAAAGTAAAATGATAAATATTTGCACATACTTTCAATTTCTAAGTTGGAAATTCCTGACTTGTCAAAACCAAGTTCTTGTACGCAGCCCAGCTTTGAAGAGCCTCATTAAGAAAAGTAGGAGTCAAAGTTAAAATTTACTTTCTGCACAAGAGATATTTATAAATATAAAATAATAAAATATACACCGACCTGTATCACATTTCCTTTTGGTGGAGATTCACTTCTATTAGGATTTCCGAGAACGTCGATCGTACCGCCAACTCGTCTACCAGGGGGTGGTCCAGCTTTCCTAGGAGCAATTACAGTTGGTGCAATAGCGCCGGGTGGTACGGCATACTTACTGTTATCATTGACAATCGTAACCGGAATATTACCACGTACAGCCGTTGTGACTTGATTAACGGGTTGTACAACACCACTCAATTGACCTAACCCAACTCCTGATTCCTGAACGCGCATTCGCTTTTGCCTTTCACAATAAGCTCTCCACGTTTCTTCATTGAAACCGTAATTGAAATAATCTGAATACAAAAAAAATACCAATAAATTGAATGATTCCCATAATACTTAAATAAAGTTATACCTAACAGTTAACGATGCACAATTTTTTTCTAAAACCAGATAAATTTTAATGCAGTTTCGAACAGAAACTCGTACAAATAATATGCATCAAACAAAAATTAAAATCTGGTGTGAAACACTAACATGACTTTCTTTAGCAAATGCCAATAATGAAAAATATAACCTAATAATAGTAATAAAACATTAGAAAAAAACAAAATCGCTAACCAACCTCAAAAAACATAACCTAATTTTAATCGCAAGTGAATGATGCAATGAAATCCAACCTCAGTTTGGCTTAATAATACGGAAAATCACTTTCACGCTAAAGTAGGCTCTGTAGAGAAAAATGCTTGAAATAACAGTCGGAAATTTTTTAATTTTGTATAAATTTTATTACATGCATTTTCATCGTAAAATGGATACTACACGGCTGAAATCTTTAAAACAATCAATATTTTTACAGATAAAAAAAACAGAAAATCACTAATTACTGCTAAACTAAGCGTTATACAAAAAGTGTTCGAAATAAAAGTTGTAAGTTTTTAAATCATCTACTTTTATTATATACACTTTTGTGCTAAAATGCATACTAAGGCTGAAATCTTAAGGAAACCATTTTTTTCTACGAGAGAACAGCCTCCCCAAGAATTTCAGCAGACATGGCGCCTACCCTACCTTGTAGAGCATAACAATGTGGTAAACAAGGCAATTTTTAAAAAATCATAGGAGCCGTTTTTGAGAAAATCGCAAAAAATCACCGTCGATTGTGGTATTTAAATATCGGAGGTATCAAGAATTGACAAATCCGTAAATTAAACATACCAGTTATATCTGCACCAGGTTTTCTCCAAGGTTTATCTTCCAGTGAGTCCAGACTGAAATCATGTGTAGGAATTCCATTGATAGTCCCGATCGTTTCGAATTCCTCGATTGAAAACTTTCCAGGTTGCTGGAATGAAAACATAAATCCATTATCTAGTGCACAATAACAATATTTAAAAGCTTACAAGCTGTTAACTAACCTTGAATACAATGTTGCCAACTGAAATGTAAAGACATAAAATTTACCTATGCATTATTTATACCTTTGTAATGTAACGGTTGCATCCGTTTGGAAACACCAGTTATTTAATATTTTTTTAAATTTTAAAGTCTAGCATCAAGTGAACTAAAAGGGAATAACTCTCACAACCTCAAACCTCATCATCCCCTCTATGGATAACATCCCTAGTTGTAACTCGAGACAAGTTTCACCAGTGGTTGACAAACCTCGACAGTCAATTAATCACAGTTTTTGATAAAAAAAAGCAAATTCCAACTCATACTTAAATTAAACTCTTAATTAAACCTTAAAATAAACCCGTAAATTTACGGGTTCACGAAACTTCACTATACTGCAGACCCCGTAATCATATGGGGGTTGACTTTGACGTGTTGTGCAATACATACAAACATTTTTTTACAAGTTTTCTAATGTTATGAACACTTTTTAATACTTTTAGTTACAATTTCATCGCTAAAGCGCTGTTTTTAAACTCAATTACGTAGTCTACGTAATTAAAAAGTGTTCATAACATTAGAAAACCCATATAAAATCCCGCATAAAACCCGTATAAAATGTTTGTACGAGGGCGAATCAAATATAAACGGTAATTTTGCTGTTGACTGTACCAAACACTTTCGGACCAGATGTGGCGGTGAGCAGTTGTTGTTTTGTTTAATAGGAGTGGGGGGAACAGCTTACTTCGCAGCATTGTTGCGTCCTGCCGTCAGTACAGCCATGACCAAGCGAGAGGTACATCCATCTGTTGCGCAACGAATCGTCATAAAATTTTTAGCAAATAAACGTGTTAAGCCTTCGGAAATTTTTACTCGTTTGCAAGCACAGTTTGGGGACACTACTCTGTCTAAGAATCGAGTGTATACGTGGGCCAGAGAATTTAGGGGTGGGCGAGAACGTGTTGAAAACGAAAGTCACCGTCGACGCCCAAGGTCAAGTCTCACAGATGACAACATTATTGCCGTTCGAGAGCTTATTGAAGGTGATCGCCGGTTAACTGTTCAAGAAATCTCGTCAGAAATTGGTATCAGCTACGGGAGTGTTCAGTCTGCAATCACAGACCACCTTGGCTTCAGAAAGATTAGGTTCCGAGGTTGCTGTCCGGAAATCAAAAACAGGTCAGGTCGGAGATCGCCGGGAGACTTCTGCATCGATTTCAAGAAGAAGGTGAACATTTTTTGAGGCACATCGTCACATGTGATGAGACGTGGGTCCACCATTACACTCCCGAATCGAAAATGGCAAGTAAGGAGTGGCGAAGGAAGGATGAAGGCTGCCCAGTGAAAGCCAAAACTTGTCTCTCAGCCGGAAAAGTTCTTGCAATAATTTTTTTTGACTCAAGGGGAGTTCTACTCATTGATTTTCTTCACGATCAACAAACAGTGAATGCGGCTTACTACTGCCAGGTGCTACAGTCGGCAAAAACCACTTACCGAAACAAAAGATGAGGTGTGCCCATTAGAGATGTCATCCTTCTCCATGACAACGCAAGGCCTCACACCGCATTGTTGACAAGGGATAAATTGGAAGAAATGGGCTGGGAAACTCTCGAACACCCTCCTTACAGTTCAGACTTGTCCCCTTGTGACTAATTTTTGTTGGCGCCTCTGAAAGAATCACTTGGAGGAAAACGATTTGAAAGCAATGAAGATGTCGAGAAGCACGTGCGCAATTGGTTGACAACTCTCCCTCAATCTTTTTATGAACAGGCAATATTCAAGTTTCCAAATCGGTGGCAGAAGTGTGACGATAATGCAGGAGACTATATTGAAAAATGTTGAAGGCATAGTTTTTGTATAATATTATTCAATAAATATAATTTTAAAAATTACCGTTTATATTTGATTCGCCCTCGTATGTATTGCACAACACGTTAAAGTCAACCCCATATGATTACGGGGTCCGCACTGTAGCGAAGTTTCGTAAACCCATAAATTTACGGGCTTAGCACTGAAAGTGTTAATAAAAAACTTTTTTTCTTGACTTGTGGATTCCTTTTACTTTTAAAAATACCTTTGAAAGGTCTGTGGAAATAAGAATTCAAATTTGTGTTCTAGTGATAAGGAATTAATTCCTTATCTGCCATGGTAGGAGTAGGAAGTTTTTAAATTTTGATGTGAAAAATATTTCAAAAAAATTTTAATTTACTGAAAATGTGTACAAGATACACGAAAGAGCTATAAACATTGGTAAGTGTTTTCTGTTACCGTATTTTGGTGGTTAGAAATACATATTTCAATAATAATAATTTATCTACCTTTAACTGCTGTCCTAATAAAGGTCCACCTCTTTTAATCGTGTATTGTGAGGATGTTTTAATTTCTCCGATGACAACATTAACATCATCTTCACTGTCATCATCATCGTCTTCATCATCATCTCCATTCCGCGTTGAGACAGCTGCACCAGATGTTTCATCAGCATCATTCCTATTGGAATCGTTCACTTCACCGTCTTCACCTTCCTCTTCCTCAGCTGCATTTTGCTTATCATTCAATTCATCTGGAAATATTAACCAAAATTAGACAAAAGTATACATTTTTTTAGAATGTGGGGTGAAACACTCATACGACATTCTCTTACCAGTGTAGATAATAAAACGTATAATCCAAGTTCTTTTTATTTACTTATGTAAAGTCGCATAAACTGCTTGGTCATTAGTGACTACGGTGGATTATGAAACAGTAACTGTGGGATTTCACACGTGAAAATTTCCAGACTTTGGTCAGGAATTGAACCCGGGACCTATGTGTGGCATGCAAATGCGCTAACCACTATACTATGGAGGCGGCCAAATCTAAATTTAATCAAGAATAAACCATGAAAAATTAAAAACATAACCTAATTTTAATCATGAGTGAATGATGCAAAATGAAAATTGACCTTTTTAGAACTTAATAATATGGAAAATCAGTAATTGCCTCTAAACTAGACTGTAGAAGAAAATGCTAGAAATAAAGCCTAGTTTACACGGGTCGAGTAATTTAGTAACTGTCCGCACATTTAACGTAGACAGACAATTTAAATTTAATACATTGTTATGGCTCCACGGAGGCGGGATCTCACTCGTAAAGTACATTGTGCGTAGTGGTGAGGATAAGCTACTTAACTGTGCACTCGACCGTTCTACTTAACTACAATTAATCTACTCAACTAAAACGACGTGTCCAAACAAGTAGAGTACAGTGGACCCTCACTTTACGATATTTCACTTTACGAAGTGTCATCAAATTAGTCATTGGATTCCCAAAGTCACACGTGCACCTGACCTGCCAATCATCAACCCCTACAGTAAGAAGTTCTGATCGAATGTACTCCCTCCCTTAACTAACTGCACTGTACTTAACTAACAGCAGCACGTTTTGTTGCCTCCCCTGCCAACAATTGTGCATAGCCTAAAATTAGATCAACAGTCAGAACTGAGTTAAGATTAATAGACCAACCTGGTGATTTTTCATTATCATTTCCAGAAGTGTCATCAAAATCTTGATTATCCTTGTTTAAATTTTTAGATATATTGAAGTTTTTAGGAGGTTCAATCACAGGAGGTTCTAACCCCGGTGGTGGCTGCAAACAAGCAAATAAAAACAAGATACTGATAAATTTTTTACACAATTCTTCAAAATAGGTTAACAAATTATGTTAAAAAAACTGGCGTGAAACACTCACACAACTTTATCTTACCAATGCAAATAATGAACAATATAACCTAATATTAGAAGTAAACAAAAAACTAACCTCAAAAAACATAACCTTATTTTAATCATGAGTGAATGATGCATGAAAACCCACCTTAGTTTGGTTTAATGATACGGAAAATCATTTTCATGCTAAACTAAACTCTATAGAGAAAAATTCTAATAAAAAAAGTTATAGATCTTTTAATTTCTTAAAAATTTAACTATATAAACTTTTGTAGTAAAATGCATACTAAGGCTGAAATCTTTAAAAATCCGTTTTTTACAGATTTTTATGAAAAAAACAACAGAAATCACTTAATATCACTAACCTAAGCGTTACATAAAAAACCGTTTAAAATAAAAGTCTTAAAAGTCTACAACTTTTATTATATATACTTTTGCACTATAATGCATATTAAGGCAGCAATCTTAAGAAAACCATTTTTTTCTATGAGAGAACAGCCTCCCCAAGAATTTCATTAGACATGGTGCCTAACCTACTAGTATCTTGTACAGCATAAAAATTTATATTAATTTAATAGCCACACCTCTTATCTTGTTCACACACACACACACACACACACACACACACACACACACACACACACGCACGCGCCCGCGCGCACACAGATCAATCACTAAAAATATTTTTTGGGTTCAGGGGGTCTGAAAACATGTATATCCAGTGAAAATTTGGATTTCTAATAATTGACATGAAAACATTACTTTCCTCCTATATATTCATATAGGCAAGATAGACTTCAAGAAATTCAAAAAATTTAAGAATATACATTACATACAGGTGTTGTTTAGGTCATCAGCCGAAAGGCTGGTTTGAACCTGTAGAGGTTCTACTAAGTAAAACGAGGAGTGAGGTGGTTTACCATTGCCTTCCTCATAGAGTAGAAAAGTACGCTTATCAGCATGCCGGGCCCTCTGAAAAGCACATATTTTCCACTCTGCAAATGACACCTTCACTTCATTCACCACAGGGTCTGGCTGTATAATGAAATTCATTACTTTCAGAGGAGATAACTCTGATTAGTGTCTTTTACACCTCTGCCTCTTCTGTTCTTAAATGATTCAGTCATTTAATTGGCCGACCATGTGATAAGAAACAGAACTATTTATTTTAGCCCTGCAACGAACAGATTGAGTGTAAAAAATTTGACACTCCACCTGTCTGTTATGGGCAGTACACACAGGTATGAACATACATATGTACTACTATTAGGTATTATTAAATACTGTGTGCTGTAAAACCTAATACTGTACAGTACATATATATTTTTATCTTTTTACTTTCTCTTGCCTTATGAATATATAGTAAGGAAAGTATTGTTTTCATGTCGATTTTTCGAAATCAAGTTTTCACCGGATCAACACATTTTCAGACCTCCTGAACCTAAAAAACTTGTTTTTAGCGATTGGTCTACATGCGTGTCTGAAGAAAATATCTCAACAACGGAATATCGTACTAAGTTGAAACTTGAAACTTAAGTTAGATACTATTAGAGGACCCAACACTAACATTTTCATCAAAATTGGTCAACCTGAAGTAGTAGTTAATTCGTGTTATTTTTCCCTTTTTTGGGATTTTCTCAAAAACGGCTCCTACGAATTTGTTTTTTAAATCGCCTCATTTACTAAATTTTATATGCTCTGCAAGATAAGGTAAGCGCCATGTTTGGTGAAATTCTTGGGGAGGTTGTTTTCTTGTAAAAAAGTTGTTTTTTCAAGATTGCGACTTTAATTTGCATTTAAGTGCAAAAATGTAGATAATAAGTTGTAGAGAATTTAAAATCCTACAACTTTTTTTTTAAATTTTTTTTTGTATGCTTAGTTTTGCGGTAATTAGCAATTTTCTGTTTTTGATTCTCACAAAAAAAAGTGTAAAAAGATCGATTTTTTTTACGACAAAAGTTTATTTAATCAAATTCATAGGAAATTAAGAGATCTACAACTTTTATTCATAGCATTTTTCTTCTACAGATCCTAGTTTAGCGTGAAAAGAGTGATTTTCCGTATTTATAAGCCAAACTGAGGTTGATTTTCAGTTTGCGTCTTTCACTCATTATTAAAATTAGGTTATGTTTATTGAGGTTAGTTTTATGTTTATTTCTAATGTTAGGTTATATTGTTCATTATTTGCAATGGCAAGAGAAATACGTGTGAGTGTTCACACCAAATTTTTGTATTTCCCATAATCAAACAAAAACAAATAACCCAAACACAGTAAGTACCTATAAGATGGCAAAGAAGTCAATAAAAATCCTATTTTGCTGGTATTACATATGTTTTCTTCTAACAATCAACATATAACAACTTAAGATAAATTCACTTTAGCATTACTGTTAATAAAAATTGAAACAAAATAAATAATTTAAACTGATCATGTTTTAAGATCATAACATATTATGGGGTAAATATAAAAACCTAAATAATTTCAGTACCATGAACTTATCATACATTAAGACTTGTTTTCAACAATACTAAGTTAAACTTAATCTACTTTATTCCTCCCATTCAACATCCAGGTACTTAAATTTAGATAACCTAATATTACAAATGAAAATCAAAACATTATGCTTATAATCAACTATAGTGAGTTCACGGTAAGAACCAACTGTCGAATCAACAAACTGCATCTGTGGTAGTATGTGTAAATACACCACACAAATACATGCAACAGCCTAGCATTAGTCACCAGGTGGACACCAACACTTTTATAACTGATAACAATAACAACAAACAGCCGCGTTTCCTAACATCAATAAAATCTTTCCCTATCACTTAATTTTGTTTAGAATTCAGTTGCATACTACTCCGTATTGTTTATAGGCTTATTCAATGTTTATATTACAAATTCTTCATGTATGTGTCATTTTTAATTTTATGATCCTAAACGAGTTTTCAATTTAGTTGGCTTTGTTATTTTAAACTGTTCGGTTCGGTTTATTGTGAGTCTAGTTCGAATGGTGCTTTTAGTTTCATGTATGGTTTAATTTTATTGTAGTTATTACTTTATTCGACTGTATGAACAATAGTAAGTTTATTTTTATTTTTGCTGAAAAATTTTATATTAATTTATAGTGATGGCTAATGCACAAGAGTCCTTTATTTACAAACACCAAAAAGGTAAACCTTTGAGAATAAAGTGAGTTTTAAAATTAGTAAACAATAATAATTTTATTTATAAAGTAAGCATTTAAAATTATAAAAACCATTTAAGTATTTAATTTTATTAAGCTAAAGAATTAACTACTTATAAGAGTATTAAGCATGAGTCGTTTCGCATACGCCTACTATGAAAATCACATAATACTTTTGGTGCTCATGGTTCTGAAGCTGTGACATCATTCACTGTTTGTTTACTTCGCAGTTGGTTCTTAAAATGAATTTGGTATATGAGGTATCGATGTACAGTACTTGAAACAAAATAGAGCTACCATTAAAATGATTACTGAATGCTTTCTGAAATCCACCAAAAATTTGGGCAGGTTTATTATGGTCATATTTCGTCTTTATAAAACAGAAATCAGATTTAATAAATAATGACATTAAATTATTATAAAGTAACAAGTTCCAGGAGTAATTACTTGAAGTGCAGTAGATAAAATTAAAAATTAAAGTCAACCAGCTTAATCTACGGTTTAACTCTGAGAAAAGGTGTTATTTGATTGAAAAGTCTAAACTATTAAATCGATTTTAACCCACACCAAATCCAGCCGTTAATTAGGCCGGTTCCTAGTTATTATTTACGTTGACCTATTAAATCAAATTTAAATAATTAAATACAATGTAAAACTTAACATATATGCGTACAATTTACTACGTTTTAAATATATTTAAACATTTTTATTAATGATAACTCCCTAAAATAAATAAAACGTTTTTTAAATCAATAAACAGTCACTTTTAGAAGCAACCACCAGACCGGTTGGTATTAGGAACACATCGAAATAAGGTTTATTATAGTTAGTACTAAACCTGAAGAGCGGCGTTTGAGTCCAATGAATTATCAAATTTATCTCCATATAAATTATCATCTCCAGGAGCATCATTTGATTTGTCAGGATTGGAATCGCCGTACAACCATTGCTCTTCATTGACTTCGTCTTCAGCCATTTTGCCTTTACTACTTGTTGTCAAACATAACCTATCAAACGAGTACAAAATCAACCTTAGACGTTTTGTTGGATATCTGACTAGGTCAAGTGAAGTTGTTTTTACTTTGTAGTTAGATCTCACGGACTGCATCCCCCATTACTGAAAATAATAGTACGCTTTTAGCCTGCCTAACAAAATTTAAAAATTCTTTCTGAACGATCCGTTGGTATTGTTTTTGTATCGCTAAAAAGTCCTTAAAATAGTATATAATATAAACATATGTTATATGTATCATGAAACGTTCATACAGTAACAGTCCAGTTTTTGTGTACATAAATTAAAACCGAGTAACACTGTCATTATTATTTGTGTTCGCTCTCATAAGACACATTATTAATACAGAAGACAGTTCCACTTTTTAAGAAGGTATATATTTAGAGTATACTAAACCGCGTATTACTATTCTACAATTATTCTGCCTTAAAAAAATTTATACAGAGGAATCTGAGGTATTAGTTACGTACAGCCAGGACTTTCGGGAATAGAGCTACAAAAAATGTATAATATTGTATGGAAGTGAGCCATGGATAACGAAGTCACAAAAACAGAAAATCTAAGTCTCCAGAGATGATGCGAAGGACAAAATGGTGTAGCTGCTTGCTATTCGGCAAAACAGAATAAAAAAATGAAGTTAAGTTGGAATTGAGTATCTTTATTTGAATGAGAAAATAAAGAAATATCGTGAAGACAGAACATGGGAAACATGTACTAAGCTAAAAGGATACCTCTACAAGTCCGATGGTATCCTCCGAAGCGGAAGATAGATGTTGGCAGACCTAAGAAGCGATGATGTAAATAAAGTATGAAAGTACGGAAGAGGCGTATGCCTTGTTTGAAAGAAGAAAAATACGTTATGAACAGCCGAAAGTTCAAGGAAAACTCTAGTACAAACAAAAAATATCACCTTTGTGCTGTATAATAACTATTTATGATAATAACCCTGATTAAATCGACATGTGTATGGTAGATGCAATCAATATCACACAGTGAAGATTGTAGAATACTGACAAAAACTGAAACCCGAGGCTAAACATAGAGCCAATTTTATAAAAATTTATCCACAAAATTCTACAGTATCTGATTGTACAGGCACAAATTTCAGTATTTTATTCTAAGTACTGTTGATAACGTAAATACAAAAATCTTCGTATCACTGGTGAATATATCCGAGTACAAGTTTGCTGCGTTAATAACAAGAAGTCATATTTTGCGTTAACACGATACTAAAAACGCAAAGTGTATAAAATGTTTCACTAACATTGTCAACTGACACGGCTTCACAACAATAACAGAAAATATAAACACAAACGATATACTAAAATAGATGTACTACGTACTATTTATTAAAAGGGAAAAATATAAATTACTGACATTAATTACTCCACTTCTTAACATTCTCTCTTTTGTATTTGAGTTCCCAAATTTCTAATTGGTTTTTAACAAAAATATTTAATTGTTTTTAGATTTAAACACACAACTTAAAAGAACAAACTAAGATAGCCTTCGGATTTAATTCAAATTTTTACATTTAAAAGGGCAATGTGGAATACCATATGATTTCTTGCAATCAGTTGGCAAGATAAAAACGAGGCGCGGAAAATTCAAAAATGGTATTCATAAAATGTGAAGTTTCTTTAAGTAAACAATAATATTAATATGTTTCATAATTTAAAAACGTCATATATCAAATTATTGACGGGAGTTATAAAAAATATGTCTAGAAAAATTATTTTCAGATGGAATAGTTGCATTCTACATTTTATTACTGTACCAATTTTTTTAACTTTCTATTGCCCTATAAAAGGAAGGAAAGAATTTAACGACGGGGGGTTTTAAACACGATTGGTAAATGAAAACAGAAATACTTACAGTTTATATTGTTTATTTATCAAATTTGTTGTCTCAAACAGTTTTTTTACATAACTATAAATTTCAACATGAGGACCATTAAAGAAAATAAAGTTAAATTAAAAAAAGGACCATTGGTCGCTGGGGAAATGTCCAATTGATACTCAGTTTATGACCAAATGTTTTCTCAGGCATTCTCTCTTTGTTCTTCCTCCATCGATTTCAATATTCTGCAATCTTTCTATTCAGGTTGAAAACATCCAGTATCGTTCTTATGTCCTAAATTCTCCACAAGAATCTCTGTCATCTGTGCGTCATATGCTTTCTTTTAATAAAATTTACTTTAAGCCTCCACTTTGATTATTCTTCATACAACTTTGAAAGCACGTAAAGAACATTATAACCTAAGGAATAAATTTATCAAATTTCAGTATTTACGTTATCGGAAAGTGAGAGAATTAATAACCAGTGAGTTAGTGAATCAATCAGTCAAGTAAAGAACTTTTGTATTTTATTTGCGTAGATTTGAAAACTTGTTACCACAGATTCAGATTCAATGAACTAGAAATGTGATAAAAATAAAAATAAATACTCAATGAATATGTTGTGCTATTTGATATTTAATTAAAAAGTTTTTTTAGTTAAAACCATAGTCAAAAATTACAACTATATAAAAAAATCCCTTTTATGATAAGATGAATCTCATGGCTAGCGGCAATTTTTAAAAAGGTTTGCCCTTGACTCATGGCAAACATCATTAGTGATTTCTGAATCTACTCTTTAAGAGGAATCGAATGGCACTACTTTTATTTCAAAATTCCGACTTTGATATCTTAATTTCTGGTTTTCAGCCACTTCTGATCAAAACCAGAACTTCAACCCAATGATTTTTGCATCTATGCTTTAACAGAAATCGAATGACACTATTTTTGTTTCTGAATTCTGACTTTGATTTCTTGACTTCCAGTTTTGGTCCACTTTGAGTCGAAACCAGAACTTCTAACCCAATGATTTCTGTATCTACTCTTAAGAGAAATCGAATTTTATTATTTTTATATCTGAATTCCGACTTTCATTTCTTGACTTCCAGTTTTGGCCCACTTCTGGTCAAAACCGGAACTTCAAACCCAATTCAGGCCCACTTTGTGTAGATTACGAACCCAAAACCCTTTTGTTGTTATCTTTTGTAGTTTCTGACTTTGGTTTCTTGACTCCTGGTTTAGGGCCACTTCCGGTCAAAACCGGAACTTCAAACCCAATTCAGGCCCACTTTGTGTAGATTACGAACCCAAAAACCTTTTGTTGTTATCTTTTGTAGTTTCTGACTTTGGTTTCTTGACTCCCGGTTTAGGGCCACTTCCGGTCAAAACCGGAACTTCAAACCCAATTCAGGCCCACTAACTTTTTGTGCTGATTATGAATCCAAAAACTTCTGTTGCCATCTTTTGTAGTTTTTGACTTTGGTTTCTTGACTCCCGATTTAGGGCCACTTCCGGTCAAAACCAAAACTTAAAATCCAATCCAGGCTCACTAACTTTTTGTGTAGATTACGAATCCAAAAACTGTTTGTTGATATCTCTTAAAGCTGACTTTGAGTTTTTGACTTTCGGTTTTGGGGCATTTCTGGTCGATACTGGAACTTAAAACCCAATTTTGGTCGACTAACTTTTTGTGAAGATTACGAATGCGACAATCATTTGTTGCTATCTTTTGTAGTTTCTGATATCAGGGTGTGAGCAGCGGATGGATGAACGAACTAAGGAAAATGATAGAGGATATTTAAAAAAATTGCCACCAATATTACTTTTGCACTTGTTAGTCATTTTTGAAACGATTCATGACACTATAATATGAATAAGCAGCATTCATGGTCTGAAAAAGAAATTATCCCAATGTTAGAAATTTGATTATAATAAAATACTGTATATTGTTGTTTAGATCATCAGCCAAAAGGCTGGTTTGAACCTCTAGAAGCTTTACTAAGTAAAATAAGGAATCAGGTGGTTTCCAATACACTCCTTTCTGAGTTGAACGAGTATGATTTTGAATGAAAGCAAAAAAATCTACAAAACATTTTTGTATGAATATGTGTATGAAGAGTAAGGCTGGGCATACACGTTACGGTATACCGGAGAGGTTTACCTGCACAGGTAAACCGGAGCGTGTATGCCAGCTGCTGCAGTCAGAACTGTGCAGGCGTAGTGACCTGCGCAGGCGACCGGAGAAGAATCAAAATTTAATTCTTTCAACCTGCGCAGGCGTGCTCAACGGAGCGTGTGTGTGGGATCTTCGGTATGCCTGCGCAGGTTTCAGTTCAGCTTTAGCTTGACACGGAAAGCGTCGGTTGTGTTTACTGTAGTGATCTTCTGTACTGTTTTTTTGTATTAAAGGAGTCACCATCGACAGCAATTTCTGGTAGACATCTGGTAGACTTCCTTCGTCCGCAAGTAATTATGGTAATCTAATGGTTCTGAAGTTAATTCTTGGATTAAATTCGTGTGAGTATATACATTCCTCTTCAAAAGCCAGTCTTTACACCAGTTTTCGCGTTTTTTTCTTTGCTTTTTACTCTTAATGACCAATAATAACCCTAAAACAGCAATCGCGTCGTCTTGTTGCGTGGCCGTCATCTTTTTTTGAACTGAAACAACTATCTGGTTTACCGTAGCGTGTGTGTGTGTGTGTGCTCTTTTTTTTTTTTTTTTTTTTGCTTTGCATCCTGGAGACTCCAAAAAGAGTATAGGACATGTCAAGTTGTCTTGACTGTACAGGTAGACCAGTACAGTTAACCTGCTCGGGTATACCTGCGCAAGTATACCGTAACGTGTATGCCTTACCTAAATGAGGTGTAGTCTTGTACAGACCCAGTCTAACCCTTCCTACGAGAGTATGGTTGATTGAACCCTAACCATCAAAGTACACTGGTGACCACTGTATGGTATTCAAATCCATATAAAAGTAATTACCTTTTTTTTAGGATTTTAACCAGGTATAGGTATCAGACGAACTAATGTCCCATAGCCGAGCGAGTGAGAGGGAGTGTTATATGGCATAACTACGCATGCGCTCCAAGGTCTTTACCGTTATAATCCAAATCTGTAAACAGACTACAGTCGTTATCTTGCTTGTTAGTTTACTGCATGCATAAACGCTTGCTCACAACAATGAGTAAAATTAAACACAATGTTATTGGAATGGTGCATATGGCTTGTGCGAGTGAGAGCGTTATGCATTCTCTCACTCCCAAGGCTAGGGGACATTAGTTAATTTGAATACTGTACCTTGACATTCAAAAATCAGCTGACTCACATAATTAAACATAGGTTATATATTTTTCATTCAATGGAGTTGCCACCAAAGTCAGCTGTTTAACAGCTGATTTATAGGGATGAAGGTTCCATGGTTTGAATCCTAGTAAAGGTAAAGTCCAGCCTTTCTAAGTTTGCTCCTACAATAAACAAATAATGACGTCACTGAGCATGTGCATTACATAAAAATTTGCACACGCTGATTAAAAAGTAACAACAAAATACTTTCAAAAGTATTTAAATACACAATACTTTTAAAAGTATTTTTATAAATGAAATTGTAGGCCTACATCATATCATGACGGATGTTTTAAGTAATTTAAGTACTTATAATTAAAAACATAGTTAACTAAATAGGAATGCGACATCCATAAAGTCGAGGACTCTAGGGTGCACCCTGTAGTAGGTGGCTTTGGTTTGTTGACAGTAGGAGCAAACCAAGAACAGCTGAACTATAGTTGCTTTTAGACAAATTTGAATAATAGATTGTGGTTACTGGTGTACTTTGATGTTTGGGGTTCAATTAACTATACTCTCTCAGGAATGGTCAGCTTATGGGGTTGCTTATCTATATTAATAAAATAATTCAAAAATAAATCTTTATAATGCATCCTGCAGTTTGAAATATTTCTATTTCATATAATGAATTAATATAATAATTTCACTAACCTTCTTTTTTAACTGTGTCACCTTTATTTTATTCCTACTTACACGTATTTCGGTGGATCCACCATCATCAGAGTAAATGAAAAATTGAAACTAAAAATTTTTTTCATTTATTTAAAATTTACAGAAGATGATACATCTTCAGTCACTTGTATAAAACTGATTTAAAATTAATTTATTTTAATTTATCCCTTCTCATATTTACTGTAGATAGCAGCAGCAGTCAATATCACTTCATTATTCCTAAATTTTATCTGTTCATTCAAAATGTCCTGCTTTTGCTCTTTTAAATATTTATAAATATGGAACATCTCATATTTTTCAATTTTATTTTTTCTTCTACGCATTCTATTCAATTCTGTTAAATCGCAAGGACAAACATTTAAAACGGTGGGCATTGATTTGAGATAAGAGTGCTTCCTTCACTCATGGACAACTTTATGTCGGACTTTCTAGAGCTGGAAGTGCAGAAAACAATTTATTTTGCTGCCACAAGGCAACAAAACCACAAATATTGTATATAGAGAGTTTTGAAAATAATTTAATGAGGCCTACATTAGCTGCTGTGAAGCAAAGCGAGCGGGGGTTGCTAGTGGTTCATAATTGAACATAATGCAATGTACACACATAAGGGATTTTGTGTGAGTGTTTCAAACCAGATTTTTTACAGTTATTTTTTAATCACAAGAGATTCGCTGGTCAAAGTTCTGATATAGGTAGTTTAAGTACTAAATTGTATAATAATTATTATAATACATTACCAATGAAACATATTTTAAACTGATGACTCGTAATCCGAATGGCTTCATTTCTATAAATTTAGTACATCTTGTCATCATTAGCAGTAGGCATTTTTTAAAAGAAATTGATTTATCAATCCATGTTATGTCATACAGAGTTGTTATTAAATTCTCATTCTGAAATAAAAATTTCATCTCATAAATAATAATTTATTGTGCTTTTCATACATAGATTTTCCCATAACAGGAAGGTGGAATATTAAATTATTTTCACTGGATCTACTAATTCCAGGACTACAAAAAATAATTCTGTTTCTCATCATATGGCAAGCAATTAAATTATTGAATCATTTAAGGACGAAAGAGGTAGAGGTGTAAAATATACTAGTCAGAGTCATTTCCTCTGAGAATAATGAATTTCATTGTACAGTGTAATGAACAAATTATACAAGAATAAAATCTTGGTGTGGGACACTCACACGATTTTCTCTTGCCAATGCAAATAATGATCAATATAACCTAACATAATTAATAAAATATTAGAAATAAACAAAAACTAACCTCAAAAACATAACCTTATTTTAATCACGAGTGAATGACGCAAAATGACAATCGAACTCAGTTTGGCTTAAAAATACGGAAAATCACGCTTTCACGCTAAACTAGGCTCTGTAGAGAAAAATGCTCTAAACAAAAGTTGTAGATCTTTTAATTTTCTATAACTTTTATTATATATACTTTTGTCGTAAAATGCATACTAAGACCGAAATGTTAAAAAAATCGATTTTTCTCACGTTTTCGTGAGAAAAAAAACAGAAAATCGCAAATTACCGCTAAACTAAGCGTTATACAAGAAAATGTTTGAAACAGAAGTTGTAGGTTTTTAAATTCTCTACAACTTTTATTATATAAGTTTTTGCGCTGAAATTTATATTAAAGCCGTAATCTTAAAAAAACAACGTTTTTACGTGAAAACAGCCTCACCGAGAATTTCAGCAAACATGGCGCCTACCCTATCTTGTAGAGAATAAAAAATTGAGTAAAATAGGCGATTTTAAAAAAAATCGTAGGACCAGTTTTTGAGAAAATCGCAAAAAACTGAAAAATTATACGAATAAACTACTACTTCCGGTTGACCGATTTTGATGAAAATGTTCGTGTCGCGTCCGGTAGTGGTATGTAACTTAAGTTTCAAGTTTCAAGTTCGTACGATGTTCCGTTCTTGAGATATTCTGTTCACACACAGACACACACACACACAGACCAATCGCTAAAAACATGTTTTTTGGGTTCAGGGGGTCTGAAAACGTATAGATCCGGGGAAAACTCGATTTCGAAAAATCGACATGAAAACAATACTTTCCTTCCTATATATTCATATAGGCAAGAGAAAGTAATAATGATCAATATAACCTAACATAAGAAATTAAGAAAAAACTAACATCAAAAAACATAACCTAATTTTAATCATGAGTGAATGATGCAGAATGAATGTTTAGCTTAATAATACAGAAAATCACTCTTTGCCACTAAACTAGGCTCTGTAGGGAAAAATGCTTTAATAATGTTGTAGATCTTTTAATTTTCTATATATTTGATTACTATACACTTTTGTCGTAAAATGCATACTAAGGCCGAAATCTCAAAAAAAATCATTTCTTTACAAATTTTCATGAAAAAAAAAACAGAAAATCACTAGTTACTGCTAAACTAAGCGTTAGACAAAGAAATGTTTGAAATAAAAATTGTAGGTTTTTAAATTGTCTACAACTTTGATTATATACACTTTTGCCCTAAAATGCATATTAAGTTCTTCAGATATTTGTTCACACACGCGCGCGCGCGCGCACACACACACACACACACACACACACACACACACTTATGCACAGACCAATCCCTAAAAACTTGTTTTTTGGTTTCAGGGGGTCTGAAAACGTGTAGATCCGGTGAAAACTCAACTTTGAAAAATCGACATGAAAACAATACTTTCCTTCCTATATATTCATATAGGCAAGAGAAAGTAAAAAGAGTAAACAGTAAATAAATCAATAAAATAAAACTTTGAACTCACAATTTTGAATTTTATTTTAACTAAATATTTTTTTTTTTTTTTTTTAAAGGGAGATTTGGTAATCTCCCTTTGGTGATTAATCAAACCACAACTGCCAGACTCTGTGATGAATCAAGTGAAGGTGTTATTTGTAGGGTGAAAAATAATATGTGCTTTCAGTGGGCCCAGTATGCTGATAAGCATAATTTTCAACTCAGTGAGGAAGGCATTTGTGCCAGTTGTGCTGACAACTTCACCACAGGCTGGTCATTTCAGTTAATAATTTTTAAAATTTAAGTACCTCATCAATAATCTTCTGCCCATGTAGTCCATACATGTATATCACATAAATTAATGGAATAATAACGATTGCTTCAGATAGTTTTATTAACACATCATTATTCTGAAAAAGTAAAGGAAAAAATATCAACATGTTTTACATTTACGTATTTATTTCACCAGGATTATTTGCTACTTTATCTACAGGTTTATGGAGAGTGGTGTCCTCAAGGTATCTGAATTATTTCCCATATTCATACACCTACAAATAAAAAGACATTCCATCATGTGATTAAAGTCACCTGAAAAGTAAAAATCTGGTGTGATACACTTACACGACTTTCTCTTGCCAATGCAAGCTGCCTGATGCTTCATATGATAATACGAGGCAAAATTCAGGGGAAGAGAGATGTTGGGAGAAGAAGAATTTCTTGGTTGAAAAATCTTCGGGACTGGTTCGATTGTACCTTAGCTGTTCAGAGCTGTGGAGTCCAAAGTCCGAATAGCCGTCATGATAGTCAAGCTCCAGTCGAAGATGGCACGTTAAGAAGAAGATAAAGAACAAAAACAAAACACTGGGTGGACAGAAGAAGAAACGACTAAAGTAAATGAATACTTTGTTTTTTTTGCATCCAGGAGACTCCAAAAGGGGACATGTCAAGATAAACTGATAAACAAAAAGTTAATAACAATGATAAATTCATCACTTACCACCAAAAATTTGTATCTGCTACTGCTTACTTCAGTAGGCTTGTCATTAACCCCTTTGTATCAAATAGCACACAAAATTAAAAAGTTAAACACAATGATAAATTCATCACTTACCAATATTTTGTTTCCGCTACTGCTTAACTCGTAGGCTTGTCATAAACCCCTTTGTAACAAATAGTACACAATATTTGTTTAATTAGAAGTTAAATACTTTTCAACCAAAAACTATTTAGTAAGGAATTCGTGCACACTGTAAAATGTTTCGTCAATCAAGTATTGTTTTAGCTGTTTTTTAAAATGACTTAAATTGTCACAACTTTTTAAACCTTGTGGCAATTTATTGATGTATTTTCTACATGCTTAAGTTGGTTTTTGTTCAAACAATTTAGTGTTGTGATTCTGTTTCTTGTGTAGAGGTTGTAAACATCTCAATTATGTAAAAAGGTATTTTGCTTAACGTACATTATCACTTCAAAAATGTACAAAGAAGGTACTGTGAGCAATTGCAGCTCTTTAAATAGTGATCTGTATGAGGTAAGGTGGTTGACTCCCATCAAACACCTGACAGCTTTTTACTGTATTTTAAAAACTCTTTCCATGTTACACTGTGATGAATTACCCCATTCTAATATGGCATACCTGTATGAGATAAAATTAAACCATGATAAGCTGCTATTAGCAATTTTTTATCATTTAATCTGGCAATTTGTTTTAATGCAAATACCCCAGAAGATATTTTACCACAAATTTGATCGGTATAATAATTCCACGATAAAGTCCTATCTAGTGGCACTCCTAGAAACTTCACTGTTTGCACATGATCTAGGATAATATTTTGTATAAAGACATCCACTTCTCTGTTTTCCCTTACATTATGTTTATTTTTGAACTGTAAGTACTGACACTTTTTCCCATTAACTGTTAACATCAATTCATTCAGAAATTGGGCTACAGATTCTATGCTAATATGTGTATTCACTTCAAGACTATCTACCAGTAAAACAAACTGAGAACGTGGACTGAAAAAAGAGCTTCCAGAAACATTTAAAGTCACTACACGTGGTCTAAAATTGGCCCTATACAAGAGAAAAGGAAGTACACCCACACATAACTAAATTTAATAGAACAGCATTATTTCCTGTCAATAATTTTCTGTACTCCGGGAAGAACAGAATGTACATTTTCACATATCGTTCTGTTTTTACAAAACTACAACCCTGATTAATTAATGAAATCTGATTCAAGGTGTAATGCAACCAGTGTTGAAAGATATTTGGCAAATTAAGTGATTTGTCACAATGGGGCCTCAGAGATATCTGAAAATCTCTGAGAGTATTTGCCTTACATGGATATCCAGATCTCTACCTGGGTGGATAAATATAATTTTCCAAGTGACTCATGGGACCTGCATTCATGAGTATTTTTTCTTCCTCTAGCCCTATATGATTATGCAGAGAAGAAAAGTATTGTTTTCATGGCAATTTTTCAAAATTGAATTTTTACCAGAAATACATGTTTTCAGGCCCTCTGAACCCAAAAACCATGGTTTTAGTAGTTGGTATGTATGAGTGAACAAAATATCTCAAGAACGGTGTATTTTTTAATAAAAAGCTAAATAAAATACTTAATTGAAGAAAAATTTTTCAGTGTACATGAATTCCTTTCTAAATAGTTTCGGTTGAAATATTATATATTTTTTTTGTTTTACGTTTGACTGTTTACATTTTCTGCTAATGCAGATGGTGGAGAATGATGATATACCAGGTGTGACTATTAAATAACGAGACTGACACTGAAAAAATTAATTTTTTATTTTATACATAATCACTTATTGTCACCTTCAATATACAGTCCTTCTCTATCCCTACAACGCTCCATGCGAATTTTCCATAGTTGGAAACAGTGCTGGAAGTCATCTTCTGTTAGCTCCTTCAGGACACGTTACGCTTTTTCTTTTACAGCTTACACAGACTCAAATCTTGTCCCTTACAATGCAGATTTCATCTTACGGAACAGGTAGAAGATAATAACATGTCATGAAACGTGGTTTTTTTACTTATAATCTGGAAACGAAGCGCCAATCCATGCACTGGAAGAGCCCAAACTTCACCGAGAGCCAAAAAAGCTTGCAAGTCAAATTTAAAGCAATGATGATTGGTTTTTTTTATATATATATGTGATTGTGTACCATCACTGGGTTCCTGAAGGTCAAACAATTAATCAGTATTACTACCTTGAGGTACTTTCTAAACTACGTTAAAGAGTAAGGAAAAAACGCCCCGGAATGTGGAAGGACAATGTGCCAGCTCATTCCGCGTTATCTGTCAA
Source organism: Catonia carolina (assembly GCA_035578175.1). Lineage (NCBI taxonomy): Eukaryota > Metazoa > Arthropoda > Insecta > Hemiptera > Achilidae > Catonia > Catonia carolina. Next base: position 12,744,402 of record JAQMRL010000014.1, on the reverse strand, counting down.
GAGGTTCCTAGCCAAGTACAGCATCTTAGTGTTAGAACATCCACCTTATTCACCAGATCTTGCACCATGTGACTTCTATCTGTTCCTTAAAGTGAAATCTGCATTAAAAGGGACAAGATTTGAGTCTGTGGCAGCTGTAAAAGAGAAAGCGGCATGTGTCCTGAAGGAGTTGACAGAAGATGACTTCCAGCACTGTTTCCAACAATGGAAAATTTGCAAGGAGCATTGTAGAAATAGAGAACGTGTTGTAGAAATAGAGAATAGAGAACACTTAAAAATAAGCGTAAAACATTGGCAACCTGTCTAATACAATAAGTGACAATAAGTGATTATGTATAAAATTAAAATTAAACTTTTTACAACATCAGTCTATTTAATAGCCACACCTCGTATTAATTGATTCAAATGGTTGGACAACACGCTTATTGAAGTAAGCAAGTTACAAGTGGTTATAAATGAATTAGTAAGTAATTCAACATATTGATCAAAAAATTTAGACAACAAAATTGTCTAGATAAAATTATTTTATCTTGGCATGACCTATACCCTTTTGGAGTCTGTTGGGCGCTTGATAAAAATAAGCGTAAAACATTGGCAACCAGTCTAATACTGTTGGCCAATGGGACATCTCAATGTTCTGCCTTAGAAGAATTACAGAGAGCTTACCACCATGGAAATCGGTCCTGGAATTGCTGTCATTATATTGGTTCTCACCGTTGGACCACACAGATTGAATTAGGGTTGAAGAATGTCAGCACAATAAGTCCTTTGGTAAGTGCAAGTGAGTTTTAACTTATCACACTATAAAATTCATTCAATCCATTTATGTCTATAAAATTCAAGAAAAAATTCAGTAGATTTTGCTTACCGCCACAATAAGGAATATAGAAGTGCAAAGTAAAAATGATAATCCAAAGGTACAACTAAAACCTACAAAATGTGTTGACTTCTGAGCAATAATAGATTTTCTGAAACAATTAAAATTACTTTTAAAAAATTTGACAAATGAGTCACAGTATTAACAAATAACTTAAAATAAATTAATTTCTGTCCAAAGAAGGGGTATTCAGAAAAGAATAGACTCACACAGCTTAATTTTAGAAATTAAGATTATGTTTGTAAGTTTTGTAGTGAATGTATTTTGCTTTTTCTAGCCACTTCGCCAGCTTTGTTTACTTCAGCTGCCGCCAGAGTACGTGGCTTGTTGCTTGACCGATCGCCAACTAAGGGTAGTCGACGTGTTACGGTTTTGTATGTGTGCTCTGCTGACCGTTGTCGAGGAAACATGTCTTAGTTTGCCTTTAACTGAATTACGTTTGTCATGTAACTTTTTTTGGTGGCGATTACACCTTTATTCTTTCTCTTTGAATATGTTTTTATTCGTTATTTTTCCCATTTGTTGTTGAGTTATTTCTGAATGTATGTCGTTTCTTGAATTATTTTTTAAATTAAATGTACGTAACAGGAAAAAATCATTAAAATTTTTATGGAACCGAATGTAAAATTGTTATGCTTGTTATGTTATTTTTTCATTTTTTTGGTTTAACGGCCGACTGTTCTGTAATTAATGCTAATGCAGACGGTGAAGGATGAAATTATTTTTTGTAACGTATGAAAATATACCGAGCCTGAATGGGATTCGAACCCAAGACCGCATGATGAAAGGCGAGCACGTTACAAACTACGAAAGTGTTGGGCAGCAACAAGAGTGGTTTAGAAGAGATGGGAAATTTAAAAGTAGGCAACGAAAAAATGCAGGAAGTTGGGGAATCCTGCTATCTAGGGAGTAAAATAACAAAGGATGGTACAAGCACAAGTGATATCAAAAGTAGAATTTCTCAAGCTAGAAAAGCCTTCGAAATTAAAAACAGCTTACTGACTACAAACATTGATTTACAGATTAGGAAAAATGTCTTAAAAATTATGTTAAGAGTATGCATTATACGGGAGTGAAACGTGGGTGATAGGGGCTGTAGAAAAGAAGAGGATAGAAGCTTTTGAAATGTGGTGTTACAGGAAAATGTTAAAGATTAGGTGGGTGGACAAAATATGTAATTTAGAGGTTCTTAGTCGAGTGGATGAAAAAATAAGTACAGTAAAATCTCTCTATAGCGGAATTGAAGGGACCATGAGGTACCGCCGCTATAAAGAGAGTTCCGTTATAGAGAGAGCGAGTAATTAACGGTGGGAGGGAAGTTGAAGTACTAATTTTTCTGTACAAAATAACTTATATACGTATGTAAATGGTGCATGGAATAAGTTTTTGAAAACTACCGAATAGATAACTTTATGACGAATGTTTAATACAGTAGATTACTTCAATACAGTGAGATATTTAAATTAATTACATAAAGTGTAGGTTATTAACTTAACAAGAAATTTGGATACAAACTGGTTTTATTAGATGTTGTGTTACTAATGTTTAACAATACAATTTCACTTTTCGTATTGAACTTTTTTCAATAATCTTTCATACAGTACATACCGTAATAGATAGCCTAAAATTAATTAGCACTGAAACTCGTTTTTCACTGAACAGTAATAAACATAGGATACATACAATTAAAATTTCCTAAAACATAGGCTACACAAACACAAAAAAAATACACAGTAGGCCTTACAGTAAGCTATATATATTTTTCGTTATTAAGGAAACAATGACTGTGAAGTACATTTCATTTCGTATAATAAGTTGTAAGTTTTGTTTCGTTTTCAATTCATAAAACATGTCTTCAATCTCATTTTCAATGTTTAAAACTTGTAAATTTTCATTTACATATTGGCAATGACAGTACGTGTAAACAACAAGAATAGCGTCTAGTGCCTGTTTACTTGAAGGGACAACATTTCTGTTTCCATTTCATCGTCATCTTCACTTTCTTCCTCGTTGTTTTGGGTTAAGACATTTTCGATTATTGCATCATCGCCAACATCTGCTTAAGTGGCTAAGTCATTGTCTGCTCCTACATAGGCATCTAAATTCATATCCTGAAGATATTGTTTAGCCGCTATAGAGAGATTTTTGTGCCGCTATAACGAGAGTTAAATACATTATCGTAGTATACGAAAGGGTCGGGGTCGGCAAATAATACCGCTAAAGAGAGATTTCCGCTATATAGAGTTCCGCAATAGAGAGATTTTACTGTATATGGAAGCATCTTACCAGAAGAAGGCTAGTGGGGCATATCTTAATACATCTATCAGTAATGGAGGGTAATATTGAGGGAGTAAATTGTAGGGGGAGGCAAAGATTAGAATATATAAGGCAAATTACAAAATGTGTAGGGTATTACAGATTTGTAGATATGAAACGACTTGCGCATGATAGAACGACTTGGAGAAGTGCATCAAACCAGTCGAGAGACTGATGACAAAAAATTATTTATTTAAAAAAATGTATTAGGTCCTACACATGTTTCGCGTGCGAAGCCGCGCGAGCAATGCTAGTATTTTTTATAAGTCTTAAAATTTTATTACCTGTAAATAATTTGATGATATTCAACAATAAATTTCATAAAAAATTGAACTTCGTTATTTTTGTTAATCAAAAATTTGTTTCGTTTGTTATCTACCAAGTAATTAAATTCTTTAATTATTAGAGTTAATGTTTTTAGTTCACTTGCAATTACATTCATCGTTATGAATGTACTTATGTATGAAATGATTCCGTAGTAATATGAATATAAATTTAATATACTTTGCATTAAGTAAATTACCATATAAGTTGTTAGAGTCCGGTAATTTTTTGGATAATAACCTGGATACGCCAATGGTAATTTTTCGATTATAATGTGATTATAATTTTCGGTTAATAATGTGATAATTGTTAAAATAAATGGTGTAATTATTAGTAATATTATACAATACAATTTTGCTGCATATTTTATAAATTTAACTTCTTTGTTTTGTTCAAAATCAATCACATAAAGTTTTTTTTTAATAATTATCAATATGCTATTTAAATTGTACAGATCAATGATTTTGTAAAAATATAAATCATTTTCAATCATATTTAATGCTTGTTTAAATGTTTCCCATTTAAATAAATATATGTTAAAATAATATATATACAATATGCACAACAGTACGCTTTTCATTCCATTTACTCTGTCATTTACATTTTTCCAATTTTCCATTATGTAAAATAAATTATTTATCATACAAAATATTGATACTGGTATAAAAAATAAAATTCTATAATTTATTTTTCCATTTTCCAGATTAAAACCTAATTTTTTAACGTAATATTTTAAAATATTTGAAGTTTTCATGATGATCTGAAAGTAAATATTATGTATTTTTAGTTAACAAATTAATCTGGTGTGAAACATTCACACAATTTTCTACGGCCGGCTCGTTGGCGTAGTGGTTAATGCAACTGGTTTCTACGCCGCGGTCCCGGGTTCGTTGCCAATCAGATTTGGTATTTTTTCATCACTCATTTTCATAGATCATCATTTTCCACCGTCTGCATTTTAGCAGAAATTGCAAAAAAGTCAGACGTAAAACAAAAAAAAATCTATTGCCAGTGTAAATAATGAATATAGTATATGTTTAATCATGAGTAAATAATGTAGAATGACAAAACATAACTAAATTTTAATCATGAGTGAATTACGCAAAATGAAAATCAACCTCTTTAGAATTTAAAACCACGAAAAATTAGTAATCGACTCTAAACTAGGCAAATGTAGAGAAAATTTAATTTTTGCCTTAGAATGCTTATGAAGGCCGCAATCTTAAAAGAAAAACTTTTTTCTACGAGAGACAGGTCCCCAAAATTTCAGCAGACGTAGCCCATACGCTATCTTGTAGACCATAAAAAATGTAGTAAATAAGGCGATTTTTAAAAAAGTAGTAGGAGCCGTTTTTGAGAAAATTTCAAAAAGTGAAAAATTACACGAATAAACTATAACTTTCGGTTCACCGATTTTAATAAAAATTTTCGTGTCAGATCCGCTCGTGGTATCTAACTGCAAATTTCAAGTTTCAATTTTGTACCATGTTTCGTTCTTGAGATATTTTGTTCACACACAGACACACAGACCAATCGGTGAAAACCTGTTTTTGGATTCAGGGGATCTGAAAACTTGTATATCTGGTAAAAAACTCGATTTCGAAAAATCGATATGAAAACAATTTCTATATGTTCATATAGGCAAGAGAAAGTCATAAAATCTGGTGTAAATAACTCACACAACTTTCTCTTGCCAATGCAATTATTGAACAATATAACCTAACATTAGTGATGAACCATTAGAAATAAACAAAAAAACTAACCTCAAAAAACATAATCTTATTTTAATCATGAGTGAAAAACGCAAAATGAAAATCAACTTTAGTTTGGCTTAAACATACGGAAAATTATTCTTTCAAGCTAAGTTAGGCTCTGAAGAGAAAAATGCTTTAAATAAAAGTTGTAGATCTTTTAATTTCCTTATATACACTTTTGTTGTAAAATGCATGCTAAGGCTGAAATCTTAAAAAAATCGATTCTTCACACGTTTTCGTGAGAAAAAAATCAGAAAATCGCTTACCACTAAACTAAGCGTTATACGTACAAAAAAATGTTTGAAATATAAGTTTAGGATTTTAATTTCTCTACAACTTTTAATATATACACTTTTGCGCTAAAATGCATATTAAAGTCGCAGTCTTAAAAAAAGTTTTTTAACGTAAAAACAGTTTCTCCAAGAATTTCAGCAGACATGGCGCCTACCCTACCTTGTAGAGCATAAAAATTTTAGTAAAAAAAGGCGATTTAAAAAAAAATCGTAAGAGCCGTTTTTGAGAAATTCACAAAAAAGTGAAAAAATGGCACGAATAAGCTATTACTTCCCGTTCACCGATTTTGATTAAAATGTTCGTGTTGGGTCGTCAGTGGTACCTAACGTAAGTTTCAAGTTCGTACGATATTTCGTTCTTGAGATATTCTGTTCACACACACAGACCAATCGCCAATAACATGTTTTTTGGGTTCATAGGGTCTGTAAACGTGTAGATCCGGAGAAAAATCGATTTCGAAAAATTGACATTAAAACAATACTTTCCTTCCTTATTCATATAGCCAAGAGAGTCAAAAAATTTAATGTTGTTTAGGTTATCAGCCGAAAGACTGGTTTGAACCTGTAGAGGTTTAACTAAGTAAAACGAGGAGTGAGATGGTTTACATTTCCTTCCTCACTGAGTGGAAAAATACGATTATCAGCATGCCGGGCCCTCTGAAAAGCACATATTTTCCACTCTGCAAATGACACCTTCACTTCATTCCCTACAAGGTCTGGCTGTATAATGAAATTCATTACTTTCAGAGAGATAACTCTGATTAGTGCCTTTTACACCTCTACCACTTCTGTTCTAAAATGATTCAGTCATTTAATTGGCTGACCATGTGATAAAAAAACAGAACTATTTGTATTTTAGCCCTGCAACGAACTGATTGAGTCCAGCAAATAATTTGACACGCCACCTGTCTGTTATGAGTAGAAATGTAATGTTATAAAAACAAAACTTTTTTTTTTATTCCTAATTTGTGTGCGTTGCAATCTGTTCAATTTAGAACAATAAGCAACCCCACGACCCAATGAGATGAGGATGATGTTGTGTATGACGTGTAAATGAGGTGTAGTCTTGTACAGACCCAGGCCGACCATTCCTGAGAGAGTATTGTTAATTAAACCCCAACCATCAAAGTACACCGGTAACCACTGTCTAGTATTCAAATCCGTATAATAGTAACTACCTTTACTAGGATTTGAACCAGGAACCTTCTACTCCGAAGGTTACAAAACAAAACTTACTGTGAAATTTAAAAGTTTAATCAGTGACTAAAACTTAACTGATATCAAAATCAGTATAGACTTCTTGTTATACCAACTCAAAACTTTGAATACTTGCCTTTGATTATTACAAAAATATTTGTGTATACATTAGAGTGCGTATGTAAACTTATAAAAATTCTCATGTAATAAAGTCAAACAGTCTTTTTTTAAGCGTAAATAATTCAGTATAGTAACAAAGATTGTATACATTTTCATCATAAAAAATAATATCAAGTAGCGTGTATCACGATAGTTTGTTATTGATTTTTAAGAAAAACTAACAGAAAATAAATATTTTTTTTGTAACGATAATAGGCCTAGTATTAACAATCATAAAAACAGTTCTTTGTTTGTCACTAACAAAAATATCTTGTTTATTTACACTACTGTCAATATTTTTTTTTTTTTTTTTAATTTGTTTAACGTCGCATCAACATCAAGGTCATTAGCGACGACGTTGGGGTGTAACTGTGTGTGATGAGGATGAAATGATTTTTTGTAACGTATGAAAATATGCCGTGCCTGAGTGGACTGTGGTTCACGAGGACAAACTTTTTATTTGTAATTTTAATTTTTTTTTTTTGCTTATATGAATAGCCTATACAGAGTGATTCACCGAGATATGCAGAAACTTTGGGAGCTCATTGCACATGTAAAACTAATGAAAAAAGTTTATATATAAACATGGGTCCGGAAATGCTTCGTTACCGAAATACGGCTAGCGAAAGATTTCGCCCGGATTTCAGCTCAACAGATGAAATGAGGTCTTTCTGAAATTCTGGTAAGGTAGATTAAGAGGCAAATTCAATCGTTTCTTTTAGTTTTTGACCTGATGAATTGAATAAAACAGGTCCCAGAACTGTTAGTTAAGTAGTTTTTGAGAAAACCAGTGTCAAATGCAAAAAAATGGAGTGAAAAAAACACATTTTTTCATCTATGGGCAACAATAACTTTGTTATTTCACAAGAAACAGATAAAATTTTTGAATAAACCTTGTAGAGAATTTTATTCTGAACAAAACGGTGTAAATAAAGTACACAGAAAGCGAATAGATGTTTGATTAAATGAATTTCTATTCATAACAGTACAAAGTAAAATTAGCCGGAAAAACATTAATCTAAAAACCTATTCAACCAAATTGCAGTAAATTTTTAAAAGTGTCTCCGCCGACTTCAATGCATTTTTCTGCTCGTTTAAGGATGGCTCTTGTTGTTTTCCGTAGTTCAACAGGGCTTTCTTTTAACTGCGTAAAAGCTTCATTAACACGTCTAAGTAGCGCCTCACGGGAATTAACTTTGACCTCGTAAACTTTCTCCTTCATCCATCCCCATATGCAAATATCCAACGGGGTATGATCTGGTGACCTGGGTGGCCAGCGTATAGGACCTCCACGACCGATCCATTTATTTGGAAACTGTTGATTCAAGTAAGTGGAAACAATATTTGAAAAATGTGGCGATGCGCCATCATGTTGGAAGTACCGCTGGCGTCTTGTTGCAAGAGGAATATCTTCAAGCAATGTCGGTAATTCTTCTTCAAGAAACTGTAAGTATGCCTGACCTATTAAACGCTCTTGAAAAATAAACGGTCCAATCAGCTGATCATGAATAAGACCACATCATACGTTAATACTAAAACGCTGTTGAAAGTTACGTTCAACTGTAGCATGAGGGTTCACTTCTGACCATGAATGTTGGTTTCGTAAATTGTTGATACCATCACGAGTGAACTGTGATTCATTGGTAAATAAAATATACTTAAAGAGTCGCAATGGATGTAAGAATTGAAATTTATACAATTTCTTAGTAAAAATTTAATTTGTTTAATGGGTAATTAACAAAGTTATTGTCAGTCAAATGTAAAAGGTATGTTGTACTGTTATGAATAAAAATTCATTTAATCAAACATTTATTCGCTTTCTGTGTACTTTATTCACACCGTTTTGTTCGGAATAAAATTCTCTACAAGGTTTATTCAAAAATTTTATCTGTGTCTTGGTGAAATAACAAAGTTATTGTTGCCCATAGATGAAAAAATGTGTTTTTTTCACTCCACTTTTTTGAATTTGACATTGGTTTTCTCAAAAACACAACAAACAGTTCTGGGACCTGTTTTATTCAATTTATCAGGTCAAAAACTAACAGAAACTATTGAATTTGCCTCTTAATCTACCTTACCAGATTTTCAGAAATACCTCATTTCACCTGTTGAGCTGAAATCCGGGCGAAATCTTTCGCTAGCCGTATTTCGGTAACAAAGAATTTCCGGACCCAAGTTTAAATAAACTTTTTTCATTATTTTTACATGTGCAATGAGCTCCCAAAGTTTCTGCATATCTTCGTGAATCACCCGTATAGGAAGGTAGTATTGCTTTCATGTCGATTTTTCGAAATCGAGTTTTCACTGGATATACTCGTCTTCAGACCCCCTGAACCCAAAAAATCATGTTTTTAGCGATTAGTTGTGTGTGTGTGTGTGTGTGTGTGTGTGTGCGCGCGCGCGCGCGCACGCGCGTGAACAAAATAACTCAAAAACGGGACATCTTATGAAGTTGAAAATTAAAACTTCAGTTAGGTACTATTATAGGCCCGATACGAGCATTTTCATAAAAATCGGTCAACCGGAAGTAGTAGTTTATTCGTGTAATTTTTTACTTTTTTACGGTTTCTTCAAAAACGGCTCTTAAGAATTTTTTGAAAATTGCCTCATTTACTACATTGTTTATGCTCTATAAGAAAGGGTAGGTGCCATGTCTGCTGAAATTCTTGGGGAGGCTGTGCTCTCGTAGAAAAACATGTTTTTTTTTTAAGATTGCTGCTTTAATATGCATTTTAAGGCAAAATTGTATTTAATAAAAGTTGTCGACAATTTAAAAAGCTACAACTTTTATTGTAAATATTTCTTTGTATAGCGCTTAGTTTAGCGGTAATTAGTGATTTTCTTTTTTCATAAAAATCTGTAAAAAATGATATTTTTTAAGACATCGGCCTTAATATGCATTTAACGACAAAAGTGTCTTAAATCAAATTTATAGGAAATTAAAAGATCTACAACTTTTATCTCAAGCATTTTTCTCTACAGAGCCTAGTGTAGCGTCAAAGAGTGATTTTCCGTATTATGAAGCCAAATAAGGGTTGGTTTTCATTTTGCATCACTCACTTATGATCGAAATTAGGTTATGTATTTTGAGGTTAGTTGTTTGTTTATTTCTAATGTTTGATTACTAATGTTAGGTTATATTGTTCATTATATTGCATTGGCATAATAAAATCGTGTGAGTGTTTCACACCAGATTTTTATATTTTATTTTATTCTGCAGCATCTAAAATGCCCAGTTCAGGTCATCAGCAAAAGGCTGGTTTGAACCTCTAGAGACTTTACTTACTAAAACAAAGAGCGAGATGGTTTACAAGAGCCTTCCTCACTGAATGGAAAAGTATGCTTATCAGCATACCAGACCATCTGAAAAGGATCTACTTTCCAACCTAAAAATGATACCTTCACTTCATTCACCACAGGATTTGGCTGTATAATGAAATTCATTTCTGTCACAGGAGATAACGGTGACTACTTACGGTTTCATAATCATAGACACCCGAGTTTAAACCCTTGCATCTCCAAAACTATGAGTCGGATTTCAACACACTTTACATAAAAATTTAGCTCATTTTATTAAACGTTGACTTATAATAGTCCTGTATTGTAATGTTGTCTAAAAATTACCATATCGAGGTTAGAAGACAAAAAGACCCGGTTTTTTCAACTGCAACAAATTTCATGCGTTTAGAGGCGTGTAACTCGATAATTATTTGACCGAAAAAATTGTAATTTTAACGCAATATAGACAATTATATTCTTATATCGTGTACGAAATTTGAAATTCGTACGTTGTTTTAAGTTTTGATTTATTAACAGTATTCTGAACCCTTGTTATCTCGGTAACCGCTCGATCGTTCGGCACGAGCAAACTATCGTTTTATTCAGCGTAAAAAACTTAGTACAAATATGTTAATACCATGAAATATTTAGTAGCCAATGTTGTGGTAGAATTTTTATAATTTTGATAAATAGATTTGGTAATGCGGGGGGGGGAGGCCGCTACTATCCATGTTGCATGAATCTGACTGTCTACCTGGATTGATAATACCGTCTGTCAGTTTTAGGTAGTCAGTCCGACAGGATGTCACACAAGGTTTTTATAGAGAAAGGTTGTTCACTCCCACACAAATAATAAAAGTGGTGGGGGCAAGCCAATGTGTGACGTCACAAGGCGCAATGCTGTGCCGCGAGTTCTGACAGTCGCTTAAAAATCACAGGAATAACAACGTTATTTTATTTTCGTGTTACCATTATACAAAAATATGATCATACAGTACGAAATTTTATAACATAGTAATATAATATTTTAATAACTCAATGAACTTACTTATCTATCATGTGGATATTCATGCAGATTTTAAGTTCAAGGTTGCCTCTTCCGCAAGGTTCGAATATTTCAGAGGACGAAGGGAAAGTGACCTTACTGACAGAATGCATATTCAATACGATTCCGTTAAGCGAAACGACCGTCAATTTAGAAAAAAATGAATGTAAAGGAAATGTTGAAACAAGTGCTAACCCAGAAATACATTCGACATCTGAAGAAGCGTTACGGTACCTTGCCGGTAAATAACCGGCATTTATAAAGAAAACGATGATCAATTTTAAGACATAATGGAGAATCCCACGAAGGATGGATAGAAATGTTGAGCTACGTACGGTAAATTGACTGTACCGTCACGAAAATTCACCGACATAGTTATAAAGGCAAAAAACTGTTCACAGATATACACGGGGATGCATTATTAAGTACTCTTCGTGTTGTAAATAAATATTTTCTAGTTTTGAAAAACAGTTTTCCAAATGTGAAAGAACACATTCTGATGAAACTAGCTCGCGTAAGGACTTTCATCCGAGTATAATATCTGAACCAAAAACAAAAACGTGCAATTCAGGAAAGTAACAGTAACTCACTGGGAAATAACATATGTAAAATACCTGAAAAGATAAGTTAAAAAATAACAAATGTAGAGGATCTTGGAAATAAACATTTTTTTATTCACAATTACTTTTACTTAGATCCATACGGTTTCATTTTCTCATTGTTATTCTTTTAATCATACAAACCATACTAACGAATACGTAATAAATTGTGATAAACATATTAATACTATTATATGTACAGTTATAATAACTACTTTGTGTTGTACACCTAAATAAAATACAATGAATTTATGTTGATGAACTGTAAACCTTGCATAAATACCCATGACTGCAACATTTAATTTAATGTTTTTTTTTAAATTAATTATTTATTGATTAATAAAAGTAAATAAATAATTTAAATAATATTTTTCATATAGCTAAGAACACTCGATCAAGTCGCCTTTCAAACAAACAAAAATCTGGTGTGAAACACTCACACAACTTCGAACACTCGATCAAGTCGCCTTTCAAACAAACAAAAATCTGGTGTGAAACACTCACACAACTTCTCTTGCCAATGCTAATAATGATCAATATAACCTAACATTAGTAATAAAACATTAGAGATAAGCAAAAAACTAACCTCAAAAAAAACATAACCTTATTTTAGTCATGAGTGAAAGACGCAAAATGAAAATCGACTTCAGTTTGGCGTAAAAATACGGAAAATCACTTTTTCACGCTAAACTAAGCTCTGTAGAGAAAAATGCTTTAAATAAAACTTGTAGTTTTCCGTATTTTTAAGCCAATCTGAGGTTGATTTTCATTTTGCGTTTTTCAATCGTTATTAAAATAAGGTTAGGTTTATTTGAGGTTAGTTTTTTGTTTATTTCTAATGTTTTATTACTTAGGTTATATTGTTCATTATTTGCATTGGCAAGAAAAAGTCGTGTGAGTGTTTTACACCAGATTTTTTTCATTTTTGATTGTTCGAATCCCTTAAACTTTTATTTAATTTTAAATAATGATACATTTGTTTTTTTCAGCTCATAAACGCAGCCTACTCATATTACAATTTACTAAGAACTTTGAAAAAGTCTAATTGAGGAAAATAATGTCGTATATTTACTTCAGATGAAAAATCAAACTTAGATTTGAATAAAAATATACTTTTAAAATTATTGTTTATTTTTTGCGTTGAAGTAAAATCAACCGTTAAATTTTGGTAATTCGTACCAAAGAACTGTCACCACGACCCCTTCTAATTAATCATTTACCGTGTTAGCGGCTTTCAATACTTTCCCCGGTCCTTGTCATCGCGGTAGGCTCTTTGGCGGCGTACCGACAAACCTTTCGGCTGCATACCGACAGAGGCCTTTGTCATCAAGGCCGAGCCAGTAACCGCCCTCTACCACAGCGATCTCGGCAACTATACAGGGTGTCTCACGAGTAAATAAAATAATAAAACAAACACAAAGTTTAAATAATTTATGTTTAATTAAATCAACACATACGAAAAACAAGACAGAAAATGCAATATCTTATTTTCCGTATGTGGTGATTTAATTAAACATAAATTTTGTAAACTTTTTTTTTGTTTATTATTGGCCTATTTACATCATTCTCTTCACAATTAAAATCTCTACAAGTTTTTCTAACTAAATTTACACATTTATTAGCCATTTAACACAGTTATTGTTCTTCAAACTGTAACGTCTGACTTTCAGAACGTTACTCTTTTGTTTTCTTTTTTTGTTTTTGGCGCTAGTTACGGTTATCATTCTGTAGGTTGTATTATTTATTTTCATTTCTGTTGAGTCTGTTTTAATATTTCTAACTTTTGTGAAAGTTATGCCTGCCTTGCCCATAATTATGGTAAGTCTATTTCCTTTTATTAATAGCATTCTGAGAACTGAAAATTCTTACAAGTTGCCTGAAATAACGAATTATATTAATGTTTCTATGGCGGATTGATTTTGTAATTGATCCTAGTACTTAGTTCAACTCTTGTTTATATAATTCTTTTATTCTGACTATGGTCAGTTTATTTTAATTTTAGTAATATCATTATTTGAATTTGTATAATGAATCTAAAGTTGTAGCCCCTTTTTGCTCACGCGAACTCCAAAGATTCGCTACCAAAAGCAAAAGTGGCACAGGGGACAAGAAAAAAAAAAACACCCCAAAAAGGGAGACTGCGGTGATGTGGTGCAAAGAAAAAGAAATTAACAAAATAATTTTTGATTAGTAGAAAATTTAATAAAATTAAATAAATAGATTAGGTAACCTTAATAAATATAAGATACATTAAATTTTAAGTTCAGTATTTGAGAAGAATTACAAAAGTTACGCAAGCATTAAATAGAAATTACCATAATTAATAACCAAAATTTAATATTAAATAGTATGAGCTCAATAATAATTTAGCATGCTTTAAACTGGATCCAGAAATGCAATTTAAGAAAATCTTTAAGTAATTTAAAAAAAGTAAGACCTTTTCGGTATTACAATTATAATTATTAAAAATAAATAAGCGGTACACAGAAATCAAACGAAAGTACCAAATTAAATATAAGGATTAATCAGATTGCCTTTACATGAAAGAGATTCATAAAAATTTAAATAAAAAAAACATGATTAAACTTTTGTTTCAAAAGATTTGATCTTAATTAAAAAAAATTAAAATAGAAAATAATTAGTTTCATTAAACGAAACACAAGTTAAATTTTACCATTAGTAACAGAAATTTAATTTTACAAGATAATCATTTTGCAATATTTTACCAAAATATTTTCAAAATTCTATTTTATAATATTAAAGAAACAAAATAATAGAAAGCCAAAAAAAGGCTTAATACAATATTAACAATAATAATTAGATGCAAAACATGTTTTGTCCACCACGAGATAAGATTATGCAAAAATGCATAATGCAGCAAACATGAGAAAAATAAGAGTCATTTTATGATTTACAAAATGAATAATAAAATAAAAAAATATAATATAAGAAATTAGTAGTTTTTTTGAAAACCAGAAGAAGGAAGAGTAGAATAAGAAGAAATAGGATGATCCCCGAAAGAACTTGCTAGTTAACTAGCTGGAGACAAGTTATAACCAAAAGCGACGTGTCCATTTAAAATCAGTGATTCCGAATTAATGCTTGCCGAAAATTTGGGCGCAAGAAAATTTATCTTGTCCAAAGAATTGATTTACAGATGAATTGATTAAAGTTATTAAAGGCGATGCTTTCAGGTGAAGTTAGAAAAGCAGAAAATTAACCTTTTGGCTTCCATGTCGCCCAAAAGGATTAGTTAAACAAGTATAACATTTGAAGGAACTGCACCCCAAAGCTGGTCCCTGCAAAGAGCAGAAAACCAGGACTTAGAATAATGAGGGCCTCCGCAAAAGACAAACAAAAGATTTAATTAAAAGTAGGTAAACCCCACCAGCACAGTAAAAGATTAAAGAAAAAACTTAATAGCAAACATTAAGAAAAGCATTAAGTTAAAATTTAGAAAATTAAAATTACCCAAAAGGGTTTACCAAAATTTACAAAATCTTAAAAAAATCGTTTACGGCTTCAATGGGTTTTAACTACAAGCATAATAAAGAAATAGAACAAGGACTTACCGTAAAAAACGGGAATTGCAATTAGTCAAACAGCAACATAACAACGCCCCGAAAAGAAACTTAAAAAAAAAATTTACGGCACACCATATTTCAAGAACCGAACATCTTCCAGACCAATTGCAAAAGGAGAACGAGTATATCAAATCATTTATAATGAAGCCTCGGTTCTGACGTCACCGACCCCCTCTCCCCGCTAAACATGTACCAAGAGAACATGAAAAGCAAGAAGAAACGGATTCGACAAGAGAGTACAGATAACAGCAGTCGGCAGTACAAAGACAGAATGAATGCAAATTGATAACGAGATAACGGATTACGGCGACATCAAAAGATAACGAAATTTAAATTCAACATAACAGAAAAAGGCAAAATTAAAAATTAAAGTAACATTAATTTAAAAATGTTACAAAGTCAACAAAAATGTATTCACTAATTAACTGTTTTTAAAAAAAAAGTTTTCTTGAATAACTTCCTGGTTAGTTAATAGGCTTGTAACTTGTAGGAAAGTTCATCTAAATTCTGTTTTTTTTTTGTAATTTTGTTTATCTTAAACATTATCAATTTTGTGATTTTGTTAATTTAAATTGTAATTCTTATTTTGAAATATTGTTTCTGATGGTATTTGGAATATACTCATTTCAGGGTTCGATTCCCGGTGGATAATCTTAATGATTAATCCCGGAAAGTAATAGTTCATCACCTAGTGAATAAAATGCAAACGCTACTGCTGAATAGAACGCCGTTTTCCTAAGTTTGTCCTGCTTTCATTTTGATGCAGCCAATTGATGATCTTTCCTGGCTGTCGCTTTGTAACCGGTCCATCGGCTAATATGTAGTTTACTCTGCGTTCATCTATGTTCAATTACCAGAAGGTATTTTTAAAATCTACGAAGGAACGGTATGTGATTCTTTATTTTTTATTTTTGCAACTGAATCTACCTAATTACATCGGAATTTATTATCTGCAAGCCGACATGTTCTGGCCGTTTTACTAATGGTTTGTGGACGGATGGATCACCTTTCGGTCAATCCTGTTCTTGACTGAAAATATTACCTATTTTATTTGTCAGTTTCTTTTTTGTAACGACAAAGTAGCTCTTGCATTTAAAATAATAAAAGCAGTTTTATAACATTTACATTATGTATAACCTATTATATTTTTTATAAAATTTTTTAAATTAATTATCTTTATTAAAATTTGAATAATTCATTGTATTACCAGTATTTGCTGGATTTTTCTCAGTTATTTTTGAAAATGGCTAAATTTTCTGTTGTTCAATTTGTTATTTAACAACCATGGTTGATTTGCAAATCTAAATTAAAATAACAGTAGTTTATTTTTTTTTAAAGTAAATATTACTTAAAATTAATTTTCCTACAACTTAGCTATTTTTTTTAAATTTTATTTAATTTTTTTGGAATTTTGTATTACTTTATTAACTAAATTGAATCATGCTTTTGGAAAGCAGTTATTGTTATTAATTTATATTGGTTTCTACAATTACATTTTTACTGTTGATATTATTATTATTATTATTATTATTATTATTATTATTATTAAATTAAAATATTTTGTTGCAATAAATTTTATGCAACACCAATTTGAGTATTTGTGGTTTTTATTAGCTTCCTTCCTTGTTTTTTTTGTTAACGCCCCTACCAACCTATCGATGCTGATAGAGGGGCGGTTACAAAACCTAAAAAACCGTATTTTTATGCACAGATTTATCCGTCCACACTCACACAACTTTCTCTTGCCAGTGCAAATAATTAACAATAAACCCAACATTAGTAATAAAACATTAGAAATAAACAAAAACTGACCTCTACAAACATAACCTAATTTTAATCATGAGTGAAAGACGCAATACGAAAATCAACCTCAGTTTGGCTTAAAAATACACAAAATCACTCTTTCACACTAAAATAGGCTCTGTAGAGAAAAATGCTTTAAGTAAAAGTTGTAGATCGTTTAATTTTCTATAAATTTAATTATAAACACTTTTGTCATAAAATGCATACTAAGGCCGTAATCTTTAAAAAAATAAATTCTTCACACGTTTTCGTGAGAAAAAAACAGAAAATCGCTATTTACCGCTAAACTAAGCGTTTTACAAAAAAGTTTTTGAAATAATTCAAACATTGAAAAATTCTCTACAACTTTTATTATATAACATTTTGCGCTAAAATGCATATTAAAGCCGCAATCTTAAAAAGAAAACGTTTTTACGTGAAAACAGCCTCACCAAGAATTTCAGCACACATGACGCCTATCCTATCTTGTAGAGAATAAAAAATTGAGTAAATGAGGAGATTTTAAAAAAAATCGTAGGACCAGTTTTTGAGAAAATCGCAAAAGGGTGAAAAATTACACGAATAAACTACCACTTCCGGTTGACCGATTTTGATGAAAATGTTCGTGTTGGGTCCGGTAGTGGTATGTAACTTAAGTTTCAAGTTTCAAGTTTGTACGGTGTTCCGTTGTCGAGATATTCTGTTCACACACAACACACAGACACACACACAGACACACACACACAGACCAATCGCTAAAAACATGTTTTTTGGGTTCAGGGGGTCTGAAAACGTATAGATCCGGTGAAAACTCGATTTCTAAAAATCGACATGAAAACAATACTTTCCTTCCTATATATTCATATAGGCAAGAGAAAGTAAAAAATGTAACTGTTATTGGAAACGCAGTTACAAGGGGGTCTGAAAACAGGTATTTCCGAAAACTCAATTTCTAAAAATCGATATGAAAACAATACTTTTCTTCCCTTTATGTTTATATAGGACAAGAAAAAGGAATAATAATTTATACTAAATTTAAACGGACTGATTACTTACTTTAAGGGCTTACATAAAATACAAAAGCAAATTACAGAATGGATGGAAGAGACGAGTAAAGCGTTCAGTGAAAGATTGGGCTGATAAAGAGATTCTTGAAAATACGTAAAAAGTTACGTTACCTTGTCTAAAATGATCAAAATGAAA
The DNA here is from genome assembly GCA_035578175.1 of Catonia carolina. NCBI lineage: Eukaryota > Metazoa > Arthropoda > Insecta > Hemiptera > Achilidae > Catonia > Catonia carolina. The sequence continues at coordinate 12,725,990 of JAQMRL010000014.1, read as the reverse complement.
AGTAGAGCACGAGAAATAGAATTTCTTTTGAATGGTGAATTAAAAAATCTGGTGTGAAACACTCACAACTTTCTGTTGCCAATGCAAATAATTAACAATAAACCTAACATTAAAATAAAACATTAGATATAAACAATAAACTAACCTCAATAATTATAACCTAATTTTAATCATGAGTGAAAGACGCAAAATGAAAATCAACCTCAGTTTGGCTTAAAAATATGGAAAATCACTCTTTCACACTAAACTAGGCTCTGTACAGAAACATGCTTGAAATAAAAGTTGTAGATCTTTTAATTTCCTATAAATTTGATTATATACACTTTTGTCATAAAATGCATACTAAGGCCGTAATCTTAAAAAAATCGATTTTTCACACGTTTTCGTGAGAAAAAAAAGAAAGTCGCTAATTACCGCTAAACTAAGCGTTATACAAAAAATTGTTTGAAATAAAAGTTGTAGAATTTTACATTCTCTACAACTTTAATTACATAAATTTTTGTGCTAAAATGCATATTAAAGCCGTAATCTTAAAAAAAACTTTTTCACGCAAAAACACCCTCACCAAGAATTTCAGCAAACATGGCGCCTACCCTTTCTTGTAGAGCATAAAACATTTTGTAAACCAAGCGATTTTTAAAAAAATCGTAGGACCAGTTTTTGAGAAAATTGCAAAAAAGTTAAAAATTACACGAATAAACTACTACTTCCGGTTGACCGATTTTTATGAAAATGTTCGTGTCGGGTCCGGTATTGGTATGTAACTTAAGTTTCAAGTTTCAAGTTCGTACAATGTTCCGTTCTTGAGATATTCTGTTCAAAAACACACTCACAGACACAAACAGACCAATCGCTAAAAACATGTTTTTTGGGTTCAGGGGTTCTGAAAACGTGTAGATCCGGTGAAAACTCAATTTCGAAAAATCGACATGAAAACAATACTTTCCTTCCTATATATTCATATAGGCAAGAGAAAGTAAAAAATCTGGTGTGAAACACTTACACAACTTTCTCTTACCAATGCAAATGCTGAACAATAAACCTAACATTAGTAATAACGCATTAGAAATAAACAAAAAATTAACCTCAATAAACATAACCTAATTTTAATCATGATTGAAAGACACAAAATAAAAATCAATTTTAGCTTGGCTTAAAAATACGGAAAATCACTCTTTCACGCTAAACTAGGCCTTGTAGAGAAAAATTCTCAAGTTAAAAGTTGTAGATCAAGTTGACAGAAGAGACGAGAAAAGCGTTCAGTGAAAGAATGGGTTGAAAAACAGTTTATTGAAAATATGTATAAAGTTGCGTTAGTTTGTCTAAAATTATCAAAACGAAAAATAAAACACAAGAAATAGAAGTTCTTATAAATAGTAAATTAGAAAAAAATGGCATGTACACAGAAAGAAAAAAAATTTTTCTATTTTAAAATACGAAGTATATTCCGCGAATATGATTACAGGTATAAATTATTGATTAACGCCGATACAGAATTAGTACAATAATTTTCATATCTAAAGAATATAGAAGTTTATCTAAAATTCATAATGTTATCTTTTTAATACTCAACAAATTTATCTCGTAGTAATTTCTACGAAAATAAAATTATTAGAATACACGTCTTGAACTTTGTTTTTGGAATACAACTTTAGTTACATTTCAGTTCGCAATATAATGATTTACCCATAACAGACAGTTGAAGTGTACGACGTACGTCACAAAGAATATATCAAAATTTTTGGTATCAAATATTAAATTTAATATTATTTATTAAATATTTATTTATTACTTTCTCTTGCCTATATGAATATATAGGAAGGAAAGTATTGTTTTCATGTTGATTTTTCGAAATCGAGTTTTCACCGGATCTATACGTTTTCAGACCCCCTGAACCCAAAAAACATGTTTTTAGCGATTGGTCTGTGTGTGTGTATGTGTGTGTGTGTGTGTGTGCGTGTGCGCGCGCGCGCGCGAGTGTGTGTGTGTGAACAGAATATCTCAAGAACGGAACATCGTACGAACTTGAAACTTGAAACTTAAGTTACATATCATTACCGGACCCGACACGAACATTTTCATCAAAATCGGTCAACCGGAAGTAGTAGTTTATTCGTATAATTTTTCACTTTTTTGCGATTTTCTCAAAAACTAGTCCTACGATTTTTTTTTAAATCGCCTGGTTTACTACACTTTTTATGTTCTACAATGTAGGGTAGGCGCCATGTTTGCTGAAATTCTGCGTGAGGCTGTTTTTACGTAAAAACATTTTTCTTTTTAAGATTGCGGCTTTAATATGCATTTTAGCGCAAAACGTTATATAATAAAAGTTGTAGAGAATGTAAAATTCTACAACTTTTATTTCAAACATTTTTTTGTATAACGCTTAGTTTAGCGGTAATTTGCGATTTTATGTTTTTTTTCTCACGAAAACGTGAGAAAAATCGATTTTTTTAACATTTCGGTCTTAGTATGCATTTTACGACAAAAGTGTATATAATTAAATTTATAGAAAATTAAAAGATCTACAACTTTTGTTTAGAGCATTTTTCTCTACAGAGCCTAGTTTAGCGTGAAAGCGTGATTTTCCGTATTTTTAAGCCAAACTGAGTTCGATTGTCATTTTGCGTCATTCACTCATGGTTAAAATAAGGTTATGTTTTTGAGGTTAGTTTTTGTTTATTTCTAATATTTTATTAATAATGTTAGGTTTATTATTAATTATTTGCATTGGCAAGAGAAAGTTGTGTGAGTGTTTCACACCAGATTATTTATTAAATATTTATTTATTTTTATAAATTTTTGTTTAAACTCACCGGGTTGGTCTATAGTCCATGTATGAGTAAGAGTAGGCTATTCCGCGCGAGGCAAGCGCCTATACATTGTAAAATGTTTTACACTAGTTAGCGCGTATCTACCTCTACGCCTGACAATTATCTTGCACTACGTTCCGTCATTAAAATATCTAAATCCAGCTAAAATAAACATTATCCTTTTAGCGTTTCCAATTATACCGTTCAGATTACTTGTAATTATTGTAGTTTCATGGAGAGACTCCTTAATTAACTATTTTAGCAATTAAATTTAACAAAACAATTTTTTTCTACTTTTTAATGTTTACCGTTTTATGTTTCAAAAACTCAATACTTTCACTATCACGCATGTTAACAAAACACAGCTTACAAAACTTTTCAACTTCAGTCTACGAAGAAAATCGAAACGAACCGATAAATAGTTGTATTAAACTAGTCACAGAAATTAATTATTTTAATCATATGAAATTAACAATCTGAAATGATAAACAACGAATCACTGGAATTGTTTTTACTCTCCTGTTATAATTCAAGCGCATTAGTCTTATATTACTTGTGACCAAAAATTAAATAAAAGTGAGTCTAAAATAAAAACCTACTTATCATATAAAATAATGTAATAATAGTAATTAAATAATGTAACGAAAAATAACAATGTAAGAGTAACAATAGTAAAAGTTTTAGTTATTAATGGTAAACTAATTTTCGATTTATAAAACATTTTGTAACAAATGAATTGAACGTGTTTTTATTATATTAAGCTTAGAGCGAAAAATTAGTGTAGTATGGAATTTTGTTTTTTGATCATGCTGTGCGTATTTTTAATTAATACGCATGCTCACTTGTATTGCTGGTTGCCTAGAGTCTGTCTGTTGCAAGTAAGCATGCGTATTAATTAAAAATACGCACAGCATGATCAAAAACAAAATCCATACAACACTAATTCGCTCTAAGCTTAATATCGTAAAATCACGTTCAATTCATTTGTTAGAAAATGTTTTATAAATCGAACATTAGTTTACCATTAATAACTGAAATTTTACTATTGTTACTCTTACATTGTTATTTTTCGTTACATTATTTACTATTATTTCATTATTATTTATGATTAGTAAGTTTTTATTATAGACTCAGTTTTATTTTATTTTTGGTCACAAGTAGTAATATAAGACTAATGCGCTTGAATTATAACAGGAGTAAACAATTCTAGTGATTCGTTGTTTATCATTTCAGATTGTTTATTTACATATCATTAAAATAATTAATGTATGTCACTAGTTTAATACAACTGTTTGCACTTGCCCGTGTTTAACTCATTTTTAGTTTCATCAGTTATCTTTGGAATTGTATCGGTTCGTTTCGATTTTGTTCGTAGACTGAAGTTGAAAAATTTTGTAAGCTGTGTTTTGTTAACATGCGTGATAGTGAATGTGTTTAGTATTTGAAACATAAAAACAGCAAACATTAAGAAGAAGAAGAAAATTGTTTTGCTAAATGTAATGGTTAAAATAATTAACTAAGGAGTCTTTATAAAACTACAATAATTACAAGTAATCAGAACGGTATAATTGAAAAAGGCTCAAAGGACAATGCTTATTTTAGCTGGATGTAGATATTTTAATGATGGAACGTACTGCAAGATAATATTGTCCAGCAGAGAGGAAGATACACGCCAACTAGTGTAAAACTTTCGTTTACAACCTATAGGCGCTGGCATCGCGCAGAGTACTCTTACAGTAGATGGACTATAGAGCAAGAGTTGTGCCAGTTTGAATTGTTCACAGATCAAACAGCTGATATATTCAACAGCTGATTTTCAGAGACAAATGTTCCTGGTTGAAATCCAAGTAAAAGTAGTTACTTTTATACGAATTTGAATGCTAGACAGTGGTTGTGGGTATACTTTGATGGTTGAGGTTCAATTAACCATACTCTGTGAGTGTGTCTATAGAAGACTACACCTCATTTACACGTCATACACATCATCATCCATCCTCATCTCATTGGGTCAAGGGGTTGCTTATTGTTCTCAATTGATGAATAGACTGCAACGTACACACATTAGAAATTAAAATAATCTGGTGTGAAACACACAACTTTCTCTTGCCAATGCAAATAATTAACAATAAACCTAACATAAGTAATAAAACATTAGAAATAAACGAAAACTAACCACAATAAACATTACCTAATTTTAATCATGAGCGAAAGACGCAAAATGAAAATCGATTTCAGTTTGGCTTAAAAATATGGAAAATCACTCGTTCACCCTAAATCAGGCTGTGTAGAGAACAAATTTAAAATAAAAGTTGTAGATCTTTTAATTTCCTATAAATTTGATTGTTACACTTTTGTCGTAAAATGCATACTAAGACCGAAATCTTAAAAAAATCGATTTTTACACGTTTTCGTGAGAAATAAACAGAAAATTGTTAATTACTGCTAAACTAAGCGATATACAAAAAAATGTTCGAATTAAAAGTTGTAAGATTTTAAATTCTCTACAACTTTTGCCGTATACATTTTTGCGCTATAATGCATATTAAAGTCGCAATCTTAAAAAACAATTTTTTACGTGAAAACAGCCTTACCAAGAATTTCAACAAACATGGCGCCTACCCTATCATGTAGAGCATAAAAAATTTAGTAAACCAGGTGATTTTTAAAAAAATTGTAGGACCAGTTTTTGAGAAAATCGCAAAAAGTGAAATATTACACGAATAAACTACTACTTCCGGCTGACCGATTTTGATGTAAATGTTCGTGTTGGGGGCGATAGTGGTATGCAAATTCATTCCAAATTTCATGTTCGTTCGATGTTCCGTTCTTCAGATATAACCTAAATTTATTTATAAAACATTAGGAATAATCAAAAAAACTAACTTAAAAACACATAATCTTATTTTAATCATGAGTGAAAGACGTAAAGTGAAAATCAACCACAGTTTAACATAAAAATAAGGAAAATCACTTTTTCACGCTAAACTAGGCTATGTAGAGAAAAATGTTTTAAATAAATATTGTAGATCTTTCAATTTCGATAGGGTCAGTGGCGGAGCGTATAGCAGCTTACTGTCGATTAATAAAAAGTTTTATTCCACTCACCTTGGAAGTCCTGCGGCTTACCAGCTGGTACCAGTGGCTTTCCGATGAGTGTTGAGCTGCCGAAGATCTTGAATTAGTGGACTGTATTTTGTGTGGTCGGTTTCCTGGAGTGTCTCCAGCGCGTTAAAGCACTGCGGCGCGTGAATTAAGTTAATCTGTGTAGTGACGTAATAAGTTATTATTAAGTTGTGATTTTAGGTGTTACCTTAGCGATCGCGTATATGTACAGATAGTAGAGCGACAAAAGCGTTAAAAACAAGATAGCATCTACTCGCGTATCTAGTTAGCGGACGACTGGGTCCAGTTCAGTATAAAACTGTTTGTATGTGCAGGTAGAAATCAACCCTCATTGGTTGAGACCGATAAATGATATCTTAGAATAGAACACAAAAACAAATTGATGAATTGAAGAAACATAAAATTTATATAGTCCCAAACATTCCTCCCCACCTTAAACGAACCTAAGGGCGTTTAATAGAGTCAAAAAAAATATATAAATATATACAGGAAAAGTATAAAAGCGGTGAAAGCGAAGATAAGAACAGGATACAAGCGGAAGAAAAGGAATAACGGAAAGGAGGTGCGAAAAATAGTTATTGTGTGGGAAGCGGGAAAAGCTTGACAGCAGGACGAACAAGGTGATCAGCTGACGTCTTGACCTTAGCTGTTCTGACGACTCCGTCTTTTCCGGGGAACATTTCCAAAATACGTCCGATAGGCCAATGTAGCGGCGAAGTGTCTTCATTCTTGATGAGAATCAGATCTCCTTGAGCGATGCTTCTTGTACAAGCCTGCCATTTCACACGTTGTTGCAGTGTATTCAAGTACTCCTGTGACCAGCGTTTCCTGATGCGCTGTGTGAAAGATTGCACAAGCTGCCATCTTTTCAGCCTGTTGAGCGGTTGTTGAGACACATCCTCTTCGGGAATTTGACTCGGGTTACTACCTATCAGAAAATGTGCGGGAGTCAAGACGTGCAAGTCCTCAGTATCTTGAGACAAAGGTAAAAGTGGGCGCGAATTCAATATGGATTCAATTTGCGTTGTTAGCGTCATTAATTCTTCTAGCGAAAGTATTGCAGTACCCATTACTCTTTTTAGATGGTGTTTAACACCTTTAACAGCAAACTCCCAAAGACCTCCCATATGAGGTGCAACGGGTGGTGAAAAATGAAATTTAATTCCCTGTGGGGTGCAGAAGTGAATGACATCCTGTTGTGTCTTCTGATTTTCAAAAAATTGTGCGACGATTTTTCGTAGTGCGTTGTTGGCGCCTGTGAAGTTAGTACCACAATCAGAGTAGATATCAGAACATCTCCCACGGCGAGCGATAAAACGCTTTAAAGCGGCGATGAAGGCTTCAGAAGATAAATCGGTAACTAATTCAATGTGAACTGCTTTTATTGCGAGACACACAAATACACAAAAGTATGCTTTGATTAATTTGGCGTTGCGTAATGCGGTATGAATTTTAACTTGAATTGGCCCGGCGAGATCCGTAGCAGTATGCAGAAACGGCCTGGCGGGTGTGACTCTATCCTTAGGAAGAGCTGACATAAGCGGTGTTTGGTTGTACGGCTTACAACGAAAACAAATACTGCACTTGCGAATGTTTGAGCGTATGATACTTCTAGCAGATAAAATCCAAAATGTTTGCGAGATGATTGATTGAAGAAGTTGAGGTCCTGCATGAAGCGAAACGGCATGATAATAATTAATTATTAAGTCTGTTATGACATGTTTTTAGGCAGGATAATAGGATGTTTGCTGTCGGATGGTAAATTAGAGTAGTTCAGTCTACCGCCGACACGAATTAATCCATCGTTGGAGATAAAAGGAAATAAGTTTTTCCACCGAGAAGGTAGTTGTTTTTCCAGTTTCAAAAATTCTTCTCTGAAAACATCTTGTTGTACAATTTTACAGACTAATAGCGTAGAGTTTTTCAATTCCTTAACTGAAATATAATTCCTGAAAATCTGTTCATTTTTAAATAAAATCAATTGTGTGCGTACGCGAGAGCGTAAATTATTAATAAAACGTAAAACATAAGCGTAAACTTTCAGTAAATAAGCCCACGAAGAAAATTTATCAAATATTTTGTTGCTTTCTATAGCAGTGGCGACGAGATAATACTGTTGTGTAGTCTTGGTTTCAGGTAGATCTTCAAATTGGAGTGGAAAAAATTTATTTTCAGGCCAGATGTCTTGCGATCGGCTGAGAAACTGTGGGCCTCCCCACCATAAGGGATGTGAGTGAAGCTGCGTAGGAGTTGTACCTCTTGAAGCTATATCCGCGGGGTTTTGAATTCCTGGAACGTGATTCCAAATGTTAGGTTGCGTCAGTCTTTGAATTTCAGCAAAGCGATTGGCGACAAAGGTATTCAGTTTATAAGTTTCAGTACGAATCCATGATAAAGTGACTGTGCTATCAGTCCAAGCAAATAAGTTTACAATATTAAAATGTGGCGAGATTAATTTGAAAGTGTAATCTAATAGACGGGCTGACAGTTGAGCAGCGCAAAGTTCCAGTCTAGGAAGAGATAATTTTTTAAGCGGTGCCAATCGAGTCTCAGCAAGTAATAAGCTAACGATAATATTATCAGCAGATATTTTATTTCTTAAATAAATAACAGAAGCAAACCCCTTTTCTGATGCGTCGCAAAAGGCATGCAGTTGAAGTCGTGACTTGTCATTAATGCCTAAAGAACGAGGTATTTTTATTTTACAAATAGCTGGTAAATCAGAAATAAAATTGTTCCATCTTGATAACAGATCACTAGGAAGAGGATCGTCCCAACCAAGGGCACGTGTCCAAAGCGATTGCATAATACATTTAGCGTAGAAAGTAACTGGGCTACAAAAACCAGTAGGATCATAAATTTGAGCGATAATAGATAAAATCTGTCTTTTAGTAGGTGTTACAATGAAATTGTGTTCAGAAACATGATAAGAAAAACAATCATTAACAGGAGACCTAAGGAGACCAAGTACACTAAACTGTGGTTCTTGGAAGGCGGTAAAATTTAGCGGTTTTTCATAATAATCAGTTGGTAAATTTGACATCAAAGCTTTTGAGTTAGAACACCTCTTGCGCAATTCGAAACCACCTAGTTTTAAGAGTTTAATTAAATCTCGTTGAAGTTTTAAAGCATCAATCTCTGTAGAAGCACCAGCAAATAAATTGTCAACGAAGGTAAATTTTTTAAGTACCCTAGCTGCTTCGGGATAATGATATCCTTCATCGGCTGCCAGTTGATGTAAGGTCCTGATTGCTAGGAAAGGAGAACTTGACAAACCGAACGTCACCGTGTGTAACTTGTAGATTTGAAGCTCTTGCGATGAATTTTCACGCCAAAAAATGGTTTGAAATTTTTGGTCTTCGGGGTGAACTAATATCTGCCTGAACATTTGCTTGATGTCACAGAAAAATACAAAATTGTGCAAACGAAAATGTAAGATGATATCAGAAATTTCTGTTTGTAATTTTGGACCAGTTAATAAAATTTCATTTAACGAGAAATTTGAAGTTGTTTTAGCTGATGCGTCGAAAACTACTTTCAAACGGGTAGTGCTACTATTTTTTTTAATAACTCCATGGTGAGGTAAGACATACTTGATATTAATTATTTCTTGTGGTTCACAAAGGGACATGTGATTACTGTTTAAATAATCTTGCATAAATTCGCAATATAATTTTTTCAAACTAGTATTGGCGTTCAAGCGACGTTCCAAGGCGAAAAAACGTTTTTTAGCGAGGGTAAGCGAGTCACCAAAATTTTGTAGCGATAAGTCCGGGTTAAAAGGTAACCGAACGATATAGCGACCTGAACTGTCGCGATTGTGCGATTGAAGAAAATAATTTTCACAGAATAAATCATGTGGCTTAGCTTCGACAGAATTAGCGACTTGTTCTTGTTTCCAAAAACGTGTTAGTGAATTATCCAAATCTTCGTTAGTTAGCGTAAGAAAAGTAATAGCAGATTTAAAAGTTTGTGCCTTATCAGTAAAATATGAGCCCATTAGAATATACCCAAGTGAGCTATCGTATGCGACTGGTAATCCTTTACCAAGTATAATTGAGTTGCCTTTAACTATTTTTGTGAATAAACTTGCTCTCATTAATATATCCACGGGTAGACTTAGATTAAATGTAGGATCTGCAAGTTTTAAGCCAGCATTTAAAATGCTTTGCGTTAATTCCTTGTGCAAGGTAGTATGCGGTAATGCATTAGTGATTTTATCTAATATAAAAAACTCTTGATAGTTTGCGATAGTTTTCCTGATAAAGATTCCACATGTAAATAAGTGACGTTATTACACTGTGTAGAAACAGAACTGACACCTTCAATTCTTTGTTCAGTAATGTTTAATTTAGCATTTAAGAAATCAGCGGCACGTTGTGTTAGGAAATTGCAGTGTGAAGCGCTGTCTAGAACTGCGCGTAAATTTTGATAAGTTTTTGTGATTGGATTAACAATTCTGATTATTATTGTAGCTAATAAAATAGAATGCTTACTTTTAGAAATATTTGCGTGACCACTGAATACAGGTTGGTCTTTAAAATTAGAAGTACTTGCTGTAGGCGGTTGTATACCTTCAGTGTTTACTTTATTATCAATTCTGGTGGTACTGTATTTAAATGCAATAAGGTGTGATGGTTTTTCTTACAAGTAAAGCAGCGATTTTTACTACGACAATCTGTAGTATTGTGCATACATGACAAACAATTGAAACATAAATGCCTGTTTTTAGCGAAATCAAAACGTGCTTGTGCTGTTAAAGCTTTAAAATTAGCACATTGATAAATTAAGTGTGAATTATTACACAAAATACATTTAGGCGCGTTGTATTGCTCTTTAGTAAAGAAAGTTTGTTTATTATGCGGATTTCTAGCGTTAGTTTGATTCGATTTATAATTTTGTTGAACTTGACTGTTAATATTTGGTTTAAATTTAATTTTTAACTGCGTAAGCTCATTTGTTTTAATTCGTTTTTGAACAAATTTTATTAAGCTTTCAAAGGACGGAACATCCATGTCAGAATGTTCATTTTAAAATTCCTTGCGTACAATAGGCGGTAACGCACGGACACCTAAGTGTAACATAGTGAAATCAAATGAATCATTGATATTTAGTGCTTTAAATGCAGACATGTTAGAATTAAAAACTTCTAAAAAGTTATTTAGCGAATCAACGTTTTCATCGGATAGTTGACGAAATGAAATTATCTTATTTAAATAAGTAGACGCTAATAAGCGTTTGTTCTGATAGCGTTCAATTAAAAGTTGCATAGCAATATCGTAATTATCTTCTGTAATATCTAAATTTTCGACAAGAGAAAGTGCGTGCGATTTTAAATAACCTCTCAGATACATGAATTTTTCGACTTTAGAAATGGTTTTATTTTTATGAATAGCCGAGTTAAATATTGCGTAAAAATTTGGCCAGCATGAAATGGTACCATCAAAGGCTTCGATCTCTAATTTCGGGAGACGAGCTTGGTTACGAGTTGTGACGGGCGCTACTTCCTTTGAACCTACCGCGGGGTTAGGCTGAGCTAACTTTTCATCAATCTTCATTCTACGCGCAAGTGTCTTAATATTGAAATATATCTCATCATATGCCATGGATACTTGATGCGTTTCAACGCGTTCTGCATCCTGAAGTTTAGCGTTAACCTGTACAATATCCTCATTTATTTGCTCAAAGGATAGGTAGTCATCTTCTAGGCGTTTATAGCGCGAAATAAAAGATTCTAACTCGTTACTGTAAGGTTTCGAGGTTTTCGCGAGATTAAAGCTAGTCATTCCTACATCGTAAAGAGCCTGTAGGCGTGCGAAATATTTTTCTCTTTTAGCGACAAGAGCTTTAGCTGAATTTGCTCTTGGTCAGAAGACATAATGTCTGACTACCAGAATATTTAAAGCGTAATAAAAAATTGAAATAAAAATTAAATAAATAAAATATGTTTGCGTTGTATGAAGCAAAATAATAGAAAATAAATATTAGGTATTTAATAATTTGTAGTGTCTGATAACAGGTAATTTTGTTGACAATATGAATTTTAATATTTTATTGTACAATTGAAATACAATACGCGTGTAATTTAAATACAGTACAACTTGTATTGTACAATACAATACAAGTTGCACCTTGTTCTTCAGCGTAGTAGAGGGAGAAGGCAGAACAAAAGTGAGACGGAGAATGGTAATAGATAAGAAAATAGAACATGGAATAATGAATAGCGAAGAGAGGGGTAGAATAATGCGTAATACAAGTAACTAAGGCAGGCAGATAAAAAACGGTATTGTAGGCCTGTTATGACCTGCGCACCCTTGCAAATTAATATTAAGAAAAATGTTTCCTTCACAATTAAAAATAATAATTATGGAATAATAAAATGTTAATACCCAATGTTTAAATAATGCGATTTAAATGCGGTTTTCAATTTTTACAAAGAATTTAAAAAATACACGCACTGATACACTCGCGAAAACAGATCCGGTTCGGATGGCCATACATATGGTAGGGTCAGTGGCGGAGCGTATAGCAGCTTACTGTCGATTAATAAAAAGTTTTATTCCACTCACCTTGGAAGTCCTGCGGCTTACCAGCTGGTACCAGTGGCTTTCCGATGAGTGTTGAGCTGCCGAAGATCTTGAATTAGTGGACTGTATTTTGCGTGGTCGGTTTCCTGGAGTGTCTCCAGCGCGTTAAAGCACTGCGGCGCGTGAATTAAGTTAATCTGTGTAGTGACGTAATAAGTTATTATTAAGTTGTGATTTTAGGTGTTACCTTAGCGATCGCGTATATGTACAGATAGTAGAGCGACAAAAGCGTTAAAAACAAGATAGCATCTACTCGCGTATCTAGTTAACGGACGACTGTGTCCAGTTCAGTATAAAACTGTTTGTATGTGCAGGTAGAAATCAACCCTCATTGGTTGAGACCGATAAATGATATCTTAGAATATAACACAAAACAAATTGATGAATTGAACAAACATAAAATTTATATAGTCCCAAACAAATTTCCTATAAGTTTGATTATACTTTTTTGTCGTAAAATGCATAATAAGGCTCTAATCGTTAAAAAATTGATTTTTTTACACGAATTCGTGAGAAAAGAAAACAGAAAAAACAACGGTATAGACGATCCTTCCTCTTTGCTTCACCAGCGACTGCTCCTCTTGCAAGCAACGGTAATCGGTGCTCGCTGCGACGGCGACTGCTCCTATTCTTTTAGGCAGCTGTATAGATGACCCTTCTCCTTTCCTACACCAGCGACTGCTCCTCTTGCAGGCAGCGGTTAACGGTGCTTGCTGCGTCGGTGACCGCTCCTATTTGTTTGGGCAGCGATACAGACGACCCTCTTTTCGCTTGCCAGCGGCTGCTCCTCTTCAGGCAGCGGCGAAGGCTTCCCTAACCTTTTTTTCTTTTTGAACAACGCCGCCGGACGCCCTGACGCTCCGGCCGGTCCAATGATCACTTTACCGATTGGACTACTTCAGCCGGTGTTGACAGCTTCTCACGGTTGATGGTTTATGTATTTATTATCATAGCTTTATTTTTTCCCCATATCATTAACATTTAATAAATAATATTTGTTTGTAAAATTCACAGTTATTATTGTAATGGAATCTTTAGTTCAAGAATTGATGGCATTGTTGAAAAGAAATGGATATTATAGTAACTCAGGAAAGACAACAATAATTGCAAAATTTACTGTGGCATGTTCGGTGATAATATTATACGAAGCCATTGCATCATTGATCTATAGATGGAATAATTTAAGCAGAAGATTTTTAGCAATAGAAGATGTTAATATGTGGATAGCAGTAACAGTATTTGTGACGCAATTAACATTCAATCCTAAAATAACACAAGATTCAATTGAAGTAATATTAACTGAAACGAAACCTTATTGGTTGAATACAAAAGAAACGAATAAAATTATCGATGACTCGAACAGCAAAATAAAAAGAGACATGAAATATTTGAATTTCATTTTCATAATATGTTTAACTAATTATATATTTACACCATTAATTTCGACATTAATTAAGTTATTTAAAATAAAATCGGAAACAATTAACATATCGGAATTGAGTGTAACATTCGAATACATACATTTAACCAGAATTAAAAGTTTATATATATTTTTTATTATTCAATTGGCCCAATCGATAATTTCCGTAGTTGCAGTATCCGGAAGTGGAAGAATTATCTTTTATGCGTTCACTGGAACTGTTGAAAGAATTGTAACCGAGATAAAGTTTTTTACAGTATCTCTTAACGAAGTCGATACATATATTGGAAATGAAAATGAATTGAAATATTACATGGGACAATTAATAAATCATCTTGATAACTTATACAAGTATGTCTTAAGATTTTTTAAGTAGAAACTACTTTAGTCACACTTTGCACTCTTTCTGAACAGAAAATAAACTGAACTGTCACGCAACACACACAGGAACGAAATGGTATTGAAGTGAAAACTTCTTTAGTCACACTTTGCACTCTTTCTGAACAGAAAATAAACTGAACTGTCACGCAACACACACAGGAACGAAATGGTATTGAAGTGAAAACTTCTTTAGTCACACTTTGCACTCGTTCTGAACTGAAAATAAACTGAACTGTCACGCAACACACACAGGAACGAAATGGTATTGAAGTGAAAACTTCTTTAGTCACACTTTGCACTCTTTCTGAACAGAAAATAAACTGAACTGTCACGCAACACACACAGGAACGAAATGGTAGCTATTGAAGTGAAAACTTCTTTAGTCACACTTTGCACTCTTTCTGAACAGAAAATAAACCTGAACTGTCACGCAAAACACACAGGAATGAAATGGAAATGGAAAGGTATTGAAGTGAAACTTTTTTGTGTTTTTCTGGTATACAGAGACACTTTTAGGCCTTTTGTATTTTTGGCTATATAGGCCGTATAAAAATGTTAAAGGTAGTTACAAAGATACAAATACGATTGTTTCTTATGTTTTTTAATCTGAAAAATTGAATAAAATTGGTTCCAGAGCTGTAAATGCAATACTTTCAGAGATATCTTAAAACAGACGCATATAAAACGCACGTTCTTAACTGCATAAAATATTGTTGTAATGAAGTGGCGAAAATAAAATCAGCTGGTCAAATAAATTCAGCTTCTCATAAACAGCTGACTGGTTAAATATAAAAACGGAAGTTTCCATTGTTGGGACGCGGCCGCGGTTTGAATGGCTGACGTGTTAGTGGTCTAAATTGTACGGGAATCTTCGTTACGGTGAAGTTTGTTATTTTGTCATGAGACATTGTATTTTATGTTTAATTTGGTAAGGTATATTATTTTATTTTGTTTTATTGCTAATAAATTGCGTGAATTTCATTGTTTTAATTGTTTAAGAACTTATTTTCATAAACTCATTATATTCGTTGTTGTCGTTAGTAAATGTTAGTTTTTTTAGTTGTCAAATAATTTTGTTAAATAAACATATGTGAATTAATTAAATTAAAGTTTACAATTTTACTTTACTATAACGAGTTGTAACAATATTAACTAATATAGGTTTGGAGTAACTCAGCTGTTTTGTATAGGTTTGGCGTAACAGCTGAGTTACTCCAAACCTATATTAGTTATTATTTTTATGCAGTTAATAATGTGCGTTTTATGTGCGTCTATTTTGATTTTAAATAAAGTGAAATTTCAATATCTATTATTCATTTTTTTCCTGAGTAATTCACATGAATCTTTTCAGAATTAAATTTTTTACAAACTTATTTAAGAAAAAACTTTATTTACAATTTATGGAAGTAATCTTACGTTTAAGACAAAAATGTGTTATTTCTTTGCACCAATTCTTGTGTTTTATGTAATATATCTCTGAAAGTATTGCATTTACAGCTCTGGAACCAATTTTATTCAATTTTCCAGATTAAAAAACATAAGAAACAATCGTATTTGTATCTTTGTAACTACCTTTAACATTTTTATACGGCCTTACTTCACCGAGGGTACAGAGTTCTAGGTGAAATTTTTCGCTAGCCGTAACTCGCTAACTAAGCGTTTTCAGGCATATGTTTATAAGAACTTTTTTTCTTATTTTTAGCTATAGTATGAGATCCCAAGAGATTGCCGAATAGTTTTGAATCACTCTGTATTGTTTATTATTTGCACTGGCAAGAGATAGTTGTGTGAGTGTTTTACATGAGTTTTTTTTTATATAAGCTTTAACACTAATTAAATAGACTTTATTGTACAACTACTTGTGTGCAGTTTAGATTTTTTTGCTGTTTTTCAGACATACCATAGTCACTAACAATTCGATGACAGTTTTCGCTTTACTGGCACTTCAAGCAACCTGCATTCAGATTTGCCTACTCTTTTATTGGCTTATCGAGGTACGTTTTACGCTTTCAAACAATGATTAATTTTGTCGATTTGATTCTCGTCTAATGAGTATTAGATATAATTTTGTTTTGTTGGGCTGTTCATTATACGAGGGCTGTCCAGAAAGTAAAAGACGTTTTGAAATGAAAAATAAACTAAGTGAAAAAAACAATTTTTATTACGTACATTTTGAAGGTTAACTCTTAGGCTATTTTTCTACGTAATCGCCAAGTAAATTAAGGTATTTATCGTAACGTGGCACAAGCTTTTCAATGCCCTCTTTGTAGTAATCTGCCGCCGGCGAGTTCAACCGCTGGTTTACACCAACATGGAGTTCAACGTCATTGTCAAAGCGAACTCCATAGACTGCCGTTTTCACAGTTGACGTGCTTTACCCAAATCTCGTCACCAGTTACGATACGATCGATAACATGGTTTCCACTTTCGTCGTACTCTTCCAGAAATATCAGTGCTGCAGCAAGTCTTTGGTTTTTGTGGTCTTCCGTTATGATTTTCGGAATCCACCTGGCACAAATTTGTGATATCCAAATTTACCAACCACAATTTCATGAATAAAACTCCGTGAAATTTGGGGAAAATGTTTTGTGAGTTCCGAAAATAGTGACGCGACAATTTTCACGGATTTTTTCATTGATTTTCACCACCAATTCATCAGTCACAAGACTAGGGCTACCACTTCGATCCTCATCGTGAACATTGGTTCGGCCATTCCTAAAATCAATGCACCACTGCCTCACTCGGCGTTCACTCATTATTCCTTTGCCATACACGTCACAAATCTGGCGATAAATTTCAATTGGTTTGTAATTTTTCACTAACAAAAACCGTATCACACCACGCACTTCACAACTGGCGGGACTTTCAATCGCAGCGCTCATTTTAAAACTCCACTGTATAAAAAGTACAATATGCACGATGCTCTAGCTACCACGCCTGGTTGCGTACTGAATGTAGAAACACTCTGACGCCAAGATGGCGGCGTTAGCTCCGCCCACTGCCGCGCCAGGCCAAAATGTCTGTTACTTTCTGGATTGCCCTCGTATATTGCTTAAGTCCCAGCTCCGTGTAGTTTGAAGGAATGCAGTGCGTTGTTATCGTAGTGAGAGAATGAATGTGTTAGTAATGTTTCACAGCATTTGTTTTGGTAGCGTGTACTAACTAGACTAAAAAATATTCTTATCGTCCGGCGCATTAATTTAACAAATACCTACTGGGTTATTAACTTGGTCGGATTCATAATATTTAACTTGCTAATTTATATCAAAATATGTAAATAAATAAATGCAATAAATACAAACAAATTTGTTAAATAGGGAAAGTTTGAAAACGAATGTTTTGTATCAGAGTAATACAACAATCGTTCTCCCAGCATGCGTCACTCATTTATTATACCTCACCCGTACCCTTCACCCCGCAACTACATGAAGCTTAGAACCGCACAATATTTAGTGTACACAAACAAAGGAAATAATGTGTTATAAAATAATACTATGTACTATGTATATATTTGTTTTAGGTTGATGATACTTTATTCTTACGATTGATAGATGGAATTCAGATTGGTGCTTTTATATTGTTCGCTTATTTGTATTCTTCCATTGGCCAGATTATCATAAACGAGGTAAAGAATTTTTTTTAAACATTTCCAAACAATTCCACCAAAAAGTAATACACAAAAATGTCATCACCTATTAATTTATTTTCCCATTACTTACAAAAAAAATCATTACAAAATAAATGTTAATTTCCTTAATTATAGTTTGAAAATCTAAAACTATTTATTTTGTCGCCAACCGGGGCCGACGACACGTGGCGAAACCTTGTTTATGAAATTGGTGGTCCTGAAAAGGGCCGTTTGATTGTGTTAGTGGCCCTGAAAAGGGCCGTTGTTGGAGGTCGGAAGCGGCGAGGCGGCGTGATGGAAGCGGAGCCCGAAGAGTGACGGCTCGGCTACCGGGTTCAGGCCTAGCCTTCCCTCAGCGACAGTTGGGTCCCCACTGCAGCGTGGCAGTGGTGGCCCCCAGAGCCCCGCAGTGTCGGGTCGGCGTAGGCCGTCTGCCGATAGCGCGGCCGAGGTGGCTCTCTCCGGGCCGGCGAAGGCTGACCGGTGCGGGAATTTAGCGTCCGCCACCGGTAGCGTAGACCAGGGATGATGCGTTCGGTCTCGGCTGGGCTCGACTTCTTCTGGCTGGAGTTCTTCTTTCTTCTTCTTGTCCGGTTGAGAGTTCAGTGAAGAGTGACTCTCGCGGACGAGGGCCCTCTCTTAAATACCTCTCCGTCAAGTCAACAAGATGGTGGGGAGAGGCTGTAGGCTCTCTGCGTCAGGCAGGTAGTGGAACTGTGTGTAGACGCTAATATTGGAAGGGCAGGCGGCGACAATTTCAATTCGTGTTGGGAAAATTAATTTACCCAACTATGGTTTCCCTTGTTCAAGGGTAGTTGAATTCAGTGCTTGTTTGTTTAATAACTACTGCAACTACTAGGGTAATCTATTAGTGTGTTAGTAATTACAGCTACATGTTAGTTACTTAAATACTAATAACACTATTTCTTTTATTTGTTATCGGGAACTGTACATTGTTGACAACTACCCAATTTGATCGCTACTCTTTGGTTGTATTATTTTTGACGTGGATTAGGCGTGAGTTTGGACAGGGACCCCCAACAGAGTTTGTTCACGGATGGCTGTCAGCTGGTCACCATACAAAGTCGCTTGCCCAATCGGTCTTACTTAACAAATAATAGCGACTTTCTACCAGCTGACTGACTGGGCTGGCCCGAAGGCCTAATTAAACTACTAACACATTTGTATTTAAAAAATGCTATTATGTAATTAACCACCGGGTTAGTCTAGAGGCAAAGTCTTCACCAAAATCAGCTGTTTAACAGCTGATTTTCGGAGACGAAGGTTGCTAGTTCAAATCCTAGTAAAAGTAATTTAATTTTTATTCTATTCGGATTTGAATACTAGACAGTGGTTGTGGGTATACTTTGATGGTTGGGGTTCAATTAATTAACCATACTTTTTTTTCAAGAATATATATAGACTATAATATATTTATTTATTTATTTTTGCTAAAAACAAGTCCAATGAATCTTATCCTATGTTATTTCCGAATGCCCACATAGATCTAGCCTGTACTCGGGTATGAGCTGGTTTATTTTATTTATTTTATTATAATAATAGCTTTTTATATCTACACTAAATTTACATAAAAGTAAAGAAACAAAAATTTACAAAAAAAAGTACAACAAAATTTCTTAACGTAAATATTCAAAAAAAAAGATAATAGTATAAACAATAAATTTTAAAAAAAATGTCATGTAATGGCAAAGGATGAAGCAGACTTTCGATGACAATGTCAACAAAAAAGTTTTTACCTAACACAAGAGGATGAACAATTAGTTTGAGTACATAGAACTAATTAAATCTTCAGACTGCCCTCTCCCTAAATTAATCAGCCAGTTTGTTACTTTTTTTGTATATCTGAGGAGTTACATCAGTATTTCGGATACTCTCTCATTAATGGTCAGCCTGGGATTAGTAAATTGGCAGTCGTAGAGAGTAGACGTATTTGTCATTGTTCGTATCGGAATAGATAAATACTATTTAAATATTCGTTGTTCGTGTGGCGGCGTGTCCGTTAGTGAAAATTGTATTTATATTCATTAGTATTTGCATTTTCGTTTATTTTTGTGTTGTTTTTTTTGGGAATATTCAATTGGTGTATATTTGAATGCCGAACGCACTTGAAAATTATTTTACACCGAATAAGCGTCCACGGTCGTTAAGTTCTCCTGAGAATTTGGGTCAAGAAAAGAAGAAAACCGCAAAAGATATGGATTCGCGATCAGGAACTTCGGGATCGACACAGGCTTCAGTAAAGGATATGGAAGCGGTCTTAGGAAGGCTTTTGGATAAAAAGTTAAGTAATTTAGCAACTAAAAACGACATGAATGAACTAAAAAATTCTATAGAGGAGTTAATAAAAGAAAATGTTGGTTTAAAAGTGGAGGTATCAAAATTAAAGAGCGAAAATAACTTTTTGAAGTGTAAAATTGTTAATCTAGAGGATCGTTCTAGAAGGAATAATTTAATTTTCAAGGGGCTTACATATAACAAGGGGAGTGATTGTTGTGAAATCGTTGAGAACTTTTGCAACATGATTCTAGCAGTTTCAAAAAGTGTTAAAATAAATCGTGCACACTCTTTGGGTAAAAACAGAGACAATGCTCCTATCATAGCACATATACCGGAAGAAAGGGACATAAATTGTATTCTTAAGAATGCATATAAATTAAAGGGGACCCGATATGTTGTACATAGAGACTTTAGTGTAGAAACTCGTAGAAGTCGCAGTGTGCTATTGACTTTGAAAAAAGAAATAATGAAAACTGTGGGAGAAGAAGGGGTTTTTGTGGCAGTGGATAAACTGTACTTTAGAGGGCAGGTGTTTACTTTTTCGGAGAGTGCCGGATTACAATCAAAAAATGGGTGCGGGTTGGAAAAATTGAAAGAAATGTGCGGAAAGGACTTTTCTGGTTTGAGTTTTCTGAAAAACAGAGAAATGATATTAGGTAGTAACGAAGAGGTTAATTATGCATAGGAGGATGTCGTCTGCCAAGGTAGTCCAAATACTCGGATTAGAGGTGATGTTAGTGGCTTGCATGTGAGTAATTATTGCGGTATTAGGTTGATTAGTTTTAATGTAGCGGGTCTTAAAAGTAAATGTAGCGATATTCATTTTCATAATTTTGTTAAAACTTCTGATATTTTTTGTTTATATGAGACCTTTTTGGAGGAGGGGCAATCGGGATGGGTTACTGGTTTTTTCGCTGAGTATGATATTTGTTTGACGACGGCAGTAAGAGTTAACAATATGGGTAGAGCTAAAGGTGGAACCGTTGTTGGATTTAGGAAAAATAAATTTAAGGATGCTAAGTTTATGACAATAGATGACAGGGTTGTGATTAAGGTCAAATTTAGGCAGGTTCCGGTTATGATTATTCCCGTGTATCTTAGTTGCGATAGAGAAAGGTGGGAGGAAGAATGGTCAAATTTGTGGGAAATTTTAGAAAATCATAGTCCAAATAATGGTATTATTCTAATTGGCGATTTTAATTGTAGGATTGGTGAGCATCAAATACTACCAGAGCAAATTCTCAGTTCTACAAATTTAATAAATTATTGTAGAGTATCAAAAGATAAAATTATAAACAGTAAAGGTAGAAAATTTTTAGATATGTGCGAGAACTTTAACTTGGTGGTTCTGAATGGTAGAGTGAAGGGGGATGCGACTGGTGAATTTACGTTTGTAAGTAGTTTGGGTGAGTCGGTGATTGATTTGTGTTGCGTGTCATGGGATATGGTGAATCTTGTTAGTAATTTTAAAGTGGGTCAAGTTATCTATTCAGACCACATGCCTTTGGAGGTGGATATTATATCATCGCAATATGCGCCGGATGTTGTTGATCTGGCTCTTTTACCAAGGCTTTATTGGGTCAAATCAGGAAAGGAAAAATATGAGGCTTATATCCGGCGGAATGTTAAAAAAATTTGTCCGTTACCCAGGGATACAGGTGAAGCAAGTAATAAAATACTTAGTTTAATTAAGGAAGCAGCAGATAATAGGGGGCCAGATAGAAAAAATAATAAGGTTTTTAAACAGGAGTGGTATGATTGGGAGTGTGAGAGGGCTAGGGTGAGGTGCTTTAAACAGTTAAATATGTATAGGCGATGTAATAATGTGGAAACAAAAAATGCGTATTTGCAGTCGAATAAATTTTATACCAAGCTGTGTAAAAATAAGAAATTTCAATTTTATAGGCAGGCAGCGAAGAAGATTGGTACTGTTAGGGATTCAGGATCATTCTGGGGACTTGTGAAAATTTTTAGGAATAAGCCTTTTAAAATGTCAACTAGAATTTCACCACAAGCTTGGCGACTTCACTTCAGTAATTTATTAGGTGAATTTATAGCAGCACATCCGGTGGCGTATGCGATGCCGTATAGGGTGGACGAAATGCTTGATGGTGAGATTAAATGGGGCGAGTTACAGATGGTTTTGGCTAGAGCGAAAGATAATAAGGCGCCCGGTACGGACGGTATTCCGATAGAGTTTTTTAAGAATGCACCAAGGGAAGTACTAAATTTAGTTCTGGAAGTATTTAATAATATTTTAGCGCATTTGTCTGTGCCCCAGAATTTTCGGGAATCGGTGATTTTTCCGATTTATAAAAAAGGGGATATGGCTGAGGTGGGAAATTATAGAGGGATTTCGTTTGTAAATGCAGTCGCTAAGTTATTTTCGGGCGTGATGTTAAGTAGATTAGAGAGGTGGATATATAAAAATGACGTGTTATCCGAATATCAGGCTGGCTTTAGGAAGAGCTATTCCGCGGTTGACAACATATTTAATCTTTATAACATAGTAAAATTGAAATTACTGGGTAGGCGTAAAAAAGTTTACTGTTTCTTTGTAGATTTAAAGGCAGCTTTTGATCGAGTAGATAGAGAAGCGTTAATTTATAAATTGTATGAATTGGGGCTGTCTCATCGTTTTATATGTGTTATAGCGGAACTATATAGGGGTACTAGGGCTGGGGTATGGTGTAATAATATGATTACGGAATTTTTTGATACCGTAAAAGGATTAAAACAAGGATGTCTTTTGTCTCCTATATTATTTTCTATTTTTGTAAATGACATTGGGGATCATCTGGGGGAGGGAATATGGTTAGGAGATATAAATGTTAAAATATTATTGTACGCGGACGATATGGTTATTCTTGCATCCACGCCAAGGGATTTACAAAGAATGATAATGGACCTGAAAAATTATTGTGATCGTTGGGGACTAGAAATTAATACTCAAAAATCGAAAATAATGGTGTTTAGGAAAGGGGGTCGTTTAGCGGCTTGTGAGAAATGGTTTCTGGGGAATGAGGAAATTGAAGTAGTTAAGAAGTATAAATATTTAGGAGTTACGTTAACTACAAGTTTGTCTTTCACTGAGCATGTTAAAGAAAGATCAGCGATTGCTAAGTTTGGCCTAAATGGTGTGTGGAAAAATTTTATCATTAAGAAGGAAGTGTCAATGGAGGCTAAGTGGAAAATTTTTCGGGCGGTGAGTAGGGCAGTGGCTACCTACGGCGCACAGATCTGGGGCTTCCGGCAATATGATTGTTTGGAGGAGGTGATGCGATTTTTTGTCAAAAAATTACTTGCTTTACCAAGAGCCACTCCTAATTATATAATTTATTTAGGAATAAATGTTGAAATGCTCTTTCTATTTATATTTCGTATACATTTTAATTATGTACTGAGAGTGTTGGAGTTGCCCAGGCATAGATTGCCACGTATGTTAGCCGAAAGAATGATTGAGAGCGAAATTGGGTGGTATGGAGAGTGGTTGCGATTGAGTGAAAGGTATGGGTGTGCTTTAAGTAGAGGAATGCATGGAGTGACAGGGTGGAGGGATGAGCTGGAAAGTATATTGGCATGTGCTAAAAATAATTTTAAGGAGATTTTTTTACGGCGAGCTGCAGATGCGCAATATCATAGTCTGTTTAGTCGGTTGGAGCACGACTTAGGAGAAAATAATTTTTTGAATCTGGGTTTAGATAGATGTACTACGGGATTAATTTTCCGGGCTAGGGGAGAATTACTAAGTTTAAATTTCAGATGTGATAGGGAGGAACCCCAGTGGTTGTGTTCCCTGTGTAACTTACGGAGTAAAGAAGATACTTTGCATTTTATGGGAAGGTGTCCCATATTAAGTAGTATACGTGTAAATTATTTCGGTAAATCTGAATTGAATGACGAGGAAGTGTTGGACTGGTTAAATGGTAAAAGTTGGAAGAAACTAGCGGGATATTTACGAGTTGCACTTTGTTACAGAAGAGGGCTAGTAAACGAATTTAATTATTAATTATATGAATGTGCAGGATAAAAAAAAAAAAAAAAAAAACAATATGTAAATACAGAGTGCGTGAGAGTATGTGTATGTGATTATGTAGTATGTGTATGTGGTGTAAAAGAGTATGTGATAGATTGCGTGTGAGGATGGGAGATGGTACCTAAATCACCAGTGTGCGCCCTTTCATATCTGTATTATCTGCTGTTGAATTTTGGATGCTGATTTGCTTGAAAGACCCGTTGCATTTCTTTTTCCTGTTGATTGACAACTGATTTATTTTTATAATTATTGATTTGGCTAGGCCTATTTTTCCTAGTGAACAATTTAAAAGAATTCTTTGTAATATTCTTATCAAATTTTAGAATTATTTATTTATGTTAAAATAATAGAAGTTTAAGTGTTTAGTTATTTGTTTATTTTATCGCTACGCTCAAGGAAAACAGGCAGTTTAATTTGATTTATTCTGAATTTACTAATCCTGGCAGACGACCATCTATAGGTCATGTCAAGATTATGCTGAGTTTGTTGGTTATTTCATTTTATTTCATTTTCATTTGTATTATTTTCTTTTGTATTGTTATTTTTGTGATATGCTGTTAATATGTTTTAAATAAAGGCATTGTATTAATAAAAAAATAATAATAATAATGGTCAGCCTGAGTCTGTAGAAGGCTACAACTCATTTACTCGTCATACACATCATCCTCATCTCATTGGGTCATGGGGTTGCTTATTGTTCTCAATTGAACAGATTGCAACGTACACAAATTAGGAATAAAAAAACTATATAATTATATGTACAAATGAAAAAAAAAAACAATAAAATATACAAAACAACAGAATTTATTTAAAAATTTAAAAATGATTATCGAAACCGATAGACGAGTCCACGAAATCATATGTTTACTGGAGTAACCATTGTTTCTATGGCTTTTCTACCTACTTCCAATAGCCAAATGGTTACTGCTTTTTTATATGTTATAATCTCTGGCATATTTTTAATTTGTAAGGAGAGCAGATTATTGTTTAGGTTGTCACGGGATGGTGACATTAAGTGGCGAGTTAAAACCTTTAATTTTTGTGGCCCTGAAAAGGGCCGTTTAAGCGGTGGTCGTCTTGATGTGCAGCGTCGGTCGTAGCGGTCGAAGAGCTGGACGACACAGCGTGTCATCGTCTAGCGGAGACATTATCTTCTTCCCTCACAGTAGTGCGTCGATGGCTGCTTCGTAGGGCCCGGTGGGCGTAAGGCTCGGTCGAGGGGCCGCTGTCGGCATCGCTCGCGTCAGCGGGTGATGAAGGTCCGGTCGACGGCTTACGGTGTTGGGTCGGCGAGCGGAAGCATCATCTTCTCTCTTGCGGGGTCGTCGATTAGTCTTCGCTGGAGTCCGGCAGCCGTGTGCTGTGGTGGACGTCTTGTCGATGCTGTAGACTGGTGGAAGTGAATCTCTCTGTGTCTGGATCGGAATTGAATCGCTCGGCTCAGTGCAGCGCTCTTTATATAGTTGCCGAGAGCGCAGTGGTAGAGGACGGCTACTGGCTCGGCCTTGATGACAAAGGCCTCTGTCGGTGCGCTACCGATAGGTTTGTCGATATGCCGCCAAAGGGCCTACCGCGCCGACAAAGGCCGGCAACACAGTAAATGATTAATACGAAGGGGTGGCGGTGACAAGGTGATCAGCCGTACGGCTGGTTTGAACCTCTACAGGCTTTACTGAGTAAAACGAGGAGTGAGGTGGTTTACAATTGCCACAACTCACTGAAATGCATCTACTTTCCACCTTGAAAATGACACCTTCACTTCATTCACCACCTACCTGTATGATGAAATAGGAGATAAATGTGACAAGTGTCTTTTACAACTGTACCTCTCCTTTTGTTAAATAGTTCAGTCGTATAATTGGGTGACCATAAATGATAAGAACATAACTTTTTTTGTATCCCTGTGTAAAGTAACTTAGAATGGGTTTTTTAATAAATGAAATAAATTATCGCAATTGTTGTTAGTTTAAGACGTTTAATGAAAAATAATAAAATAAATAAAAACAAATAAATTAATTTATTTATTAACTTAACAAAAAATTAAATTAACAAATATATTAATTTATAAATTTACAAAATGTTATGATTCTAAATTTTATCTCAGGGTTTTAAAAATGAATAATTGTTTATTTTTATTGCTTAAATTAAAATGGCTACGTGTAAAAATAACAAGAGGGGTTGATAGCAAAAACCGGACAAGTCCAAAAAAAAATCGAAATTGCTATTTTTGTTCTATCTTGTTTATTATATTCAAGGCTACATGTCTGTATGCCTTATTCTGCTAAAAAGCGACTAGTCACGAAGAAAATCAATATTGAATATAGAGGGTTTCTGCAAAAACCGGATTAGTCCATCGAATTTCAGCAAGAATCGTACAAGTCCAAGGACTTGTACGGTTCTTGCTATAAATCCGCGTAGTTCCTAAAAATTCCACAAGAGCGCTTTACAGTTTAGTTTAGTGTTAAATTTTCTGCAGTTGAATTAAGTTTTACAACAATGGAAGAATCGACAATGTGGCCTAAAAAACGGCAAAATCAAGCAAGAAAAGGAGTTATTATAAAAAATAAGAACTTAAGAGGTGAAGAACACATAAATCATGTTGGAAAAACTGTGCCTGAACGACGTACTGGAGAAGATTGCCGGTATGTAAACCTTTACTTAGTTGTTTATG
This sequence comes from Catonia carolina, assembly GCA_035578175.1. NCBI lineage: Eukaryota > Metazoa > Arthropoda > Insecta > Hemiptera > Achilidae > Catonia > Catonia carolina. The sequence goes on along the minus strand of JAQMRL010000014.1, from coordinate 12,699,033 downwards.
TAGGTTGTTTTTAGTTTTAGTTTTTTATAATGTATTAACATGTTTAGTAAAATATTAATATTTGTTATACCAAAATTTGTCTAGCTGTAATATTTTACGGCTCTTAGAGCTGTAAACAAAATACGATCAATAAACATTTTATAATGTCTAGCAAATAAGCCGAGCCTATGTATTTTCTATCAATCATTATTTCAATATCCTTTTTTTACTTTTTTATTCATAAAGTTTTTTCTATCCTTGACAATCGTTGGTTATCTTTTTGTTGCAGATGCTTAAGTTACAAATGTTTTTCGAAAATTACTATAGCCGAAAGAAATAAAATATTGGAAGACTTTAATGGTATGACAAGCAAAGATCAACAAGATTCTCATTTGTGTGGTTTAATAGCAATAAAACCAATAGAACGTTGGCGACCAAGAAAAGGTATCGATGAAATCAGGAAAGATCATAGCTCAGCATACTCATATAAAGTAAGAGTGTCAGGTAAAGAAGTGCATATTTGTTTTAAAGCTTTCATAAGTGTGCATGGAGTTACAAAGCACAGAATAACACGTCTTCAACAAAGTTTATTGAGTTCTGGTAAATGACCCATCGACAAACGAGGGAAACATCCTAACCGCCCAATGAAAACACCTCAAGAAATAGTTTCACTCATTGAGCACCACATAAATTCATTCAAAGCTCGTAAGTCACACTATTCGCTTCGGGATAATCCGAATAAGAGGTTCTTGCCGGAGGATTTGTCTGTTGCTATAATGCACAAACTATTCCTTGAGACTTTTCAAATAAATGTACCATACAAAACTTACTGGATGGTATTTAATACATTTAATATAGCTTTCGGTTATCCTAGGTCGGAAACCTGTTCGTACTGTGATTCAACCGAACAAAAAATACAAAGTTCTGAGGGAGAGGAAAGAAATAAACTCATTGTAGACAAACAGGTTCATCTCAAAAAAGCAGAGGCATTTAGAGAATTGAAAAGAAATTTTTAACTGAAGGCAAAACAGGGAAAAGTGTTATGTGTATCTTTCGACTTTATGCAAAATTTGCCCCTGCCACACATAAAAACTAATGCTGTATTTTATGCGAGACAACTGTGGTATAATGTATTTGGAATACACAATTTAGGAGATGACAGTGTTACCATTTACACATACTGCGAACACGAGGGTAAAAAGGGCTCAAATGAAGTCACATCCATGCTTTTAGACTATCTTGCAAATATATCTGATGATCTTCCAGACGAGTTAGTACTAATTAGCGACGGGTGCCCAGGACAGAATAAGAATAAAGCAATGGTTCAGTTTTTATTCTGTTAGTACATGTTTTAAATTTTTTTTCAAAAATTACTCACTTGTTCCCTGTAAGAGGCCACAGTTATCTCCCAAATTACCAGGACTTTTCTTTAATTGAAATAAAAAAAGGAAAGTGGCATCCGCAGAAATACCAGAAGCTTGGGACACCATCATAGCTGGAGCACGTAAAAACCCATCTCCATTCATTTTGAAAAAAATACCATTTTCTGATTTTAAAAATGTAAGGGCCTCCATTGAATCTTATTTTTTAAAAACACCAAAACCTTCATTGCAGCTTAAAGCAGTCAGGATGTTGCAGATTGATAAAGACAATGTTTTCGTAAAAATTAAAACTTCGTTTGGCGGATACTGGCATACATGTGTTGTAAGAAACAAGCTACCACTTCCAACAGAACTCAACCTTCTTCAACTGTATCACGAAAATCCAGGATTACAGGCAGCTAAGCAGAAGGATTTAAGAAGCCTTTTGGATTATTTAAGTGTTCCAGAAAATCGTTCATTTTATACTAATATTATTAATATTAAAACAACTGAACCAGATCAGAATGGAATAAACATTGAAGTAGAAAGTGATGACAACAGCAGTGGTTGTGAATGAATATAGGCTAACTGAAGTACTTTGTAATGTTTAGAACATTTTTTATTTACTTTTTTCATATCGTTCCATGTATTTAGTATTATGTATTTTCAAATAAAAACAAATTTACAATAAAATATAGATAAAAAAATATCAAAGTACTTTGTGATGTTTAGAACATTTTTCATTTACTTTTTCATATCGTTGCATGTATTTAGTATTATTTTTATTAGTAGTATTTAGTATTATTTTTATAAGTAGTATTTAGTATTATTTAATGTATTTTCAAATAAAAACAAATTTTACAATAAAATATTGATAACTTTCCAGCAAAAACCGGTTCAGTTCATGATTTTTCCTGCAAAAACCAGACAAGTCCGTCAGTTTTGTTTTTTTTTAATTGAATGCAATAACACAAAGTGATTTTTTATACTTTTAGATGTACAATAAGCAGTTAGATAATGTACAGTAAAAATATGGAACTGATCAGATAAAGACAAACAGAGCTAGACAAGTTTTTCTTGTTTCCTCCAGAAAGTGAAATTTGGACTTGTCCAGTTTTTGCTATTTAGCTAATTTAGTTTTTGCAGTTTTTCAATTTGAAAAGTTACAATGAAAAACCAATGAAAATCGACTGCGGCTAATGAAATTTTACTTACTGGCTTTGAATTTACTAAATGTATTGTTATTTAAAGAATTTGGAAAATAAAATTTTGAAAAAATGAATTTTAAAGTTATCTCAACTGTATTTATAAAATTGTTAATAATTTTACCGGTTCTTCTTTCTTGAATCTTGGTCTTTTCTTTTGATGGAGGTCGGCGTATCGCGATGGTTCTTGATTGGGTTATTCAAATTGAAGTTATTAATTAATTTCACGAAATACCGATTCGGTTTAATAGTTAACGATGATTTTATACTTTTATGGTCAGGAACATAATATATATTTTTTTATCGTATTAATTAATATTTTTTTTATTTTATTACTAATTTGTGTACGTTGCAATCTGTTCAATTTAGAACAATAAGCAACCCCATGACCCAGTGAGATGAGGATGATGGGTATGACGTGTAAATGAGGTATAGTCTTGTACAGACCCAGGCCGACCATTCCTGAAAGAGTATGGTTAATTAAACCCCAACCATCAAAGTACACCGGTAACCACTGTCTAGTATTCAAATCCGTATAAAAGTAACTACGTTTACTAGGATTTGAACCAGGAACCTTCGTCTCCGAAAGCAGCTGTTAAACATATTTCAAATCAGCTGTTAAACAGCTGATTTTAGCGACGACTTTACCTTTAGACCAACCCGGTGGGTTCAATTCAATTTTAATATTGAAATCTTAAAATCAGTCAGAACTTCGAGTCAATGGTTCAACCAACTAATATTGATATTAAATTTGATTCAATAAATATAAGAATGTTCTTAAAATTTGGATCACTATATCAAATGATGTATTATGTATTAACTTAATATTATTGATGTTCTTAATTTGTTATTCTGTTTTGATTTCGATTTTTAATTCCTCTTTTAGTAAATATTCATTTAGATGCTAACTTCAACAATGTAGTACCAACTTGAAATCATCTTCGTTCACGGGTTAAATACAGCGTAATTTTACTGAGATTAGCTGAGATATATTAATAAAACTGATTATAAATGTTTATTTTGCCAGTTTCTACCATTTACAATGTTGATAACTCTATTTAAAAGTTTTTACAAACATTAATAGCCAGCATCTACCTAGTTTATATTTTCGTGTTAAAACCTAGGTAGTGGTACACCTGTACTCGACCGTGTCCAGTAAAATAATTTAATTTAACAGATTCATATTTTTTGTTTAAAATCTGATGCATTGGCTAACCTGTAACATGACCGTAGCCAGCTACTATTACATACGTTATGTTTCTACACCTGCAACTAGCAGATCGAGTGCAAGCAATTTAAAACTCCATTTATAGTTGGGAGGTGAGTTGTTTGCTAGTGCGAGGGGAATGAAGTGGAAGGGAGCCTGGTACTAGAGTAGTTATTAGAAATGGTTTGTGACTAATATTTGTTAGAAGAGCCCGTACTGATGCTATTATTACTACTAGTAGGTTATAGGAGGAGGGGAATCCTCTCCAACCGATTTCCTTACGCTATCAATCAAGTCAGCTCCAATCTATAGCTGTTACGGGCATTTTATGTTAATACGAGGGTCATTCGTAAAGTAAGGTCCGAATCGCGGTAACTAGCCACACGGTAAGCGAACAGCGCAATGCGCATGCGCGATGACTCCCAGCATGCCTTGCGTACGAAATGACGCCATTTGCAGTAGTATCTTTGTTGTGTGCTGTTTACTGTGCATCTTTAAGATGTTTAAGACAATTGATCATCCCGCCGACTGCGAAATACGGTCAGTGATTCGTTTTTTGACAGCAAGGAACGTTTGTGCAGTAGATATTCATTGACAAATAAGTGAAGTGTATGCCCCTAATGCAATGAGTGACAGTAAAGTGCGCAAGTGGGTGAGAGCTTTCAAGGAGGGAAGGGACAATGTCCATGATGAACCGCGATCTGGCCGACCATCATTGATCACGGAAGATTTGGTCAAAGCCATTGAAGAAAAGATTCGTGAAAATCGGCGATTCACGACTTGGCGCCAAGCGATTTTCACTTGTTTCGCTACCTGAAGGAGTTTCTCGGCGGTAAGCGCTTCAACTCTGATGATGAGGTGAAAGAAGCTGTTCATGACTGGTTATATTCGCAGGCGGCAGAGTTCTAGGACACTGGTATTCAAAAGCTTGTAGAACGTTATGATAAATGTTGAAAAAAATGGAAACTATGTAGAAAAATAGATTAAGACGTCAGAAATTAAATAAAACAAGGGTTTTAATCTAATTTGTTGTGGTTAATTTTTTATACAAAAACGGACCTTACTTTACAAATGACCCTCGTATTAAATATTAATATTAAATATTTAATATCAATATAATTAATAAATATTAAAATAAAATGCCCATATTTTTTTTTACTAAATTTAAATTGTTTAACAGATTGTAATATGAAACAAAAAAGTTTTTTAATAAATTTCTGTGTTTGTTTGCAGCATTATTTGTTAAGAGAGGCATTGTACGAATGTTCGTGGGTGGATAAACCCTTATGGTTTAAGAAGTCACTTCTGATGATGATGACAAGAACCAACAGAAATATGGAAATCAAACCTTATGGCCTTTACGTCATAAATTATAGCAATTTCACCAATGTAAGTGGAAAACATTTGGTGTAAAACACATTCACACGACTTCTCGTGACAATGTAAATAATGAACAATATAACGTATTTTTAATCATGAGTGAATATTGCAAAATGAAAATCAACCTCCGTTCTACTTAACAAAATAGGAAAAATCTAGTGTGAAACACTCACACAACTTTTTCTTGCCAATGCAAATAACTAATAATATAATCTAACATTAGTTATAAAACATTAAAAATAAACAAACAAACTAACCTCAATAAACATAACCTTATTTTAATCATGAGTGAAAGACGCAAAATAAATATCGACCTCGATTTGGCTTAACAATACGAAAAATCACTCTTTTACGGTAAACTAGGCTTTGTAGAGAAAGATGCTTTAAATAAAAGCTGTAGATCTTTTAATTTGCTATAAATTTGATTATATTCACTTTTGTCGTAAAATGCATAGTAAGGCCGAAATGTTATAAAAATCGATTTTTCACACGATTTCGTGAGAAAAAAACAAAGAACCGCTAATTACCGCTAAACTAAGCGTTATACAAAAAAAGTTTCAAATAACAGTTGTAGGATTTTAAATTCTCTACTACCTTTCATATATAAAGTTTTGCGCTAAAATGCATATTAAAGCCGCAATCTTAAAACACATTTTTTTCACGTGAAAACAGCCCCATCAAGAATTTCAGCAAAGATGGTGCTTACCCTATCTTGTAAAGCATAAAAAATTTAGTAAACGTGGCGATTTCAAAAAAATCGTAGGACCAGTTTCTGAGAAAATCGCAAAAAAGTGTAAAAGTACACGAATAAACTACTACTTCCGATTGACCGATTTTGATGAAAATGTTCGTGTCGAATCCGGTAGTGGTATATAACTCAAGTTTCAAGTTCTTACGATGTTCCATTCTTGAGATATTCTGTTCACACAGACCAATCGCTAAAAACATATTTTTTGAGTTCAGGGAATTTGAATACGTGTAGATCAGGTGAAAACTCGATTCTGAAAATTGACATGAAATATATACTTTCCTTCGTATATAGGCAAGAGAAAGTATAAATCAGTGATTGCCTCTAAACTAGGCTCTGCAGTAAAAAATGCTTAAAATAAAAGTTGTAGGCTTTTTCATTTCATGTAACTTTAAATCTATACATTTTTGCCGTGAAAAGGATGCTAAGGCCACAACCATAAAAAAATACCTTTTTTCTACGAAAGCAGTGCTACCCCCTTTCACCGTAATTTAATATATGTGACAGTTACCCTGTTTATCATACTAGCTAAAATGCCCGTTCTTCGAACGGTTTTCTTGGTGCTGTGTACAGTCTGTTGGTGTACTGAGTTCGATCCCTGTCAGGTCTGATATTCTTTAATCATTCATTGTTATCTATTCGTACCTCCTTTCAACGTCAGCATTATTATTAATGACAAAATAAAATGGTTGGACGAAAATAAAAGCGAGATCTAAGTGTTTTTAAATCAAGATACGCAGCGCTTTATTATTTTCAGAAGCGTAGTTAATTATTTTACATAAATAATAAACTTGCTATTTATATAGAGCAATGAAAATTGATGTTTTGAAGTTTAACTCACACAAATTTGTGTGTCATGTAACAACTGTAGGTAATTTAATTATTCGCTACAGAGCAATAAAAATTGAAATGAAAGATACTAAATCACAATTGGAACACTCCACGATAGTTAACTAACGGGTGTTTTATTAAGGACACAACCCTGATTATAAGAAGATAGAAGTAATATATCGGTAAATTTTCTCGCCCCCAATCGGTATGTTGGCAACGGTGTACTCAAAACCAACTGCCTGAGACAGTTAAAATGTTCCAGTCAAGCATTAGTGTGGTGACAGCAGTCGTTTCGTTATATTGTGTCAGCAATGGTTTTTTCGCAAGGTCGCAACCCTGATTATGAGAAGATAGAAGTAATACAATGTTTTCATTGCAATTTGCTATTTATTTGTAAAATAATAATTTAGATTATTTATTAATTTGTAAAGTACGGCAAATAAAAATATGCTGTAGATTGTGGCTTTTAACATAGGGTTGCGTTCTTAATAAAACACCCGGTTCTTCTTTGGAAAAAACCATTGCTGACACAATATAACGAAACGACTGCTGTCACTACACTAATGCTTGACTGGAACATTTTAACTGTCTAAGGTAGTTGGTCTTGAGTACACTGTTGCCAACATACCGATTGGGGGACAAAAAATTTACCGATGTATTACTTCTATCTTCTTATAATCAGGGTTGCGTCCTTAATAAAACACCCGTTATTTCTTATTAACATTAAATATTATACTATCACGTAAAATAAAACAAGAAAACTCATGTGTACTCTTTGATGGTTGTTTTAAGACAAACTTTATTTTTTGCATTGTTGTAAATTACAAATTTAGAATCAATAATGTCTACGTAACGTAAAAAAAATATTAAATAAATTTTGAAAATTAAGTTTGTTTTACTACTTTCGTTTAATGAATAGTTAAAAAAAATTATGTATTGCGAATTTTTTACTAGTTAAATTGAAATATGGAAAAAATGAATGTTATATAAATTAAATATTTGCCTGCACTAATAAAATGTAGAAGAAATCAGTTGTTCAAATTTTTTTTTATTTTATATTTTATTCCTAATATGTGTACGTGGCAATCTGTTCAATTTAGAACAGTAAGCAACCCCATGACCCAATGAGATGAGGATGATGTGTACGACGTGTAAATGAGGTGTAGTCTTGTACAGACCCAGGCCGACCATTCCTGAGAGAGTATAGTTAATTAAATTCCAACCATCAAAGTACACCGGTAACCAATTCTAGTATTCAAAGCCGTATAAAAGTAACTACCTTTACTAGGATTGAACCAGAAACTTCTTCTCCGAAATTCAGCTGTAAAACAGCTGATTTTCGCGACCACTTTACCTCTAGACCAATCGGGTATGTATTGAATAATTTGTTTTAAATCGTTGATATATCCACCGGGTTGGTCTATCGGTACAGTCGTTGCCAAAATCAGCAGTTTAACGGCTGATTTTCGGAGACGAAGGTTCCTGATTCAAATCCTAGTAAAGGTAGTTACTTTTATACGGATTTGAATACTAGACAGTGGTTGCCGGTGTACTTTGATGGTTGGGGTTCAATTAACTATACTTTCTCAGGAATGGTCGGCCTGGGTCTGTAGAAGACATCCTCATCTCATTGGGTCATGGGGTTGCTTTTTGTTCTGACACATTGCAACGTACACACATTAGGGATTAAAAAACCAAAATGAATGTTATATAAACTAAATATTTGGCTGCACTAATAAAATGTAGAAGAAATTAGTTGTTCTAAAATAAATAATTGTAAACTAACACAACAGCTGATTGCTACAAGCTGTGCAATATTTCTTTTTTCAGCTTTTAAACGCAGCTTACTCATATTACAATATACTAAGAACTTTAAAGTTTGATTAAACTAAATAAATCTGTATTAAGTGTTACAGAAGAAAATCCAGTGTTATATATTAATAAAAATATTTTTTTAAAAGATTGTTCTTTTTTTATATACCGGTCGATTAACTCAAAATGGCCACCATTGCGATCTCGGAAACGATCAGTTTCTTGAAAAACATTCAATTGGGAACCGTGGTACATCCACGGTTATTTAGCAGATTGACTGCCACGCTAAAATAATCAGGGTTGACGCAACCCTGATTATAAGAAGATAGAAGTAATACATCGGTAAATTTTCTGTCCCCCAATCGGTATGTTGGCAACAGTGTACTCAAGGCCAACTAAGACAGTTAAAATGTTCTAGTCAAGCATTAGTGTGGTGACAACAGTCGTTTCGTTATATTGTGTCAGCAATGGTTTTTTCCAAGGAAGAACTGGGTGTTTTATTAAGGACCCAACCCTGATTATATTGATATATAATTTAGATACCTAGATATATTGTTCAATTTTGCTTTTATAGCAAAACCGGTTGAATTGAATATGACCTGTAAAACGGAATAAACCCTCTGAATTGACAATGCAATCTGTCAATCAAGTAGACAGTCGGATTCAGGCAACATGGATAGTAGCGCCCACCCCCCGCATTTCCCGGTCTATTTTTCATAATTTCAAAAATTCTACCACACCACTGGCTAATCAATATTTCATGTTATTAACATATCTGTCCTAAGATGTTTACGCTGAATAAAACGATGGTTTGCTCGTGCCGAACGATCGAGCGGTTACCGAGATAGCAAATGTTCAGAATATTGTTAATAAATAAAAATTTAAATAACGTGCGAATTTAAAATTTCGTACACGCTGTAACAATATAATTGTCTATTTTGTGTTAAAATTTCAAACTTTTCGGTCTGATAATTATCGAGTTACACGCCCCTAAACGCATGAAATTTGTTGCGGTAGCAAAAATCCGGGTCTTTTGTCTTCCAATCTCGATATGACAATTTTTAACCAACATTAAAATATAGGACTATTATAGGTAAACGCAGAATAAAATGAGCTAAATTTTTATGTAAAGTATGTTAAAATCCGACTCATAGCTTTTGAGATGCAAGGGTTCAAACTCGGGTGTCTATGAGTATGAAACCAATAGTAGACTATAAAGGGGTTGAGGCAGCGTTACCATGCCTTTCTTGGCCAACAGTTCAGTTACAATTAAGCACGTATATAACATCTTCAAGCACTTCAGAGATATTTAACTCTTAAACTTAATATTTGAAATAAATATTTTAAGTTCAAAAGCTGACGCAGTACATTGTTATTAGTTATTGTTGAAACTGGACATCCTGCATGTTCAGGAAAGCTATTTTGAAGATCTTAGTGGAGGTTTTATTCAGAAAACACTTTCTAAGAACAGTTTGTAGTCATTTAGGTGTACGACTTTGCAATCATCGTTTATAATTTGTTGCAGGGCAGGATACATAATGCATGGTTGACCTTTACAAAAAGGTCAACATGATTGACCTTTACAAGACCCATTCTGTTCCTCAACAAGTAGTTTCTCATAATCCTTGCAACCTTTTTGTAATAATTTTCGGAGTCAATTTTACAATCCATCATCAACACAAAAATGTCTCTATAATTGACAGTTGCTTCAATCCCATTTTTTTTAAAATTCGATACCCGACTAATACAAGCTTCAAAATCGAAATTATAATAAACTTTATTTTATTTTGCATTCTGAAGTTGAATTAGTACAATCTCGTAAGTTAAAATAGCTCCAGCAACCTATAAAAACAAAACGCACAAAAATAAAATAAAAGTCAGTCATTAATCTTCATTAAAAATTTAACATAATTTAAAAAAATCATGTATACTAGATCACCGTGAAAGTAATGATGCAAAATACATTTAGAAATGATTTTATTTTTTTACTTTCTCTAGCCCTGAACGAACAGGAAAGGAAAGTAATGTTTTCATGTCGTTTTCCAAATAAAGTTTTCGCTAAACTATTTTTTCAAAGCTGGTAGCTCTGAACATATTCATTGCCCCCTACTCACTTCATAGCTAGCCAATGACTTGCCCGCAACGTTGCCAATACTTGCTCTTGTAGCTCTGTTGTATATTTCGTCATCCATTTTTTTTTTTTTTGGCTTTCAATAACAATAATTATAAACTATGAAGATACAACCAGCTGATTATATTACAAAGTATTGCATGTTAACGTGCTCTATAATCGATGTGTTCAGTACGAGATGCAAGACACGAGTGAACTACTGCGGCTCTTATACGCTTATACACATGCGCGCATAATATTTGTCACGCTGATACATTCGTACAATGTGACAACGCTGGCAAACATTCTGATTGGTCTAAACGCCGTGGAACAGCAAAGCTCATTAACTGTGAAATTATGAAATAAAGCATTATAAAATATACATTTTTATGCCCTAACCCTAAAAAACATGTTTTTTTTACTTTTGAGACCTCATAGGATCACTCTAGTGCAAGTTTAAGTCTGTTCCAGTGTTGGGTTTCTTTGAAAAGCGCGCTCTCCTAAGCGTGGCTTCCTTTCGTTTGGTCCACATCTTTTTAAAACGTTCCTATCTCTGTTTCCGGTCTTCGTCGGTAAACACCCTATTGTACACTCTTCTGGTTTTTGGTTCGAATGTTACCATATTAGTCTTGACTAGTTGGTTGTGCTTAGCTGATTTTGTTAGCAGATCTTGTTTAGTGATTCCAAGTTCCTCCACATCCCGCTGTACCTCCCTCAGCCACCTAGGCCTCGACACCTTATTCCAAAAATGGTTGATCAGCCCGTTCACAAGTCTGGACTTTTCGGCTCTGAGTATGTGTGTCCTATGAATGATATTCTTTTCTTTCTAAAGTTATTTGTTAGTTGAGGGATTAGTTTGTAGATTTCTTTGTTTGAGATTAACCGCCACTGTCCTTCCACCATGTGCCTTTTGTTCACGCACTTCCTAAGTATTTTTCTTTCTATTTACTCAATTCTATCGGTGTCTCCTAAGCGATATGGCCCGAATAACGTTTCGCTGCAATAGTGGATTCCTGGGAAAACTACTGTTTGGTAGTGTCTTAGTTTAGTTTTGGTTGACAGACATTTCTTGTTGTAGATGTTTTGAGTGGTTATCAGAGATTTCTTGAGTGTATTAATTGTTTCTTGCCATATGAGTCTTTCATTGAGGCAATTTATTATCACCTTCAATATACACTCCTTCTCTATCCTTACAACGCTCCATGCGAATTTTCCATTGCTGGAAACAGTGCTGGAAGTCATCTTCTGTCAGCTCCTTTAGGACTCGTGCCGCTTTCTTTTTTACAGCTTCCACAGACTCAAATCATGTCCCTTTTTAATGCAGATTTCACCTTAGGGAACAGGTAAACGATAATAACATGTGATGAAACGTGGATTTTACTTATGATCCGGAAACGAAGCGCCAACCCATGCACTGGAAGAGCCGAACTTCATCGAGAGCCAACAAAGCTCGAATGAAAAAGTCAAAATTTAAAGCAATGATGAATGTTTTTTTTTATATATCCATGGGATTGTGTACCTTCACTGGGTTCCTGAAGGTCAAACAATTTATCAATATTACTACCTTGAGATACTTTCTAAACTACGTCAAAGAGTAAGGAAAAACGCCCCGAAATGTGGAAGGACAAATGATGGGTTCTCCACCAAGACAATGCGCCAGCTCATTGCGTGTTATCTGTCAAGAGGTTCCTAGCCAAGTACAGCATCTCAGTGTTAGAACATCCACCTTATTCACCAGGTTTTGCACCATATGACTTCTACCTGTTCCCTAAGGTGAAATCTGCATTAAAAGGGACAAGATTTGAGTTTGTGGAAGCTGTAAAAGATAAAGCGGCACATGCCCTGAAGGAGCTGACAGAAGATGACTTCCAGCACTGTTTCCAACCATGTAAAATTCGCATGGAGCGTTGAAAGGATAGAAAAAGAGTGTATATTGAAGGTGACAATAAGTGATTATGTATAAAATAAAAACAATTTTTTTTACAACGTCAGTCTCGTTATTTAATAGCCACACCTCATATACTCGGTTCACCTTAAGAAAGATATCTCAAGTAAACAAATAATGATGTCACTGAGCATGCGCATTATTTAAATATGTGTACCCGCCGATTAAAAAGAAACAACAAAATACTTTCAAAAGTATTTAAGTATAAAATAGTTTAAAAGTATTTTTGTAGATGAAACTGTTAGGCCTACATCATATATTATGTCTGATGTTTTAAGTATTGATCTATAAATTTATATAAACGTTAGGCCTATACTTTATTTCCATTCTTTTTAATAAATAAATGTGGTTACAAATTATACGTATTACCCTTTGATCTGTATGACGAAACAAGATAACTTTAAAAGTAAAATTTTATCTAACTATACCAATCATATAAAAGAGGAAAAACATAAATTTGGTGAAACAGATGAACATTTTAATATAATGAACAATGTAATATAGAAAATAAAAATAAAATTGAAAAATATGAGATGTTCCATTTATAAATAATTAAAAGAGCAAAAGCAGGACATTTTGAACGAACAGGTCAAATTTAGGAATGATGAAGTGATATTGACTGCTGCTGCTATCTACAGTAAATATTAGAAGGGATAAATTAGAGGATGAATTAATTTTAAATCAGTTTTATACAAATGACTGAAGATGTATCATATTCTATAGATTTTAAGTAAAGAAACAATTTTTAGTTTCAAGTATGTTATTTACTCTGATGATGGTGGATCCACCGAAACACGTGTAAGTAAAGATCAAAGTTGACGCAGTTCAGAAAGAAGGTTAGTGAAATTTATTATGTAATTTCATTGTATAAAATAGAATAATTTCAAACTGCAGGATGAATTATAAAAATTTATTTTTGAATTATTTGTATCTTTGTACATTGAAATAAGGTTGTAGGCATTTGCGTACATTAAAATTTGTAGACTTTGTTGAAAGAATAGGCTATGGATATACTTAATGGGGAACTGTGTGTACACGTAGAGCAAGAGTTATGCCAGTTCGAATTGTCCACAAAATATCAGTTATCATTGTCATGTTTTCGTTAAAAGTGTTGCATTTTTCTGAGTCACCTCTTTATCAGCTGATTCGGTTACTACTGTTTGTTTACTCGGGATATTTTTCTTACGATGGACCGAATATACCAAAAATATTTTCACCAGCAACATTACTAATCAAATTGCTGAGAAAAATAAAAAATCTGGTGTGAAACACTCACACAACTTTCTCTTGCCAATGCAAATAATTAACAATAAACCTAACATTAGCAATAAAATATTAGAAATTAACAAAAAACTAACCTCAATAAACATAATCTAATTTTAATCATAAGTGAAAGACGCAAAATGAAAATCAACCTCAGTTTGGCCAAAAAATACGGAAAATCACTCTTTCACGCTAAACTAGGCTCTGCAGAGAAAAATGCTCAAAGTAAAAGTTGTACATCTTTTAATTTCTGTAACCGCCTCTATCGCTGTCGGGCAAACAACTAGCACGTCAGCGATAGGTTGGTGGGGCGAATACAAATAGGAATTAGATAAAAAAAAAAAATATTGGAAGCTGGAATTTCAAAACATACATGGGTGTTGTTGCATAAAAACAATAATAAAAATAGATTAAATAAAATAATTTAATTATAAATAACAATTGGTAAAGGGTCAAAAAAGGCAGTTAAATAATGAAAGCGAACCTTGGAATAAAGATCTAATTAAAAATGCAATCAAATAGTAAATTGCCTGATCTTAACATTAATAAAAATTTATGTATGATTATCAAAATAATTTAAGTTATTAAAAAAAAAATTAATTTAACAAAATAGTACTATTTATGGCCAAAAATATTAATTATTTATACGCACACCATGGTCTCGTTAATACATAAATGGGTTTCTGCATTAATATGAAACAATTTAGATTTAACCCTTTTAAATTCAGCATAACTTACATCAAATACAAAGCCAAATAAAAAAAAAATTGAAGAAAAATTAATTTTCGTTCATTTTCCCTGGTAAGTTCGCGGAAAAGATAGATTTAAATCACTGAACCAGTTTATTATACACTGTCGCACAAGTCAGAAGTTGCACCACTTTGCTGGATCATGACAGGTCGACAAGTTGTAACAGTACTCAATGTAGTTATTGGATTTTCCAAAAGAATAAGTATTTTAAAAAACATACCAGATTCCTTTTGTATTACTTTCCATTGATTGATAGTAATTTTGACCATAAGAAAAACAACCGACGAAACTTCAAATCGGCGTAGAAATGTAAAAGCAATAAGTAACGGATATTGTCAGGCTGCACGTCAGAAATGATGGACGTAATTGTATAGATTTGGCATGGTTTCAGGTAATATTTCACAAGGTGCTCCAGCAAACGTCATCTTCAAAAATTAGCAAAATCCCTTCTAGAGATCCATATCCTTTTCGGGAATGAAGCTTTCTCCGGGATTCGAACTGGCTCCGGGATTCGAACCCAAATAAATGGGTAAAGCAGACATTAAACTTTTGGTTTAAAGTGTAACCGTTGTTACATTTTTTTGTGTGGTTTGAATTTTCCGTGTTGGACGTTTGTAATTTTGTTAGTTGGCGCTCGCTTGAATTGTGTTGAAATTCTACTGGAGCGGTGCTGGTATCTGGCGGCGTTCGGGTTAAGTTTTCCCTCTTCTCTCGGTGACTCGTGCCTGCGTTGTTGACGTGAATGGTTGTAAATTGTGCGGTTTTCCTTAAGTTGTTATGTAGTGAAAATTTATATTTTTATTGCTTTTTTGATAAAAGCAATGGCTTGGTGTTACATTGGTCTTCGTTTACCCTTTTTGGATTGAAGTTCTATTTCATGTTTTCAAGTCTGAAGATACCTGTGGCTGATTTTCCACGTTGATGTTTGCTGAATACCTTTTGTTTAATTACAATTTCCATTTCCAAGCCTGATAAATGAAAAGTCAAGTATCATATATACATTAAGTATGTTCATGAAGTTAGGTGACCGGCTGCGGGACTGGGATACCAGTTGGTGTTTGTACGTATTCAAGAATTTTGACTTAACTGGAATTCAGCTGTAAGTAGTATTTTCCTATTATTAATCTTTTGGAGGAAGTTTGTCATGTCGAACTTGAAGGAATCTTCACCTACTTGGAGTTTTTTTTTACTATTCTACAATCAATTCAGTTCTAATTGCTATAGTTTTTTTTTAAATTATTGAACATTTATCTTGTTTTTACTTTTGAATGACCTATTAAAAGGTGTGATTATGTACATTAAGATTACTCTAAAATTTTGTCATTTTTCATAACTATGCATTCCGTTTAAAAGTTGTTTTGATGTAATTTTGCCTTTTTTGGGGGGCAACTCTTTTGGTAAAATTTTTTTATGTAAATTACATTGTAACGTATTTTGGTATTTAAAAATACTTGTCTTAAATAAAACTGTTTCGGTTGGCCAACCATAATGTGTTTTTGATATTAATTACTATATTTTATTATTTTTTTAAAGAAAACAAAAAGTTATAAATTTGATATTTATAGTCGCACACTAATGTATTTATATAATTGTTAATGTACAAACCTAATAGGTATTTACTTGTGGTTATATATAAATTCATTTTGGTTATTTTTATTTTTACTACCTTTTGTCTAAATTTTGTTATACCAGAAAATAAATTTTTTTTTAAATAATCTTGAATACCTTTTTTTAAAAAATTGTTTTTCTGTGGCTTTCTTACCAACCGATTTATTACGGTTGGGTTTATGGGCCGGGAAGGCCACAAAAGTTTCAAACAAGGAAAAGACGGTCAAAAATCGTACATAACGAACGTTAAAGACAACCGATCACGATAATAACTCAAGACATTGTGTGAAGCAAAAAAAGCTATCAGCAGATCAAAGTAGAAACAGAACTAAAATAACAGTAGACCAGAAATAAAAAACTTTTCTAATAAAAGTTATAAAAAAGAAATTCGGTACTGAACATCACTTAACTAAAGTAAAGCCGACCGTTCACGATCATAGCGCAAGGTCGTGTGACAGGAAAAGTAAATCAGCTGATCGTTGCAGAAATAGAACAGAGGTAGTAGAGTAGAGAGACGCCAGGTGCGCCAGCATACGGGTGAAACCAGAAGAACTAGATATTCGCCAAAAATACAAAAATACGAATAAATGTAATGACCGCATACCAGACGTTACATTTCCTACAAATTTTATTTTAAACACTTTTATCGTAAAATGTGATTTCGGCCTAAGGCCGAAATCTTAAAAAATCGATTTTTCACACGTTTTCGTGAGAAAAAATAGAAAATCGTTAATTACCGCTAAACTAAGAATTAAACAAAAAATATTTGAAATAAAAGTTGTAGAATTTTAATTCTCTACAACTTTTATTATAAACATTTTTGCGCTAAGACGCATATTAAAGTCGCAATCTTAAAAATCCATTTTTTTACGAGAAAACAACCTCCTCAAGAATTTCAGTAGACATGGGGCCTACCCTATCTTGTAGACCATAAAAAATTTAGTAAATGAGGTAATTTTAAAAAAAAAAGTAGGAGCAGTTTTAAAGAAAATCGCAAAAAAGTGAAAAATGGCACGAATAAACTACTACTTACTTATATAACTATTACTTACTTATATTTTGGAACAGATCTTCCACTTTCAGTATCTAGATTGCAACATTACATACCAACAAGATAAAGATGCTTACAATAAGATGCACCGATTTCAGCAAATATGCGGAACTATCCAAAAAAAAAAAAAAATCTGGTGTGAAACACTCACACAACTTTCTCTTGCCAATGCAAATAATTAATAATAAACCTAACATTATTAATAAAATATTAGAAATAAACAAAAACTAACCTCAAAAACATAACCTTATTTTAATCATGAGTGAATGACGCAAAATGACAATCGAACTCAGTTTGGCTTAAAAATACGGAAAATCACGCTTTCACGCTAAACTAGGCTCTGTAGAGAAAAATGCTCTAAACAAAAGTTGTAGATCTTTTAATTTTCTATAAATTTAATTATATACACTTTTGTCGTAAAATGCATACTAAGACCGAAATGTTAAAAAAAACGATTTTTCTCACGTTTTCGTGAGAAAAAACAGAAAATCGCTAATTACCGCTAAACTAAGCGTTATACAAAAAAATGTTTGAAATAAAAGTTGTAGAATTTTACATTCTCTACAACTTTTATTATATAGCGTTTTGCGCTAAAATGCATATTAAAGCCGCAATCTTAAAAAGAAAATGTTTTTACGTAAAAACAGCCTCAAGCAGAATTTCAGCAAACATGGCGCCTACCCTATATTGTAGAGCATAAAAAATGTAGTAAACCAGTTGATTTTTAAAAAAATCGTAGGACTAGTTTTTGAGAAAATCGCAAAAAAGTGAAAAATTATACGAATAAACTACTACTTCCGGTTGACCGATTTTGGTGAAAATGTTCGTGTCGGGTCCGGTAGTAATATGTAACTTAAGTTTCAAGTTTCAAGTTCGTACGATGTTCCGTTCTTGAGATATTCTGTTCACACACACACACACACACACAGACACACACACAGACCAATCGCTAAAAACATGTTTTTTGGGTTCAGGGGGTCTGAAAACGTATAGATCCGGTGAAAACTCGATTTCGAAAAATCGACATGAAAACAATACTTTCCTTCCTATAGTATATTCATATAGGCAAGAGAAAGTAAAAATAGCACCAGCAAAAACACGAGGTTGAGATTTTATAAAACATTAGCAGTACAGACTCTACTCTATGGCAGTGAAACTTGTGTGCTATCAAAGCGAGAGGAGAGTAGATTACAAGCATCTGAAATAAAATTTCTTCGACATACGTATATGGGTGTAGTAGAGAAGATCGTAACAGGAATACCAAGATAAGGAGAGAACTCAACATCTTCTCTATAAACAAACATCTGGTGTGAAACACTCACACAACTTTCTCTTGCCAGTGCAAATAGTTAACAATAACCTAACATTAGTAATAAAACATTAGAAATAAACAAAAAACTAACCTCAATAAACATAACTTAATTTTAATCATGAGTGAAAGACGCAAAATGAAAATCGACCTCAGTTTGGCTTAGAAATACGGAAAATCACTCTTTCTCTCTAAACTAGGCTCTGTAGAGAAAAATGCTTTAAACAAAAGTTGTAGATCTTTTAATTTTCTATAAATTCGATTATATACACTTTTATTATAAAATGCATACTAAGGCCGAAATCTTAAAAAAATCGATTTTTCTCACTTTTCGTGAGAAAAAAACAGAAAATTGCAAATTACCGCTAAGCTAAGCGTTATACAAAAAAATGTTTGAAATAAAAGTTGTAGGTTTTTAAATTCTCTACAACTTTTATTATATAAATTTTTTCGCTAAATTGCATATTAAAGCCGTAATCTTAAAAAAACTTTGTTTTTACGTGAAAACAGCCTCACCAAGAATTTCAGCACACATGACGCCTACCCTATCTTGTAGAGAATAAAAAATTGAGTAAACCAGGTGATTTTTTAAAAAATCGTAGGACCAGTTTTTGAGAAAATCACAAAAAAGTGAAAAATTACACGAATAAACTACTACTTTTGGTTGACCGATTTTGATGAAAATGTTCGTGTCGGGTCCGGTAGTGGTATGTATCTTAAGTTTCAAGTTTCAAGTTCGTACGACGTTCCGTTCTTGAGATATTTTGTATACATACACACGCAAACACACACACACACACACACAGACCAATCGCTAAAAACATGTTTTTTGGGTTCAGGGGGTCTGAAAACGTACAGATCCGGTGAAAACTCGATTTTGAAAAATCGACATGAAAACAATACTTTCCTTCCTATATATTCATATAGGGAAGAGAAAGTAAAAAGGTATCCCAGAACAGAATGCAGTGGTTAGAGTATGTAAACAGAATGCGGGAGGATACCTAAGCAGACACTGGGCTATAAGCCGGAAGGCAGGGGAGAACGAGAACGCCCGAGAAAGAAGGGCAGATTTGAGAGGTTCGGAACAGGCAGAGATGCCTAATCCTTGAAAGGCTGAAAAAGAAGAATTGTTTTATTTTAGGCTTTACTAAAATTTTTGAAAACCATAAATAATGCATCATATTATTTTTCAAAATACTTCTTCCCTATTATTTACAACTATAAGAAAGTAACAGAAATAGTCAATGTATGTCTATAAAAATGTAGAAGGAATTACAGAAATATTTTTTTATCAGGTTTCAAGATTGAAATAGATGTTTCATTATTTATTTAAATGATTTGTAACATGCCATCGTCTGAAGGAATCAATAATTCAATATTTTGTACAAAAGGAGTAAAAAAACCTGTGGTAAATGTTTTAAAATACATCTAACATCGCCAGACTAAAATATATAATTATTTTTATTTTATTTTCCATTTATACTTTTGTATTACAAGTTGAAAATATTGTTCTTGGAACTGAACATTAACTGATAAGCTTATAATATAGGCTATTGTTTAAATCAACTGTCTGTGAACATAAATTCATATTATATCCAAAGGTAAGAAATTTTAGTGGAGGATAAAATATAATTCTGGTGTGAAACATTCAAACGACTTTCTCTTGCATTTTTTTCTTCCCTGAATGTAGGGCCAATTTTAACGTAAAAAATCTGGTGTGGAACATTCCCACAACTTTCTCTTGCCAATGCAAATAATGAACAATATAACCTAATATTAGCAATAAAACATTAGAAATAAACAAAAAACTAACCTCGAAAAACATAATCTTATTTTAATCATAAGTGAAGGACGTAATGAAAATCAACCTCAGTTTAGCTTAAAAATACGAAAAATCACTCTTTCACGCTAAACTAGGCTCTGTAGAGAACAATGTTCTAAATAAAAGTTGTAGATCTTTTAATTTTCTATAAATTTGATTATACTTTTTTGTCGTAAAATGCATATGAAGGCTGAAATCTTTAAAAAAATGGACTTTTCACGTTTTCGTAACAGAAAAACGCTAATTACCGCTAAACTAAGTGTTATACAAAAAAATGTTTCAATTAAAGTTGTAGAATTTTAAATTCTCTACAACTTTTAATATGTACATTTTTGCGCTAAAATGCATATCAAAGCCGCAATCTTAAAAAACAATATTTTTACGTGAAAACAGCCTCCCCAAGAATTTCAGCAGACATGACGCCTACCCTATCTTGTAAATCATAAAGAATTTAGTAAACCAGGCGATTTTTAAAAACATCGTAGGACCCGGTTTTGAGAAAATCGCAAAAAAGTGAAAAATTACACGAATAAACTACTACTTCCGGTTGACCGATTTTGATGAAAATGTTCATATCGGGTCCGGTAGTGGTGTCTAACTTAAGTTTCAAGTTTCAACTTCATACAATGTTCCGTTCTTGAAATATTTTGTTCATACACACACAGATACACAAACACACACACACACACACAGACCAATCGCTAAAAACATGTTTTTTGGGTTCAGGGGATCTGAAAAGTGTAGATCCAGTGAAAACTCGATTTCGAAAAATCGACATGAAAACAATACTTTCCTTTCTTTTGTATTCATATGGGCAAGAGAAAGTAAAAATGCATATAATAATATTTATTTATTAATAGGATTTTGTCCCATACAAAAGCGATACATGAAAATAATAATTTTAAATTTTCAAGAAATAATCTGTGGTGAAACACTCACACAACTTTCTCTTGCCAATGGAATTAATGAACAGTATAACCTAATAATAGTAATAAAACATAAGAAATAAACAAAAAACTAACCTCGAAAAACATAACCTTTTTTTAATCATGAGTGAACGATGCAAAATGAAAATCAACCTCAGTTTGGCTTAATAATACGAAAAATAACTCATTTTCGCTAAACTAGGCTCTGTAGAGAAAAATCCTGTAAATAAAAGTTGTAGATCTTTTAATTTTCAATAAATTTGATTACACTTTTACACTTTTGTCGTAAAATTAATAATACGAAAAATATTTTTTTTACGCTAAACTAGGCTTTGTAAAGAAAAACGTTCTAAAAAAAATTTGTAGATCTTTTAAATTTACTATAAATTTAATTATAAAAACTTTTGGCGTGAAATGACTGAAATCTTTAAAAAATTATTTTTTTACACATTTTCGCAAAAAAAAAACAGAAAATTTGTAATTACCGCTAAACTAAGCGGTATACAAAAAAAATGTTTGAAATAAAAGTTGTAGGATTTTAAAGTCTCTACATCTTTTATTGCATACATTCTTGCGCTAAAATGCATATTAAAGCCGCAATCTTGAAAAACATTTTTTTTTTTTGAGAGCACAGCCTTCCCAAGAATTTCAGCAGACATGGTAACTACCCTATCGTATAGAGCATAAAGAAATGTAGTAAATGAAGCGATTTTTTAAAAAATCGTTGGACCTAGTGTTAAGAAAATCGCAACAAAGTTAAAAAACGTAAAAAAAAAGTTAAGTACACGAATAAAGTACTACTTCCAGTTCACCGTTTTTGATGAAAAAGTTTGTGTTGGGTCCTTTTATAGTATCAACTTAAGTTTCAACACACACACACACACCACTAAAAACATATTTTTTGGGTTCAGGGGGTCTGAAAAGTATAGATCTTGTGAAAACTCGATTTCGAAAAATCGACTTTAAAACAATACTTTCCTTTCTACATGCATATATTCATAGGCAAGAGAGAGTAAAGATCAGTTAGATCTCAGTAAAACCGGTCAAAATATTTTATTTCTCCTGTACCCCTAATTTTTCACATTTAGGGGGTTGTTTTTAACATTTTGCAGAATTTTTTTTTAAGAAAAGTTACTTAGTTTGAGCTTAGCTATTCTGTAACTACTAAGGAGAAAAATTTACCCTTATTTTAAATTTACGACTTTACCATTAGAAGATATTTTAGATAAAAAACTATTTGTTTGCAGATGCCTAAAAACGAAATCTCAAGAAAAATAAAATCTTATTTAAAAAATGTGGGATTTGATATCGAGATGAAAAATATTGAAATAAAAGCAAAAATTTTAACGATATTATCCACGTATTTTTTTATATTATGTATTACAAATTTATCGATGACGTGGGATGATAATACAAAGAAATTTCTATCAATGGAAGATGTAAATTTGACTTTAATAACAACAGTTATGTTTTTAGTATTTATGTTTAGATCAGATGATATTTATCAATTATTAAGGATTATCGACCAGGATTATTGTCTACCGATATTTACAGATAATACAGAACTTTTTTCGAAGATTATTAATGAACATGTTATACAATGTATACGTAAGGAACGTACAAGAAATAAAGTAATAATTATTTCACTTAAAATAATTAATTTTAACATTTTATTTACACCTTTATTAGAAACGATTTATGCTGTATTAATTAATTACGATAAAGGAATTGATCATATATCGGTAGACATATTGTCATTGCCATCTGAATATCATTATTTTTTTAATAAATCAATACCTATGTATATTGTCGTATATATATTACAATTTTTTGTTTTTTGGAATTTAAATCATGTGGCATATGCTATGTATGCTGCAAATATATTAGCTTTAAATAAAGTTACGTCTCAAATAAAATTATTTAACTTATTATTGAATGAAATTATGAATACCAATAATATCAAAAATAATGAGATATTTATCCAAAATCATATTGAATTTAAATTTGAAAAACTATACAAAAAAAATTTTAATAATATATTCAAAATTAAATTTCAAAATTTGTTGAAGTATCATCAATTAATTATCAGGTAAACAAGTGGGTTTTTTTTGTTTACAACTGTACAAATTTTTTTAAATGTAGGCCCTACAACTATACTATTTTTTTATTTATTTATTTATTATTATTATTATTATTATTATTATTATTATTTGCGAATACTCCCTTGAAATGGAAGACGCTAAGCAAATGCTTCGTTTTGTTTTTCTTATCTTGCCAATACAGTTTCATTCTTATGCTGTGTTGCTTTTTTCGCTCCTCATCCCATTTTGGCCTGTATGGCTTCGGTTCCTTTGGCTCTAGTGTAACTTCCCATTTGTTGATTTTGATTCTAAAGCTATCTCTGTCGAAAATTTCCTCTGTTTCAATATTCGCCTTCTGTAGATCACCTTTGGTTTGTGTTACCCAGTTTGTTGTTGATTGCCACTTAGTAATTTGATCGAGAATCTGTCTTGTTAATCAGTGTGTCGGTAATCTCTGTATGTGTCCGCAGAATTTCGCTCTTCTCTTTCTCATGTCGATTTCGATGTTAGAGAATTTTTCTGTCGTTTCTATCTTCTGTAATCTGTATCCGTCTTTGGTCTGTCTTGGTCCTAAAATTTTCCTGGTTGTCTTTCTTTCCTCTTTCTTGATGTCTTCCATTTCGTTTCTTTTATCCAAAGCTAAAGTCTTGCTTGCATACAATGCTGCTGGTTTCACAACCGTGTTGTAGTACCTGATTTTCAGTTTGATTGACATCGATTTCTTGTTGTACAGATTCTGAACTTGTCCCAATGCGTTTTTCATTTTTTGTAATCTTAGGATTTGTGAGAGTTTTTCGCCTCCGTTTGGTTCGATTATCTCCCCCAGATACTTGAAGAATTTCGCTCGGTTGATTTTTCCGTATTTTCTTCTTAGTTCTTTCGTTTCTGTTTTGGTCCCGAAGAATTCTGTCTTTTCGAATGAAATTTGAAGACCACTTTTTCCGCGCATTTTTTAAGGTTTTTAATTTGTGTCGTTGCTTCATCTGTGCCCCTTGTCAATATTGCTAGATCATTTGCAAAGGCTAGGTATGGTATTTTTTTTTATTAATTAATTAATTTTTTTTGTTACTGGTCTAGAGATAAAGTCGCCACCGTAAGTCAGCTGTTTAACAGCTGATTTTCGGAGACGAAGGTTCTGGTTCAAATCCTAGTAAAGGTAGTTACTTTTATACGGATTTGAATATTAGACAGTGGTTACTGGTGTACTTTGATGGTAGGGCTTCAAATAACCATACTCTCTCAGGAATGGTCGGCCTGGGTCTGTAAAAGACTACACCTCATATACACGTCATACATGTCATTGTCGACTTCCGGTTCACGTGAAAGTAAGCTGCTAATTTTTTTGTGCTCTTGTGATCGGTTTAATTTGTTGATCTTTTACTGTGTTTGTGGTTCTTTGTTTTCTGAACTTGTAAAAATGTAAGTTTTTTTTTTATTTTTTTGTGTTTCTCATGCGTATTTGCTACATATTTTTATTTGTTTTCTTCAAACTTTGTTGATTAGCCATAACCAACAATGGATGGCGATTCTGAAATTGAACCGCTATCAGCTGTGCCTAGTAGTTCTAAATTTCGTCGTCGTTCGGTGAATGAATTAAAAAATTGGCAAAATGATAAAATTCCCGCCACCAAGAAGAGAACGTATGTTTCTCAATCTGACAGTAATGACGATATCAAGTCCAAAAGACCAGCTGTTTCGAATAATAATTTTTTGTTACCAATGTCGAATAGATTTTCATCGTTAACCGATAATAACGATAATATGGTCGATAATGATAATCCCGTACAGTTACGTGTTCCGAAACCTGAACCTATTTTCGTAACAGGAGTAAATTCTATTAAAGAATTGAAGGATATGCTTTCTAGCATTACTAATATTGATTCTACCAATACCGAGGAAAAATTTAAATTTACAACAATGAAGTCAGGACATACTGTGAAAATATTGCCAGCCGATGTTGAAACTTATAAATTGATAAGGGAAAAGTTTTTAGCTTGTAACGTGAGTCATTATACGTACAAACTAAAACACGAAAGGTCGTATAGAGTTGTTCTAAGAGGAATGCATCACACGGAAGATACTGATGTCGTTAAAGCTGAACTCGAACGGTTAGGCCACCATGTCAGGTCTATTACTAATGTCCTACATCGTGTAACAAAGGAACCCATGGCACTATTTTTTGTAGATCTGGAGCCAAACAGTAACAATAAGGACATATTTAACGTGACTCGGTTGAATCATTGTGTAATTCATTTTGAAGCGCCATATAAAAAACGGGAAGTGGTGCAATGTAAAAGGTGCCAACGGTTTGGGCACACAAAAAATTTCTGTAACCGGCCAAGCCGGTGTGTCAAATGTGGTGAGGATCATCCCACTGATGCCTGCAGGAAGCCGTCTACAGTTGTTGCGTTATGTGCAAATTGTGGGGAGTCCCATCCTGCAAGCTATAAAGGCTGCAAAGTTTATCAGCAATTTAAACAAAAAATCCATGAACCTTTGCGACGCTCTGGTGATAATTGTGCTCAACATCAGAATTCCGGTTTAAAAAATGATGGCACGAAAACGACGGTTAACTATGATCAGGTTAGAACGCCGGAGGTTACCTATGCTCAAAAAGCTCGAGTAAACTCTCAGTCGGCTCATACCCAAGGATTAAATGAAGACATAAATTCGGGGACACTGATAACACTTCTTGATCAAATGCTTCTCCGGGTTGAGAGAATGGTAGAACGCATGATGGATCGGGTTATTGATCTCTTCATGAGTAAGATTTCAAATAAATGAATCATTCATTCCGTATTTCCACATGGAACGCGAACGGCTTAAGTGGTAGTATACCTGAACTTGAACTCTTTTTAAAATCACAGAAAATCGATATAATGTTGGTTTCTGAAACAAGATTTACTGATAGATCACATGTAAAAATTTTCGGATATTGTATTTACTCAACGAACCACCCATCAGGAAATGGCCACGGTGGAACTGCCGTTATAATTAAAAATACAGTCAAGCATTATGAAATTAATAAATATGTTAAGGACTACATCCAAGCCACTAACATTGTAATAGAAGATTTAAATTTTCCTCTGGTGCTGTCTGCAATTTACTGTCCACCTCGGCATTCTGTAACAGAAGATCAATTTACCGGCTATTTTGAGATGTTAGGTAACCGTTTCATTTCAGGAGGGGATTGGAATGCAAAACATCAGCATTGGGGTTCACGCCTAACATCACCGAGAGGTCGGAGGCTTTTCAGTTCAGTTGTTAAAAATAATCTCCAGTCCCTTTCGTCTGGCGATCCGACATATTGGCCCGCCGATATAAATAAACTACCAGATTTATTGGACTTTTTTGTCACAAAAGGCATTTCGCATAACTACACATATATTGAATCGTGTTGCGATTTATCTTCAGATCATACTCCGGTTATTTTAACAGTTAGCATGCATGTAATCCTGAAAGAGGTTTGTCCGAAGCTATTTACGAATAAGACTGATCGGGAGTATTTTAGAGAGCGGGTTGAGTCAAAAATTGATTTAAATGTACGTTTACAGTATGAACAGGACATCGATGAAACCGTGAACAGTTTGACCAAGGCCATTCAATCTTCGGCATGGGAAGCAACACCCATACCACAGCTGGTTCCACCTTCTAACAATCAATATCCTCTCGACATCCGGGAGAAAATAACGCAACGCCGCCACCTAAGAAGGATTTGGTATAATACAAGGTACCCTGAGGATAAAAGGAGATTTAACCAAGCATCACAAGAACTAAAAAGAGTAATACATAATTTCAAAAACAATAATTTTCAACAGTATCTTGAAGGTTTATCACCAACGGAAGAGACAAACTTTTCGCTGTGGAAAGCGACCAAAACATTTAAACGCCCGACAAATGTCATTTCGCCCTTACGTAACGCTATCGGATGTTGGGCACGGAGTAGTGCAGAAAAAGCGAATGTATTTGCTAAACATCTTACTAATGTCTTCCGGCCGTTTCCTGCTGTTTATGATGAACAAGATATTTTTGACTCTCTTGATACACCATTCCAAATGTCGTTGCCAATAAAAAATTTCGATGTTGTTGAAATTGAAACTACTATATGCCGTGATTTCAATAACAGAAAATCTCCTGGATACGATTTGATAACTGGCAAAATTTTAAAAGAGCTACCAAGTAAAGCATTTTTACTTATTAAACTTGTTTTTAACGCCATCATTAGAACTGGCTACTTCCCGACTCTCTGGAAAGTTGGACAAATAGTTATGGTACTGAAACCAGGCAAAGACCCTAGTGATGCGGCTTCATACCGACCCATAAGTCTTCTACCGGTGCTTTCAAAAGTATTTGAAAAATTGTTTTTCAAAAGATTAAAACCGTATTTGGAAGAGCTTCTTCCTGATTATCAATATGGGTTTAGAGAAAAACACTCGACGATCGAGCAGGTACATAGAGTTGTTGAGAACATTAATAATGCATTTGAAAATCGCCAATATTGCTCTGCTGTCTTCCTTGATATTGTTCAGGCTTTTGACAAAGTTTGGCATACTGGACTTTTATCTAAACTCAAACTGGCCGCGTTGGCGATGTTGGTAACGTGCTCGCCTCTCATCACGCGGTCTTGGGTTCGAATCCCACTCGGGCATGGCATTTTTTCATACGTTACAAAAATTCATTTCATTGCATTAGCAGCAATTTGCAAAACAGTCGGACGTTAAACCAAAAAAAAAAAAAAAAAAAAAATCAAACTCCACCTACCACATCCGTTTTACTCAGTGATAAGGTCGTACTTACTGGGTAGGTACTTTCAAGTTAAGTTAGAAGGTGAGTGTACAGATCTATTCCCTGTTTCTTCTGGGGTTCCTCAGGGAAGCGTCCTTGGACCTGTTCTATATCTTTTGTATACGTCTGATTTACCACCAAATGATGGAATAACACTTGCAATGTTTGCAGACGATACAGCCGTCCTAGCAGTTCACAATGATCCTAACGTTGCGTCACGACTAATACAAAATTATCTAGACTTGTTTGAGGTTTGGTTGCAAAAATGGCGAATGAAAGTTAACGAGGGGAAATCTTCTTTTGTAACTTTTGCTCTTCGGAAAGGTTTAGGTGCTCCAGTGACGCTAAACCATCAACTTATTCCTAGGGTTGATGAAGTTAAATATTTAGGGCTCTATCTTGATCGTCGTTTGTCATGGAGGAAACATATTTCCACAAAACGAAAACAGCTAGATTTGAAAGTTAAAAAAATGTACTGGCTGCTTGGCCGCAAATCGAAATTGTCCACTTCCAATAAAATTCTCATGTATAAAACGATTTTGAAGCACGTATGGACATACGGCATTCCGCTCTGGGGATCTGCGAAGAGAACCAATTTAAATATAATAGAGCGATTCCAGACAAAAACGTTGCGACAGTTACTCAATATACCTTGGTATATTTCTAATAAATACATATACAAAGATTTAAAGATGAATTCTATTCAACAAGAAATTAAAAACTTCAGTGTTCGGTATCAAAGACGGCTTGAGGTCCATCCAAATTATTTATCAGTGAACTTATTAGACAATAGTGTAAATAATTTTGTGAGACTGAAAAGATTTAACGTTTTAGACCTTGTACATAGATTTAGTGTGTAAAATATGTAAAATGTACGTATTAAGAGTGGTTGCGTGAGTATGTGTGTGTGTGCGCGTGTTTGTTGATGTACGTGAGTATGAATGTTCTTGCTAACTAAGATTAATATCATTGTTAACATTACTAATATTATTGTAAATGATAGTATACATTTAAGTTAGTGGCTACAACAGTAATCACTGGATTGCTGATGTGAATAACTGTTTCTTTCTACTCATCGTAATTACTTATTGTTCATGATTGAATAGATTGTAATTTTGCAGAATGTCAAAAAAAAAAAAACATGTCATCCTCATCTCATTGGGGCATGGGGTTGCTTATTGTTGCATATTCTGAATGAAAAGAAATTAATTTCAAACAGCTGTCTCTTGTCAATCCAAATAATTAACAATATAACCTAACATTTTAGTAATAAAACATTATAGAAATAAACAAAAAACTAACCTCAAATAACATAACCTAATTTTAATCATGTGTGACAGACGCAAAATGAAAATCAATCTCAGTTTGGCTTAATAATACGGTAAATCACTCTTTCATGCTAAACTAGGCTCTGTAGAGGAAACTGCTCTAAATTCTAAATGCTTAAAGTAATAGTTGAAGATCATTTAATTTCCTATAAATTTAATTATATACACTTTTGTTGTAAAATGCATACTAAGGTTGAAATCTTTAAAATTTCGATTTTTTTTACAGATTTTCATGAAAAGAAAAACAGAAAATCACTAATTACCGCTAAACTAAGCGTTAAAAAAAATGTTTAAAATGAAGGTTGTACGATTTTAAATTCTCTACAATTTTTATTATGAACATTTTTGCGCTAAAATGCATATTAAAGCCGAAATTCAAAAAAACAATTCTTTTACAAGAAAATTACTCCAAGAATTTCAGCAGACATGGCGCCTATCATATCTTGTAGAGCATAAAAAGTTTAGTAAATGAGAAATTTTTTTAAAATATCGTAGGAGCCGTTTTTGAGAAAATCGCAAAAAAATTTAAAATGACACGAATAAACTACTACTTCCGGTTGACCGATTTTGATGAAAATGTACGTGTCGGGTCCGGTAGTAGTATTTAACTTAAGTTTCATGCTCGTACGATGTTCTGTTCTTGAGATATTCTGTTCAACACACACACACACACACACACACACAGAGAGAGAGAGAGAGAGTAATCGCTAAAAACATGTTTTTTGGGTTCAGGGGGTCTGAAAACGTGTAGATCTGGTGAAAACTCGACATGAAAGCAATACTTACTTCCTATATATTTATATAGGCACGAGAAAGTAAAAAATTGTTTAGGCCTACGCATGTTTTACTACATGCCAAGCCGTTGGGATATGGTAGTAGAGTATTATCACGGTGGGAGGCCTTTTCTCTTCCATCGCGAGCGGGTTGCCATGACTACGGTGACGTCACCAGCGGATCCGCTCGCCTAGCTCTCCCCACCCGACCCGTAATGGTGAAGAGCTTGACCTGTCTACTGTATAGTCACTTGAGTCACGAGTTTGCCCTTGTTTGCAACGAGGAGTAAAGGGGGAACAGCATCAGTGCGCATGCCCGACTGCTTTGACTTTAGTAAGACAAACTTAACAACTTACACCATACCCAGAGTATATAGGTATAGTATATCGCGGAACCTTTTGTAGGTTAACTGTTTGTTACAGGTATGTCAGTTTCTCGAAAACGCGGTCGAACTATTCACAGTGTTAAACGAAATCTAATATGCAATGTAATAATGTGCTATCAAGTTGAAGCTAAACAAAAATACCAATCCGTGCCTCTTGGCTGTTTTGGCTGTTTTCACGTAAAAAAATTGTTTTGTTTTAAATTATGGCTTTAATATGTATTTTAGCGCAAAAATTTATGTAAAAAAATGTAGAGAATTAAAAATCCTAAAACTTTTATACCAAAACTTTTTTTGTATAACGCTTAGTTTAACGGTAATAAACGATTTTCTGTTTTTTTTTCTCACGAAAACGTGTGAAAAATCGATTTTTTTAAGATTCGGCCTTAGTATGCATTTTACGACAAAAGTATATATGATCAAATTTATAGGAAATTAAAAGATCTACAACTTTTATTTAGAGCATTTTTCTCTACAGAGCTTAGTTTAACGTGAAAGAGTGATTTTCTGTATTTTTAAGCCAAACTGAGGTTGATTTTCATTTTACGTATTTCACTCATGATTAAAATTAGGTTATATTTTTGAGGTTACTTTTTTGTGTATTTCTAATGGTTTATTACCAATATTAGGTTGTATTGTTAATTATTTGCATTGGCAAGAGAAAGTCGCAAGAGAAAGTGAGTGTTTCACACCAGATTTTTGTAATAATTTCAGTATTATTTGTTTGTGTTTTAGAAATGTTAAATCACTTAACAGAAATCTTAAAGTAACAACTACCATAGTTAACCAAGAAATATGTTTGTACACATGCATATGCCTGTATTGTTACTCCGAAGTAAGTGCAAATATATTTATTATTGTACAGTCAATACTCGATTTAACGGACTAGCCTCCTTAATAAATAAAACGGTTTGAAAATAACAGAAATCTAAGGAATGTTAAGTTTTGTGAAGGAAAATAATTACTAATAATAGTTTTTGATAATCGTAACTAATTATAGGCCTATACGCACGATAGATATTCATAATTTTTTATTTTTTCTTTCTCTTGCCCAATATGAATATACAGAGTGTCCTGAGAGGAGTCTGTTAAACTATGCTTTTATTAAAAAATTAGCGGAGTTGTACTCGCTTCGGTTCTTTTCCGTTTTCTGTATGCCACTGTCAAATCCGAATTCCGTGAAGGGTTACACACTTGATCATTTCTCCCACTCTCTGCCTTACTGAATACTCCTACTGAGACAGACATAGTCACGCATGCGTACACACGTCCTTCTTTATCCCAGTATAATAGTACTATGTTACACGTTCTGTTGTTTTATTTCATATTTTGATTGTTTAATTGTTTTATTTTGCTATTACTAGGCTACATTATACTATTGTTATATTTTTAATTATTTACATTGAGAAGAGAAAAACGTGTGAGTGTTTCATACTTACCTTTTTTAGTTGCCACATCTTCTGGGATTATGTAATAACCCCTATTCCTGAAGGAACTCGCAGCATCTTCCTCCGTCCGAATATTATTAAGTAACTCTACAAAATTCATATTAGATTGTGTAGTGTAGATACTGAAGTCACGAGATTGCCTTACGCGTATGGATTGGCTGTGAGGAAGGGAAGTGAAAAGTTGACAGTGCTGCCAACCTCAACAGTTCGACACTACCTGTACATTTCACTACCGTGCAGTTTCTACATACATTTTGTAAGCTGTGGTTTAATCCGAGAAAATTTTCTTCATAAACCTTAAAAGAAATAAATCTGACCTGTAATACTGCCTATAGCTTAATTAAATGACTAGAAATGTTTGATTTACTGTAATTACCAGCTACCTTATTCCATTGGAACAAATTTTCTACGAATGAATCGCCTTCTTTACGAAGGCGATTGGTCTACCTAACCGCTTCCTTTTTACCAAGTGTCAACAAAACTGTTGAAAATAGCTTCTTAACGTCTTTAATTTCCTTCTTTATTTTACGAATTGTGGAAAGAGAAACATCTCAGTAGTTAGCTCCTCGCTCATGGCTTTTGTTAAAGGGCAGGAAAAGACATTTTAGTTTAGCTTCAACTTCACAGCATTTTATTATACTGCATATTAGATTTCGTTCAGCACTGTGAATAGTCTGCCCACATTTTCGAGAAACTAACACTTCTGTTTACGGTAACAAACAGTTATATTCGTACCGTTAACCTACAAAAGGTTCCGCGATTTACTGTAAAGGCTATGCTCTGGGTATAGTATAAGTTGTTATGTTTGTCGTACTGAAATTAAAGCAGTCGCGCATGCACACTGTTTCCCCTTTACCCCTCGTTGCAAACGAGGGCAAACTCGTGACTCAAGTGTCTGTCTCTTCTAACTGTGAAATCGGAGTGGAGTTGACACTGCGCAGGAATATTGCTAGTCAGATCGGCGCGCTAGAAGCACGAGTGGGAGAATTGTGTAACCCTTCAGAGAATTTGGATTTGATAGTAGCATACAGAAAACGGAGAAGACCCCTCACTTCGCTTCGTCAACTAAAAATGTTGTAGAGCGGACGCCAATAAGCTTGCCGGTTTCCTGAAGTGCGTAGAAGGTTTATTTTGGTAATAGCGCGCTCGGTTGCTTCAACGAGTGGTGGGGGTCAGTGCTGTACTAGCTGTGATCATAGTCACGTCTTTCTCGCAACGTTATATCAGCTAACCTGAAAACATTAGTCTGTAATATGTTGTACGTGGTAGGCGTTAATATTGTTCTATACAATGTTTACAATTTAATGTGTTTAACGTCGCTAATAGATGATAATTTACATCGTTTAGAACGTGTGATTTAATAGGCAATTCGGTACTAAGACACGAAATCTACCGACTAAATTCAAACTCTTCGCGCAGCTACACCGGCAAGCTTATTTGGCGTCCACTCTACCTTCAATAAAAGCAGAACTAAATAAATATCGGACCTCTCCCTCGGCTTTGCACGGGTGATAGACTACAAAAAGTTTTTATTAAGTAACTTTGTTTCCTCTGAAAACAGGGGTTTATCCAATTTAAAGTCCATAACATTTTCATCGGTTAAAATGCCAACAATATTTTTATAATACCTCCTCATACACAACATTCTTTGTCTTGTTTCCAGTCGTTATTAATATGTAACCAGTTCTTGACAGACCCACACAACTATCCTTGCGCAAAACATTCTTTGCGCAAATCTAATCCGACGAATTTATAAATGTTTACCCTTGAGATATATTAATTGCTATAGCAAAGGATAGCTTATTAGGGAACTGAACTCTTTTAAATGAAAAAAGCATTGTCCCTGGAGACAAATTAACACAACGGCATAATGACCGGTAGTGTCTCTTCGTTCAGTTTTATAATAAAAATTGTTCCAACTTGAAAAAGTATGCGCTGACGTACAGTTTGAAACTACATTAATTACGGTTTGAAACTGAAATAATTTTGTTTTTTAGGTCTAGAAATTCACTGGTAAAGGTTGCAATTCGATAACTTTAACGGTTAAGGAGATCCCTAATTTTTTTTTTTAATTTCCGGTAGGATTTTCCGAAAAAAAAACAAATATTCGGGAAATTTTAGCAAATCTGTATGGCAATAGCTTTCAAATGACACTGAAATCGTTAAAATCGGGTCGGTACAATTCCAGAAATAGTTCTCACAACAAAACATTTTACTATTTTATATAGGGCTAGTAGTGTAGATAGGGAAGGAAAGTATTGTTTTCATGTCGATTTTCGAAATCGACTTTTCACCAGATATACATGTTTATAGGCCCTATAAACCAAAAACATGTTTTTTAGCGATTGGTCTGTGTGTGTATGTGAACAAAATATCTCAAGAACGGAACATCAAACGAAGTTGAAACTTAAGTTAAGTACCACGAGAAGACACGATACGAACATTTTCATTGTCACCGGATGACGACATTAATTGGCGAGTTGAAACCTTTACTTTTTGGTGGCCCTGAAAAGGGCCGTTTAAACGGTGGTCGTCTTGATGGGAAGCGTCGTTCGTAGTCGCCGTGGCGGTCAGGGGGCTTGGGACACGGCGTGTCATCATCCAGTGGAGACATCATCTTCTTCCCTCGAAGTAGTGCGTCGATGGCTGCTTCGTCGGATCCGGTGGGCATAAGCCTCGGTCGAGGGACCGCTGTGAGCATCGCTCGCGGCAGCGGGCAATGACGGTCCGGTCGACGGCTTACGCTGTTGGGTCGGCGAGCGGAAGCATCACCTTCTCTCTTGCGGGGTCGTCGATGAGTCTTCGCTGTAGTCCGGTAGCCGTGTGCCGATGTAGGAAGTCTCGTCAAAGCTGTCGATGCGTGGAATCTAATCTCCTGTGTGGATTGGAATTGGATTTGGATTGGAATTCGGGCTCAGTGGAGCGCTGTTTATATAGTCGCCGAAAGCGCTGTGGTAAGGGCGGTTACTGGCTCGGCCTTGGCGACAAAGGTCTCTGTCGGTACGCCACCACAGGCCTACCGCCCCTTTCGGAAGTATTGGCGGTTCCCTCTGTCGCTAAGTCGCAAGCTTTGACATCCGACAGCACAGTACTTAATCAAAGGAGACAACGGTGACATCATTAAAATCGGTAAACCGGAAATAGTTCTTCATGCTTTTTATTCATGCAACATTTACTAATGTTAGGTTGTATTGTTTAATTTATTATCTGCATTGGGAATAGAAAGTTAAGTGAGTTTTCACACCAGATTTTATAATATTTAATGTTTCTTACTTTTCAGACATCAAATATATTTATCAAACTAAAATATTCAACGTTTGTAATTCCTACAATATACATGTTATATATTTATAGCAATTTTGGACAGGATTTATTTAATGAGGTGAGTTTATTTACTTCACGTGTCTGATCAAGTTTGTATTTAGAATCATTTTTTAAAAATTGTATATCTTAATAAAACTTTGTCTTCAGATTTACTGTATCAGATTTAAATTATAATATGTTGGTGTTGTTTTGTTCATCAGCTGAAAGGCTGGTTTGAACTCCTAGAGGTTTTACTAAGTAGAACGAGGAGTGAGGTAGTTTACTATAATGTTTTTTTCACTGATTGGAAAAGTATGCTTATCAGCATGCCAGGCCCTTTGAAAAGTATCTACTTTTCATCCTGAAAATGACACCTTCATTTCATTCACCGCAGGGTCTGACTGTTTAATGAAATTCATTATTCTCAGAGGAGATAACTCTGATTTGTGTCTTTTACCAATGGTGTCTCTACCTTTTCTGTTCATAAATGCTTCAATCATATATATGTGGCTAACATTTTATTACCATAATTTATCTTATAATGTATGCCGGCCTGTACATTTAATATATGGCTATTGTTGTTTCGGTCACCAGACGAAAGGCTGGTTTGAACTCCTAGACGTTTTACTAAGTAAAACGAGAAGTGAGGTAGTTTACTATAATGTCTTTCTCACTGATTGGAAAAGAATGCTTATCAACATGCCAGGCCCTTTAAAAAGTGTCTACTTTCACCCTGTAAATGACATCTTCACTTCATTCACCGTAGGGTCTGGTTGTACAATGAAATTCATTATTCTCAGAGGAGATAACTCTGACTAAAGTACGATAAAATGAAAGATGAAGCCTATGTTTGGAGCCGCGTGTCTCTTAACGCGTATCAAGTAAGAAACATAAAAATTTCAGGTACTGATGGTTAGTCACGAAATTAACTTTGTTTGAGACGAAGTGTGAGAGGGGAACTATCTACTGCGCATGCCCAGTTTCTCTATTACAATCCTAAAAACACACTGACACTCGTAGTTCATTGGAATACACAGTCCTTTTTTTTTATTACGCGACGAGTGGTACAGGAAATATTGTTTTGATTCGGCTAATCTGTTTTTAAGTTTTATGCTACATTTATACAAATAAAAGTATTTTAATTCATTAAAACTCATTACGTTTCTTTTCATTTTAATTCTTCACATTTTATTCATTATTCTGTAGTGTTGTTATAAATTAGTTATCTATCCGTGTATTATAAGTTTATCATGTCGACCGTTCGAAAGCAGGGTAAAACAATTCAAAGTGCGGAACAGGATGTTATTTTAAATGATATAAAGGCGGAGCATAGTGACTTAGATCACAGCACAGAGCCAACTGACTTTCGTTAATCGAATCCTGCGTTGTCACGTTGTGGTCTCGCTGTGGATGACAGCCTAACAAAAAGTCAGCTGGAGTTGGGTAGAACAGAGTGTGATTTAGCGAAGGGGCAACCTACACCCGACCTTGGCTGTTATTGGCTAGATATCATCTGCAGTCTTTAGTTTGTTGGGGTATAACAAATCATGATTAAGTTAATGCTAGACTGTCATTCAATATGAATATAAAAAAAATATCATATTCAATAAACTTCATAAATTATGTTTCAGGGTGAAAAATTAAGGTTTTCTTTTTATAACTGTGGTTGGGAGGAAAGCCCTATATGGTTTAAGAAATACATTTATTTTATAACGTTATGCGCCAAAGATTGTTCTGTAAGACCATTTGGTATATTTTCGGTGAATTTAAACAATTTTGCTAAGGTACAGTACTTAATTTATTTTTTAAACATACCACGTAATCTGTGCACCTGTTTCCCACAAAGATATCGCTATTTTTGAATTAATATGCCGGACGTATCGCACACTCTACAGACCGGAAACTTTACAGTTATAATAAATAGATAAGTGAAAAAAGTACCCTTGAGTTTCATTTGCTTATGATTAGTCAAAACAAAATGGCGGAATAAGAAAATAATATCAAAAATCTGGTGTGAAACACACACAACTTTCTCTTGCAAATGCAAATAATTAATAATAAAACGTAACATTAGTAATAAAACTTTATAAATAAACAAAAAACTAACCTGATTTTAATCATGAGTTAAAGACGCAAAATGAAAATCGACCTCAGTTAGGCTTAAAAATACGGAAAATCACTCGTTCACGCTAAGCTAGGCTCTGTAGAGAAAAATGTACTAAATAAAAGTTTTAGATCTTTTAATATTCTATAAATTTTATTATATACACTTTTGTCGTAAAATGCATACTAAGGCTGAAATCTTAAAAATATTGATTTTTCACACGTTTTCGTGAGAAAAAACAGAAAATTGCTAATTACTGCTAAACTCGGCGTTATAAAAAGAATGTCTGAAATAAACGTTGTAGGATTTTAAATTTTCTACATTTCTTATTATATAAATTTTTGCGCTAAAATGCATATTAACGCCGGAATCTTAAAAAACCAATTTTTTTACGTGAAAACAGCCTCACCGAGAATTTCAGCAAACATGGCGCCTACCCTATCTTGTAGAGCATAAAAAATTTAGTAAACCAAGCAATTTTTAAAAAAATCGTAGGACTAATTTTTGAGAAAATCGAAAAAAGTGAAAAATTACACGAATAAACTACTACTTCCGGTTGACCGATTTCGATGAAAATGTTCGTGTCGGGTCCGGTAGTGATATGTAACTTAAGTTTTAAGTTTCAAGTTCGTACGATGTTCCGTTCTTGAGATATTTTGTATACACACACACACACACACACACACACAGGCACACATACAGACCAATCGCTAAAAACATGTTTTGCGTTCAGGTCCGGTGAAAACGTGTAGATCCGGTGAAAACTCGATTTCGAAAAATCGACATGAAAACAATACTTTCCTTCCTATATAATTATATAGGCAAGAGAAAGTAAAAATGAACAATAATCCTGTGGATAAAACCACTTATATTTAAAATAGGATTCACCATTGCTGTTATAACCAACTGCTGTTATACCAAGGATGGTGTTTTGTTGTATAGGACATCCCATCAGACAATGACTGGAGACAGATAGGCATCAATTTTAATTATCACATAATTCCTCATCTTTCTCAGGCGAAGACGCAGGACGTTTTTTCAGCAATATGGAGCTGCTCCACATTATGTTAATGTGGCCAAAGCGGTTTAAAACCAAAATCTTCCTAACCGTTGGATATGTCGTGGCAGCGGCCTCATGAACTGGCTTCCAAGATCGCCAGACTTATCTGTTGGCGATTTTTTCCCATCGGGCTTTTTGAAGGAAAAAGTCTGATTGAAGAGGAACTGCTGTTGATACCTCAGCAATTTTTCAAAAATAATTTTGACTCATTTTTGTTTCGTTGCTATCAGTGCATAGCTATTGATGGACATCAGTTCGAATAAAGGTTAATGAAACAAATTGTGTTCATTAATAATTTATCACTTTCATATTTCTTTCATTTTATTACTTAAGTAACATTGTCAAAAATCACCAATTTCAAATGGTTGTGCAAATAAAATTACCTTCCGCAAAATAAAATTAACAAAATAAAAATTCCTTTTTATGATTAATCAAAAGCAAATGAAACTAGAAGGTACTTTTTTACATATCTATTATTATAACTGTAAAGTTTCCAGTTTGTAGTGTGCAATACGTCCAGTATATTAATTCAAAAATAGCAACCTCTTCGTGGTACACCCGGTATATGAAATATAAAAGTGTTTATAGTTTATACAAATCCATATGCCTGCACCTACAATGATTTTCACAGTTGATGAGCTCTGCTGTTCCACGCGTTTAGCCAATCAGAACGATTACCAGCGTTGTCAGATTGTAGGCTACGAGTGTATCCGCCTGACAAACATTACGCGCGCATGCGTATAAGAGCCACAGTAGTTCACTCGTGTTTTGCATCTCGTACTGAACACATCGATTATAGAGCGCTTTAACATGCAATACTTTATAACATAATCGCTGGTTGCATGTTCATAGGTTATAATTGTTATTGACAGATCAAAAAAAGTCTGACGAAATATTTAACAGAGGTAGGAAAGCAAGTATTGGCTAGCTATGAAGTGGGTAGGAGGCAATGCGTACGTTCAGAGCTCATCAACTTTGAAGAATAGTATAGGTTAGGCCTATACAGTAGTCCCTTGGTATCCTCGGGTTTAGCATCAAGGGGTTTCGGCTATCCGCGGACTTTGTCCGTGGGCCTAAAACCTTAAAATACGTACGTAATCTCACCTCGTGTACTCCGTACTTGGTGGGAAGTGGGGAAGTCATACAATTCCGAAAACATGTGTCATCCTACGTGTTTGAATAAATGTTTTGGCGTTCGTATCATGTTAAGTCACACACTAGTTTGGCGACGGCTGCCATGAGCCAAGCTAGATTTCCACATGCGTCATCGGGTACCGGCCCCGCCAGTACAACCCCTACCCCCAACCACCATACGTACGCTCAGACGCCATACTGTAATTTTTCCGTACGTTTTTCTCCATGTCTCACCATGTGGTAGATGTGATATCTATCTTCTTCGTACGTACTTTGTTCTTTGTTTGTTTGACGATCCTGAAACGAAGCCAAGCATTTCTTCACAAACCATCAACGAGATCCCCAGCATGGCAACGCAGCTCGCTGATCACGTGTTGGAGATGGATTCCGTCACGGAAACGGCCCTTCAATTAAAAAGAGGACCCCAGGAGTTGGTGATACCATCCGAAGAATTCCACAATGAGTTTGAAAAGAAGAAGAAGCAAACAGCCATAACTATTTTAAAACAAATTAAATTTTGTATGAGTACAGTACTGTATTTATTAAATAATCATAGATTATAATAATGGTAAAATGTTCCTAAAACTATTAAACACTTAAAACGACTACAGGAATTTTTCTTCAGAATCTAACCCCCTTCTGTTCGTTTATATACGGTAACCCTCCAGAACGTAACCCCGGCGGATACCCAGGGATTACTGTATTGTTCAATATTTGCATTGGCAAGAAAGTTGCGTGAGTGATTCATACCAGATTTTTTTTTTTTTTTTTAGGTACTGAATGCAGCGTACTCTTACTACAATGTTATACAATCGTTTAAAACTGCAAATTAGTAATTAATTAAATAGACATATAAATAAAGGAACCAAGATTTTTTTCATGAACATTACAATAATTATTTAATAAAATTAATAAAGCCATACAGTAAAATCCCGCTTAACCAAAATATAGGGGGCGAACCCAATTTAAAAAATACAAAATTTCAGATAACATCACAGACATATAAACATTTTGAATCTTTTAAAAAAAGAAATGATATGCAGTATTTTTATTAATAGTTTATTAATATAGTAAACTAAAATACAGTAATTTTGTCGTCATTGTTTTAGGTCATCAGCCGAAAGGCTGGTTTGAACCTCTAAACCACTTTACTCCTCGTTTTACTTAAAAAAAGCCTCTAGAAGTTCAAACCATTCATTCGGCTGGTGACCTAAACACTAGGTCACACAAGAACTGAGTATATGTACATACATATGTACATGTATACACATATAGGGTGATTCAAAAAGAGCGCCGGTTTTGATATATCAAATTAAGAGATTTATTTTATTGAAAAACTGAAAATAAATACATCAACAAGTTCATCTTACCTTCCGATTTCATGTATGAAAAATGATGTCATGCATGTGTCCTCCTCTACTGCGCTGGCACGCATCAACTCTGTCCATGAAATTGGATATTACTGCACGACAAGTTTCGACTTCCATTTGCCCGATAACCCGTCACATTTCCTCCTTCAAGTCATTGATGTTTCGGGGTTTATTGGCATACACCAATGACTTCAGATGACCCCAAAGATGAAAGTCACAAGGCATCAAGTCACACGACCTTGGTGGCCATTGATGGTCGGAATTACGAGAAATGATGCGATCCTGGAACCGTTCACGGAGCAACAACATTGTTTCTCGTGCAGCAACTGAACTTTATACGGGTGATATTGGAGATCGTACCGAAGAATTCTCCGTACAGAAGAACATCGTAAACCCAATTGTTGAGAACGGCGACGTATTGATTTTGCTGGGCTAACAGCCACACTGTCACGAACCAACGCAACGTTCTGCTCAGTTCGGCCAGAACGACGACGTCCAGAACTTTTAAGGTCGACTGTTGAACCCGTCTCAAAAAACTTTTTCATGAGCCTGCGAACTGTTGATTCATTCGGTGCTTCATTACGTCCTAGAGTACCGCGAAGTCGCCTGATAGTAGCCGCATAACTCTCTCCACTGTGGTAAAATGTTTTGACGATTAACACTCGTTGTGCAATAGTAAACTTCTCCATGGTTAGACACAGACTGCGAGAGTACTACACTGCGAACAAGAGAAACTACAACTGAATCGTCAATCGGAATGTTCTCCAAAATAGAAATGAGGTTTAACAATGTTGCCAACCGATAAACAAAAATTTACCAGCCGCTTAAAAACCGGCGCTCTTTTTGAATCACCCGTTATATAGCCTATGTACATGTATATGTTGAAACACATTACAGTACTGACCAAATTTTCTTAAAAATTGGATGTTATATTTCGCTTAAGCCAGGTTATGGTTGAATGGGGATCGGATAAGCCGGGTTTTAGTGTACTACATAAAAGCTATGTCCACACTCGTGTGATGTCGCATGCGATGTAGCATGTTACATCGCATGCACTTAGAGGCTTGGCATTTCACCTGTTCGTACTCGTTTGAAAAGCTTTATCTAAAAAAAACATAACGAATATTTTTGAACACTACATTAAATTAAAGCCTGTTCTTTACCTCGTTGATTGGTTTGACTTAGATTATTTTATTTTGAAACTAGTCGGAGATGCAGCAATTTACGCATAAAGAGTACTCAGATTTTAGCCGGTTTTCCGTTAATGTGGTTTTTAAACGTCCGTTACTCCGTCCAGGCTTTTCATAAAAGAACGGCGTTTAAGTACGTTGGAGATCAGAGTTTTCTCTGTTTGAACATTTTAAAATAGAAATCTAATGTTCCATTTTAAAATACCAGCCATTTTTTTTAAAGTGTATTTTGGCTCCACGTAAAGGTAGGGAAATGATTTTTGGACTGAACCCTGCATTTTTACAGCAGTATTGTGCCATGTATCGTATTTTGCATTTGTAATTAGAAATAGATATGTGGTGTTAATAGAAAATTCTATTAGCCTCTAAACTTCTTGAGAGGAAACTGAGCTCTATAGCGGTACCGCTCCGAGTATAGTCGTTTAAAAAAACAAACTTTTGTGTTTTTCCTGCTGTAACTCATTCCGTAGCTCATTTTGAATTATTTAACGATGTTTTTATTAAAAAAATAAACGCTTTGCTTGACATAATACTGTTGTGAAAATGCATGGTTCAGTCCAAAAATCATTTCCCTACCTTTACGTGGAACCAAAAAAACACTTTTTTTAAAAATGGCCGGCATATTAAAACGGAACATGAGATTTAACTTTTAAAATATTCATATTATAGAAAATACTCTAATCTTCAACGTACTTAAACGCCGATTTTTATGAAAAGTCTGGCTGGAGTAATGGACGTTTAAAAACCACATTAACGGAAAACCGGCAAAAACTGAGTAGGCTTACTTTTTTGGGTAAATTGCTGGAGTTATCTCCGATTAATTTCTAAATAAAACAATCTATATCAAACCAATCAATGCAGGAAAGAACAAGCTTTAATTTAGTGTATTATCCAAAAATATTCGTTATGTTTTTTTTTAGAAAGCCCTTCAAACGAGTACGGACAGGTGAAATGCCATGCCTCTAAGCGCATTTGATGTAGCATGCTACATGGCAAGTCGAATTGCAAGTTGAAAAAGAAAGCGCACGAGTGTGGACACGCCTATTAAATTAAATATTGTTTTTTTGTGTTCATTTAATCCAGAGTTTTTTCAAAGATCAATTAGTTCCAAGGTGTTAGGAAAAAGCATAAAATAAAAAAGAAATAATAATTTCAATCAAGGATTTAGTCATTGACCTACAAGAACTTTCCAATCTTTATGGAGGCTACAAAAAATTATTGCAGATATATATATATTTCAGTACAGCGATTAAAAATTCCTGTAAGTATTCTCCTTGGGTATCACCACACCACTTTCAGTATTTTTCCAGTTTTGTCCTGGAAGTCCTCGACTGTTATGGTGTTCAAATACCACGTCGTAGTTGTTTGAACCACCATATCCGTCCATAAATGATGTCCTTTCAGGTTCTTTTTGAACTTCATGAAGCAAATATTCACAACGAAGCAGGAAGCAACGTCAAGACAATAAAGGGG
This sequence comes from Catonia carolina, assembly GCA_035578175.1. Taxonomy (NCBI): domain Eukaryota; kingdom Metazoa; phylum Arthropoda; class Insecta; order Hemiptera; family Achilidae; genus Catonia; species Catonia carolina. Next base: position 12,655,294 of record JAQMRL010000014.1, on the reverse strand, counting down.
TTGAGGCAGCGTTACCATGCCTTTCTTGGCCAACAGTTCAGTTACAATAAGGCACATTAATAACATCTGTCATACACGGTTAACCCTCACATTTTTAATTCTCAAGCACTTCAGAGACATTTAACTCTTAAGCTTCACATTTGAAATAAACATTTTATATTCAAAAGCTGACGTAGTACATTGTCATCAGTTATTGTTAAAACAGGACATCCTGCATGTTCAGGAAAGCCATCTGAAGAATTTGAAGATCATAGTGGAGGTATTTTGCAGAAAATACTTTTTAAAAACCATTTGTAGTCATTTAGGTGTACGACTTTACAATCATCCTTTGTAATTTACAGCAGAAGGCATAATCAATGCATGGTTGACCTTTACACGACCCATTCTGTTTCTCAACAAATTTAGTTTCTCATAATCCTTGCAATAATTTCCTTTTTGACCTTTAGCAATAATTTCGGAGTCAATTTTATAATCCGTCATCAACAAAGAAATGTCTCTATAATTGACAGTTGCTTCAATCCCATTTTTTAAAAATTCGATACCCGACTAATACAAGCTTCAAAGTATGTTGGGAGTAGTACATACATCAATCACATTCGTTCGGTGATTAAATCTGCAAAAATCTTTTCTATACGCTATTAACGGATACAAAAAGCGCGATTGTACGAGTCTATTCCAAGAATTTGGAGTCCTACCTCTCAGGCATTTATTTGTGTATAAGGTGCTCCTTCAATTCTATTGGGCGTGTGGTAACCGCAAAGTTTGATCTCAATAAAACCAATTGTGCTACTAGGAATGCTGGAAAAATAAGGACAAGAAAACCAAACAGTACATTTTTTCAGAAGTCATTTCTCTACCTTGAGGGGCGGTTCGTCAACGCACTTCCATCGTATATACTCAGTAGGCTACTATATCACCACATCGTATGAAACATAAACTTAAATACAATATCCTATCGATATACGAGCAAGAACTTGAGAAACTTTTCCAAATTTTAAAATAACTGTTCTCGGATTATTTTTTGCTTTCCTCATTGCAGTAGTTTTTTTTGTTTCTGTGCTCATTTAATTGAATTAATTCTCATAAGTAAAAATATCCACATGTATTCCCTAAAATTATTGTAAAGTAGTTTTAGTTATTGAAAAAGAAGTTTTTTCTCTATTTATACAATTGTACATAATCTAAGGTAATTTTAAAAATTTTATTGTTATTATTTATTTATTTATTTATTTAGATTGTTTAGACCCATTCAGGATCACATAAAGTCAATTATCAACTGTTGCCGCCATTCCTCTTGTTTCTCCAGTACTCCTTCATAAATTCGCGGTGTCTAACACGACGTTCATCCGTCCATTTTGCCCTAGGTCTCTTCGGCTTACCCTCTGATGCAACTTCCCAGGTTTTCTGTTTGTAGGGAAGTTTATCAGAGACCTCTGATACTCTCTGTTGTGCTCGCCTGGACTCCCCAGAATCCCAAAGTCCAGTTGCCGCCTGTTGACGGGTGGATTGAGTACCACCTGGGGTAGAGTTGTAATTACTTGCACAGTTCATATTTACTTGTATTTAGGTAGTGTGGCCTGACAAGTGTCAGGACCAAATACGACCAGAGGTTGTTGAGGCCTTTGGAACATGGTATTTTCAGCCGCACCTCTGGTGAACAGACGCTGACCTACAAGCCGCTTGATGCAAGGCAGACGCTGTAGGATTTCTTTTGTAGGTTTTTGTCAACCCTGGATATTTTATATCCCCAGTACCCCCCTCCGAAGAGGTGAGCGTACCCCATCGCCAAGGGCGGCGCCCAATAGCAGGTCCAACAACATTATTATTGTTAGTATTATTATTATCATTATTATTATTATTATTATTATTATTATTATTAATCGTAAAACTCCCAAAGTGGAAGACGCTAAGTAAAGATGGTTCAGTTTTGGGGTTTCTTGTTGTTCTTTTTATTTGCCCACCAGTTTTTCATTCCTTGCGAGAATTTAACTTTTCTTTCTTCACTTTTATTTTATTGTTATTATAATTTTTTTTTTAATTTAAATTTAATGGTATTTATCATTTATTTTTAATGCTTTTAACAAAAAATGTTCAATGTCTTGTACCCTTTTTAGATTTTATAATAGTATTTTTTATAGTAGGTATTAGTATATATAATTGTTTTTAAATAAATTTTTTGTTTACTCCTATGCGCGGACAGAACCTCTTCGTGAAGAAGAGTTTTAGCGTATAAGTATATTTAGTTAAAAATATTGTAAAAAGGTTAGTATACCAATAGTTGTATTATGTTTAACTAAATAAAACAAATAAATAAATAAATCGAAATTATAATAAACTTTATTTTATTTTGCATTCTGAAGTTGAATTAGTACAATCTCATAAGTTAAAATAGCTCCAGCAACCTATAAAAACAAAACACACAAAAATAAAATAAAAGTCAGTCATTAATCTTCATTAAAAATTTAACATAATTTAAAAAATCATGTAATCTAGATCACCGTGAAAATAATGATCCAAAATACATTCAGAAATGATTTTATTTTTTTACTTTCCCTTGCCCTGAACAAACAGGAAAGGAAAGTAATGTTTTCATGTCGAATTTTCCAAATAAAGTTTCCAATAAACTATTTTTTTAAAGCTGGTGGCTCTGAACGTACACATTGCCCCTACTCACTTCATAGCTAGCCAATGACTTGCCAGCAACGTTGCCAACACTTGCTCTTGTAGCTCTGTTATATATTTCGTCATCCATTTTTTTGGTCTTTCAATAACAATATGAACATACAACCAGCTGATTATATTATAAAGTATTGCATATTAACGCGCTCTATAATCGATGAGTTCAGTATGAGATGTAAGACACGAGTGAACTACTGTGGCTCTAATATCCATGCGCGCGTAATATTTGTCACACTGATACATTCGTAGCAGAGCTCATCAACTGTGAAATTATAAAATAAAGCATTATAAAATACACATTTTTATGCCCTAACCCTAAAAAACATGTTTTTTTTTACTTTTGAAACCTCATAGGATCACTATAGTTCAAGTTTACGTCTGTTCCGTTGTTGGGTTTCTTTGAAAAGCGCGCTCTCCTAAGCGTGGCTTCCTTTCATTTGGCCCACATTTTCTTAAAACGTTCCGAGCTCTGTTTCCGGTCTTCGTCGGTGAACACCCTATTGTACACTCTTCTGGTTTTTGGTTCAAATGTTACCACATTAGTCTTGACTAGTTGGTTGTACTTAGCTGATTTTGTTAGCAGGTTTTGTTTAGTAATTCCAAGTTCCTCCACATCCCGCTGAACCTCCTTCAGCCACCTAGGTCTCAACACCTTATTCCAAAAATGGTTGATCAGCCGTTTCACAAGTTTGGACTCTTTCGGCTCTGAGTATGTGTCCTAGGAATGATATTCTTTTCTTTCTAAAGTTATTTGTTAGTAGGGGGATTAGTTTGTAGATTTCTTTGTTCGGGATTAACCGCCACTGTCCTTCCACCATGTGCCTTTTGTTCATGCACTTCCTAAGTATTTTTCTTTCTATTTTCTCAATTCTATCGGTGTCTCCTAAGCGATATGGCCCGAATAACGTTTCGCTGCAATAGTGGATTCCTGGGAAAACCACTGTTTGCTAGTGTCTTAGTTTAGTTTTGGTTGACAGACATTTCTTGTTGTAGATGTTTTGAGTGGTTATCAGAGATTTCTTAAGTGTATTAATTTTTTCTTGCCATATGAGTCTTTCATTGAGACAATTGATTATGATTTCTGCGAGATATTTAAATTTTTCCACAAGTTCTATTTGGTGTTCGTTAACCATTACGCAACTTATGCAGAGTGGATCTCTGATCATGATTTTCGTCTTTTCGTAGGATATTCTCAGACCGATCTTTTCCGAAAGTTGCTCGAGGGACTCTAATTGGTTTTTGTTTCTGTTATGTTGTTCGCAAGGTGAGATAGATCGTCCGCAAAGCCCAGGCAGTTTATTTTGATTTCTTTGCCCACTTTTACGTTTTCTGGGTTGGTTTTCCTCCATTCTCTTATTATATATATTCAAGTGCGCAGTTGAACATAAAAAGCATGTTTATAATAATAAAACTTGACTACTTTTCTTGCCTATATAAATAATATATAGGAAGGAAAGTATTGCTTTCATGTCAACTTACACATTTTCAGACCCCTTGAACCCAAAAACATGTTTTTAGCCATTTTTCTGTCTGTGTGTGTACAAAATATTTCAAGAACGGAACATCGTACGATGTTGAAATTTGAACTTAAGTACTACTTGAGGACCCGACAAAAACATTTTCATTAAAATCGTTTAACCGGAAGTATTAGATTATTCGTGCAATTTTCACTTTCTTCAATTTTCTCAAAAACGGCTCCTACGATTTTTTTTTTAAATCACCTCATTTACTACATTTTTTATCTTCTACAAGATAGGGTAGGACGCCATGTCTGCTGAAATTCTTGGAAAGTCTGTTTACTCGTAGAAAAAATGTTTTTTTTTAAGATTGCGGCCTTAATATGCATTTTAAGGCAAAAGTATAGGTATGATAAAAGTTGTAATTTGAAAAATTTCTTTGTATAACGCTTAGTTTAGCGGTAATTAGTGATTTTCAGTTTCTTTTTCTTGAAAATCTGTAAAAAAATCGATTTTTTTAAGATTTCAGCCTTACTGTGCATTTACGACAAAAAAAATATAATAAAATTTATAGATAAATTAAAAGATTTTCAACTTTTGTTTTAAGTATTTTTCTCTATAGAGCCTAGTTAGCGTGAAAGAGTGATTTTCTGTACCTATTATTAAGCCTAACTAAAGTTAGTGTTCATTTTGCATCATTCACTCATGATTAAAATAACGTTATGTTTTTTTGAGGTTAGTTTTTTGTTTATTTCTAATTTTTTATTGCAAATGTTAAGTTTTATTGTTCATCATTTGCATTGGCAAGAGGAAGTTGTGTGAGTCTTTCACACCAGATTTTTTCTGATCTATTCTTCCTTCAATCGAGCTGATTCACATTGGCCTACATATAAAACTTATTGTTGTTACATTACTTACCCCTAACAGGAAATTTCTGGTCAGTGAAAACATATTTAACCCAGTAAGAGCTAAGTGGTTTGAAGTGACTTCTTGAAGAAATCGTTGTACCTATAAACAAACATGAATGTCCAATAACAATATATCTAGTAAGATTAACTAATTTTATAATACAAAATATACTTAAAATACAGAGTGGCCCATATCTCGGTTCCCTATGTGATGGGACATTTCATTCTGATAAGTTGGTAATAGTGTTAGGTTGGCAGCCTCACGTACAACATTCATTAGTTGTCTGTAACAGTACGACTCCGTGTAGTTACTATTTATACTTTTTCTTGCCTATATGAATATATAGGAAGGAAAGTATTGTTTTCATGCCTCCCCTCCACTTATGAGGTGGACTCGCCGGAGGGGGATTTAAGTGACAGCCCTGACCCGCAAGAGTCACTCCTCAATCAACTCTCAACCGGAGAAAAATACCAGAAGAAGAAGAGCTCCCGACAGAAGAAGACGAGCCCAGCCGAGACCGGACGCACCATCCCTGATCTATGCTACCGGTGGCGGACGCTGCATTCCCGCACCGGTCAGCTTTCGCCGACCCGGAGAGAACCGTCTCGGCCGCGCTATCGGCAGACGGCCTACGCCGACCCGACACTACGGGGCTCTGGGGTCACCATTGTCACGCTGCAGTTGGGACCCAATTGCCGCTGAGGGAAGGCCTGAACCCGGTAGCCGAGCCGTCACTCTTCGGGCTCCACTTCCGACCGCCAACAACGGCCCTTTACAGGGCCACCAATTTTACAAACAAGGTTTTGCCACGTGTCGTCGGCCCGGTCGGCGACACTTCAAACCATCCTTTTGGCTGATGACCTAAAAAAACAACAAAATTTTCCATAAAATAAATTCTTACCTCAAGGCAATAACTCTGTGATGGACATAGATATAATTCCAATGCAACTTTGAGGCCTTCATCGTGTACTTTTGCAGCATGCATTACAACAGATGTTGTTCTCCCAACAAGAAATAAAAATGAGTAAAAATAAAACAAACTTGGAATGTCAATATCATTTTTTAGTATACTGAAACAAAATCAATTTGAATAATAAATCTCTATCATTAATATTTTTATTCTTTATTGCAACTACAGATAACAGCGTGTAGTTTTCTGTTTTGTTCTTCCATGATCATTGGAACGCCAACGCTCCGACTCATGCTGTCTGTTTAAAACTTGATGGCCTCCCGCAGAGGGGAGCATTATAAGAACTGTAAAACCATTTCAGAAAAAATTTCTAATTTATTCGGTTCGTTCAATTTAAATTATACTTTCACTGAAAATTAATTGAAATTTTTCTCTTGTTTCGTTTCCTACAAGTAGGCTATTATATAGTTGAAGACTTATTGTAGAAAACACTGTAAATGTCGATAATAAAAATTCTCTGGAAAGCAAAAAAAAGGTAATTCTGGTGGTATTTCATAATTTCAATTAATCACAAGAACAGATTGGTTACTTTACATCAAAAGTAATTTCTGATAAGAAAATAATGTTTTTTTTTAAACTGCTGAAATAAGTTAGTTTTACCCCCTAAATTTGTAGAGAACAAATTAAGTGCCACCACCAATAATTTGTTGAAAACAATAAATGTGCCTTGTGCGTTGTTTTGTGAGAAATGTCTTAAGTACCCCAAGTATTAAATAACTGAAAACAGTACTTAAACCTAATATGTGGTAATATTATAAAACTGAGATAAAACATATTATTTAAAGTAAGAAAAGCTTTAATATTATAAAATAGCTAAAAAATAATAATTACATGATATAATCTATTATATAAAAGGACAACCATGTCCAGGGTGATTCATTTATAGATCAACGCACAGTCGAAACTACTGACGCTACAGACTTGAAATTTGGATGTTAGCTTTCTTATGTTGTGTAAGCGCGCACTAAGAAAGGATTTTTCAACATTTTGATTTTAAAGGGCAGAAATAGCAAAAATTCCCCCCACTGATGCGAGGTGAGGAATCAACGCGAAGCGCTACGCTCATGAAGTGGCTGGTTCTCCGTCCGACACACATTTACCCCATCCATAGGCATATTCCATAGCATACCAGTACTTGTCGTTGCACACTTTCAGACGGTATTTGACAGTCACTGTGACAGCGTCAAAAAAACCGTTTTATTTAAAAACCGTTCTTCTCAGAACGAAACTATCGTACTACTGTGCTTTAGTCGTTACTCACCGTTCTTCTAAGAACGAAATTTGTTAACTTAAATCAATTATTTTTAATGATAGTGATTTGAAATCCAAGACCACATTTTCTGTGGATCTAGGGCGCAGGCCCGAAAAAAGCAGACGGCATTTGACAGCCACCAAAACAAAAAATTACAAATTTACATATTCAGAATTAAATGATTTGAACGGGCTATTTATAAAAATTTTCAATTATTTCCGTTTTATTGATTAAATAAATTTGATTGCAAATCTATTATGTAAAATCCTAATAAAGGATTTTGCAAAATTTTGATTTTAAAGAGTAGAAATCGCAAAAATTTCGTCCCATAAGAAATACACATAGGTAGCCTATACTTATATATACTATGATTCGTTTAAAACAGTAACAGTCGGCCTACACCGGATGTTAAAACTCGCATTTTATTCTTAATCACATTCTTATCGTACGTAAATAGCAGATCAATTACAAAACTATAGCTATTTTCCCAGAAGTTGAATTGACGTTAACAACGATTTTAATCTATGTTTTACTTTTGTCACTCCGGATGTTGTACTGTACGTAGTGTTTAATTTTTTGACCTAAACTGGATTAATATTTTAATCAGAATTAATTCCAGAATTGTTGTAATTAGCATAATAAGTGATTTTTTTATGCTTTAAAGTAGTATTACTTATTTTGCGAGATACGAATCTCATTGCTTAGGTCACACAATGTATTTGACTGACATTGTAAAAATGATTTTTTGCAACCGAACAATTAAAATTTAATTTAAAAAAAAATATGACAATCAATTCAGTAAAATGCATACGATAAAGTTATTTTCTTAAATCTAACTTAAATTAAAATAAAACAACAGTTATTTATGTAAATTCAGGCAGTATGCTATTATAATCCTTCTCTTTTTCATTTTTTCACCATAAGGGTCGATTTACACACATCCGTCCACGTCACGTCTCAGTTCCGTCATTCCGAGAAGTATCAGTCACAGAAAAATATTCTTTCTTGAAAAATTAATGACATTGTCTACACTGAGCATCGGCACCGTCCCGAATTCGTCACGGAACCGTCAAAACGATAATTTTTTCTCGACGATATTTTGTTTTTTACGGACGTGTTTGTCTCTATGTAAAATGACAATTGAGTTTGACGGAAGGAAAACTGACGTTTGTGTGTGAATACTGTCATAATTTTTGACTTCGAGTGGCCGTGCCGGTTCCGTTTCGGAACGGTAACGTGACTGATGTGTGTGAATTGTTCTTTATACGTAATTCCAAAAAAAAATTATATTTGTGACTTAAGTTATTAGCAAATTAAAATACAGAATCATAGACTTAAAGTTGCATGGGCAACTTACAACGATTTAACAACGATTTTAATCTATGTTTTACTTTTGTCACTCCGGATGTTGTACTGTACGTAGTGTTTAATTTTTTGACCTAAACTGGATTAATATTTTAATCAGAATTAATTCCAGAATTGTTGTAATTAGCATAATAAGTGATTTTTTTTATGCTTTAAAGTAGTATTACTTATTTAGCGAGATTTTAGTAAACATGCGAGATTTTTACTCCACGACGGGCGCTATCTATTATATAAAAAGAGATGTCCTGATTTATAAATCAAGTTTTCTAAGCTGTCGCTAAGAAAGGATTTTGCAAAATTTTTATTTTAAATGGTAGAATTCGCAAAAATACCTTCCCATATAAAATACAGAGAGTATACTTAAACAGCTGATTCTTTGTTTACGTTTGCGTGGGCGAAGCCACGCGGGACCCGCTAGTATTGTATATAAAAAGAACATATAGGCCTACATTACAAAATAACACAAGTTTATTCATGAAAAATGTATACCTCAACAAGACTTCCGTAATGCGAAACAAAATGGCTACCTACAGAATTGAGACCAGGCACTTTCAGTGATACCCACAAAAACTCATCTGGCACATACTGGTGCTATCTTTAAAATTTTTCTGTAAACTGTAGAATAATGTCTAGTACATTCAGTGTTTACTGCAGGAATACCATTGGCACATACAATCGTTTCACATAAAAAAAACAAAATTGACCTCAGTGGCACTTAGTGTTTTCTACAATAAGTCTTCAGTTATCTTTAAAGACTGAATAAAAATCTCGCATGCTGACTTTTTTAAGTCGTGTTTCGCAATTTTACAAAATTTATTTATAAAAATACCTAATAACTTAAAAAGTTACTCTTTTAAATTTTATTGCATCATCGTTTTTGATAATTATTACAGAACAAACCTGCTAAATATTACGTTAATCCGTGATATAGCCTAGTTGTTGAACAATGACGATACCTATATTTGAAAAAAAAATAGGTATTTTTCTTCAAAAACAAAACTTTTACTTCATTACATATTATCTCATTAAGCGTGTATTTTTCGAAATAATTTTAGAAAAAAAACATGCGAAATTCTTAGTTTATAAAAATATGTCATTTCCGACAAGTTTGAGTTATTTAAAAAAATTACATGTATATTACAGTACTATGTTTTCTGAAATGGTTTTACAATCCGCATATTGTTCCCCTCTTCCGGAGGCCATCAAGTTACAGGCATACGGAAGAGTTACAGATTATGGTAGGCCAACCCTGAGCGAAGTACTGTCTGTCTATTAGTTGATTGCCTCCCGCAGAGAGGAGCAGAATCGACCCGCTACTTGCATTCTTAATAACATTTCATTATGTACTACTTACTGACTAGTAGTACACTGGACTTGGTACATAATGAAGTGTTATTGAGAAGGCTAATAGCGAGTCGATTCTGCTCCTCTCTGCGGGAGGCCATCAACGTATAGACAGACAGTACTAACATCGGTTTCATAATTTTATTATAATTTATTATACACCCGAGTTTGAACCCTTGTATCTCCAAAACGATGGATCGGATTTCAACATATTTTACATCAAAATTTAGCTCATTTTATTCTGCGTTGACCTATAATAGTCGTATATTTTTAATATTGTTTTAAAATTGCCATATCGAGTTTGGAAGACAAAAAGATCCGGTTTTATTATTACCGCAAAGATTTGCATGCGTTTAAAACGTATAACTCGAGAATTATATGACCAACAAGTTTTAAATTTTAACACAACATAGCCAATTATATTTTTACAGCGTGTACGAAATTTCAAATTGGTACGTTACTTAAATTTTAATTTATTAACAATATTCTGAACCCTTGCTATCTCGGTAACCGCTCAATCGTTCGGCACGAGCAAACTATCGTTTTATTCAGCGTCAAAAATCAGTAAAAATGTATTAATAACATTAAATATTGATGGACCAATGTTGTGGTAGAATTTTTAAAATTTTGAAAAATAAAGTGGGCCATGAGGGGTTCGAATTTCACATACACAATCTGGCAACATGGATAGTAGCACCCGACCCCCGCATGGCCAAGTTTTTTTCAAAAAAACTTAAATTCTACACATTTCATGTTATTAATACATTTGTACTAATAATTTTACTATGAATAAAACGGTAGTTAGCCCGTGCCGCACGATCGAGGGGTTACCGAGATAGCAAGGGTTCAGAATATTAATAAATCAAAATTTAAGTAACATACGAATTCTAAATTTCGTTTACGTTTTAAAAATATAATATTTTATGTTGTGTTAAAATTTCAAACGTGTAGGTAAAATAATTGTCGAGCTATACGCTTTTAAACGCATGAAATTCTTTGCGGTAGCAAAAAACCGGGTTATTTTCTTCCAACCTCGATAAGGCAATTTTGAAACAATACTAAAAATATAAATTTAAAATAGGTCAACGCCGAATAAAATGACCTAAATTTTTATGTAAAGTATGTTGAAATCCGACCCATCGTTTTGGAGATTCAAGGGTTTAAACTCGGGTGTATAAATTATAATAATTATAAAACCGATAGTAGGCCTACACGTTTTTAGGCCACCTGAACCCAAAAACCATATTTTAGCTATTGCTCTGTATAAATTGTATAATATGTATTATAATTTAGTGTAATGTAATATGTAGTATTATAACTGTATAATATGTGTATGTGTATGAGAACAAAATATTTCAAGAACGGAACATCGTACGAAGTTGAAACTTGAAACTTAGGGTACTACTAGACGACCCGAAACGAACATTTTCATCAAAATCGGTCAACCAGAAGTAATTAGTAGCTAGTTTATTAATGCAATTTTTCACTCTTTTGCGAATTTCTCGAAAACGGCTCCAATGATTTTTTTATCGCCTCATTTACTGCATTCTTTATGCTCTACAAGATAAGGTAAGCGCCATGTCTGCTGAAATTTTTAGAAAGGTTGTTTTTTCAAGACTGCGGTCTCAATATGCATTTTAGAGCAAAAATGTATTAATTTATTGTTGTAGAACATTTAAAACCTACAACTTTTATTTCCAAAATTTTTGTAAAATGCTTAGTTTAGCAAAGTAATCAAAAGTAATCAAAGTTGTGGAACATTTAAAAACCTTATAACTTTTATTTCAAATATTTTCTTGTATAACACTTAATTTAGCGGCAATTAGTGATTTTCTGTATTTTTTTCATCAAAATCGGTAAAAAATTGGATTTTTAAAGATTGCTGGGGTCTTTTCTGTTATACCTACCCCCTGCCAGTATAATTTGTCACATTTTGGGGCTATTTCGTATACAGAAATCTTACAGTAGGCTACCCATTTTTAACGATAAAAACGGGAAAAATATTTTTTTTTAATCATAGCCCTATATCAATATTTTTCAAGTTAACATTAAACCATTTATTGTTATTAAATTATATAATAATATTTTATTTTATGATGTACATTGAATTTAATTATGTTAAATTAATTTAATGATGAATTTATTTAATGACGTCAAGTACTCAATGATTTAAGTTTCATTATTAGGCCCTACATACAGTAACAATATTTGAAAAAACAATGTATTTACCCTACCTACATTTAACCTTAACTTAAATAATATAGGTAAAGGATTATTTGAAATATTTTTTCCCTTTTTATCGTTAAAAGTACTGTAAGATTACATACGAAATATGCCCAATATGTAACAAATTAATATGCTTTTTGGGTGGAGGGAAATAACAGAAACACCCCGATTGCTGCCTTAGAATGCTTTTAATGACAAAAGTGTATACACTCTAAGTTCTAGGAAATTAAAAAAGCTAGAAAGTTTATTTTTCTCTACTGAGCCTAGTTTAGAGGCAGTTGCTGATTTTTCCGTATTTTTAAGTTCTACAGAAGTTGGTTTTCATTTCGTGTCACTTAAAATTAGGTTGTTTTTCATTTGACATAGGTATATTATTTACTCATGATTAAAACACATAGGTTACGTTGTTCATTATCTACACTGGCAAGAGAAATTCATGTGACTGTTTCACAGCCCATTTTACAGGCGTTGAGGCAACATAAACATTAATTTACATGATACCTAATACAAGATTCATGAAATAACATTTTTATGCAATTAAATTACGTTATTTCACTTACTCTATCTCGGTTATTAGTTGTGCACATATAAAATACACATTATTCGCAACTGATATCACGATAATTTTGTTGATATGCTGATCCACAGTTTTTACAAGAAATGACATCGATGCATAGATTTGACGTAACTCTTGCCACTGACTCTGCGTTAATATCTAAAACAATTGAAAATCTTTGAAAACAAATGGTTAGCACAACGGATTCATTTCAATTAAATTTTTAATCAATCTAAATTTCGCTGTATTATTGATCGATTTCGAAATGAAAACGTTACATCATTTTAAAATTGAAATGTAATCTAAATAAAGTTTTTATAAAAGTGATTTTTGTTGTAATAAAGAATTTAGATTTTGTGAAGCCGATTATGTGGAATTTGCTACAAATGACTACCTATTTAGTTTTTTTCATCAAAAACACATGTTTGAAAATTTCACCCTAAACGAAACACCTTTTTAGGTCTGTAATTTATTTTTTAACAGATTTTCTACGTACTTGAAATTTGTTCAAAGGTATTGCAACGAATTCGATCATAAATTTTTACTAAACTAAATCGTGTATTAATATTTTCTTTTAAATAAGTTGTTTTCTTCATTTAATTTCTGAACTAATCTATTTGAACTTTTTCAAAATGTATTTTTTGGGCTAATCCACAGATTATGTATACTAACCTAACTCTAATAATATTAGGGCTAATTTTTACATATAATTAAACAACGAATAAATATTTCGATGTAGATGGCTTTGCAAACTCGTGACGAGTACAAAGAGTAGTGCATTCTGCACCAGTCTGCTGCGCCTCTGTGATAGTGATTATAAGTTATTTTGTGTTCGTGATTTTTTTGGTTACATTTTATTAATACAATAAATAGTATTAATAGAATTATTTTGTGCAAATTATTTCGTTGGAACCGGGTACTGTTGTGTTCGCGAATTGTGTGGTTATATCATACAGTACTGTTAATTCTTTTATATTTCAGAAATTCTGTAGAATTTTACTGTGAACATTTACTGAATTTGTCGCAAATAATTTATCATGACTAGGCATCATTATAGAAGATTCGGTGGTCGTACGAGAAAGAAACCGGAGTAAGTTAATTCAGTTTTAGCTTCTTTTATGTAGTATTTATCTTCTTTTTGTTTAAAGTCTATTCAGATTTGTTAGTAATGTTTTTTACCTTTACCGGTACTAGAGAGATATAAAAGTGTCTACAATCATATTAAAAGAATTTAAAATTAATAAAGTATGTATACGTGCTTAAAGTCGTCGCTTCAAAGTTTAGCCTTTGCAATTACAGAAATTATACAGGTATTAAACTTCCACTGTGAGGAATTAACTTAAGTTAAACAAACTATAATCAAGGAGTTTATTTTTAGCTTAATCAGACATATATTGAAATTAGGTTATCTTTATTTTTACTACTGGTCCAAATAGGGCTTGTTTTGAGAAGTTTATAAAAGATGTTGTTCATTAGAAAGAATAATTTCTGTTAATTTTACAAAATATGTAAATCTTGTCTGATGGCTTGAGTCAGCTACACAAATAGCTGTGGGTTATCTTGTTTCGTACATACTCTTGTTCTAGAATGGAAGAAGCTTAAGAAATATCACTTTAATATTTCTATGTACAGGGTAATCCTAAAAGAATGTGAAGTTGCAGTAATTCAGACCAGTAGAGAAATTTTTAGTTGTTTTATTGGTAACTCTGATAGCCTCCAACCCAAAAGTTTGTGTAACAGCAGTTCTAACTTGAATTTAAAATTTTGTATTGTTGCTTTGGTCTGTTTAGACTACGAGGTGTGGCAATTAAATAACGAGACTGACTTTGTAAAAATTTTTATTTTATACATAATCACTTATTGTCACCTTCAATATACGCTCCTTCTCTATCCCTACAACGCTCCATGCGAATTTTCCATTGTTGGAAGTCATCTTCTGTCGGTTCCTTTAGGACACGTGCCGCTCAAAAATGTTTGAAATTAAGCTCGCAAAAATGTTTGTAATGACACTTTGTACGCGATTGAAAATGACTCAAATTTTTGGAAACAATAATAACATGTGATGAAACGTGGTTTTTTACTTATGATCTGAAAAAGAAGCGCCAATCTATGCACTGGAAGAGCCGAACTTCTCTGAGAGCCAAAAAAGCTCGAATAAGCAAGTCAAAATTTAAAGCAATGATGATTGTTTTTTTTATATCCATGGGATTGTGTACCTTCACTGGGTTTCTGAAGGTCAAACAATTAATAAATATTACTTACTACTTTGAGGTTCTTTCTAAACTATGTCAAAGAGTAAGGAAAAAACGCCCCGAAATGTGGAAGGACAAATCATGGGTTCTCCACCAAGACAATGCGCCAGCTCATTCCGCGTTATCTCTCAAGAGGTTCCTAGCCAAGTACAGCATCTCAGTGTTAGAACATCCACCTTATTCACTAGATCTTGCACCATGTGACTTCTACCTGTTCTCTAAGGTGAAATCTGCATTAAAAGGGACAAGATTTGAGTCTGTGGAAGCTGTAACAGAGAAAGCGGTTGCGAGAGCAATGTGACTCTGATCACAGTTGGTACAGCACTGACCCCCACCACTCACTGAGGCAACTGAGCACACCATTACCGAAATAAACCTTCTGCGCACTCAAGAAAACTGGCATGCTTATTTGGTGTCAGCTCTACCTGAAGAAAAAGAATATAGTGTTATTGTGTACAAGCTTTTGAATAGATTACAATATAATATAGATTATAATAGTACAATATAAAGCAAGAGAAATACCTTTCCTCTGTTATATCGTAGCGCTTTGTTAAGTATACCAAACTGAGTCGCCAGTGCTATACTGATTAACATTATGAATAAATCGATGAAGTTCCATATCAAGGTGGCAGTTAAACTGAACCATAATATAAATAATCCTTTGTATATACTATAACCTTTGTTTTTTGTAAATAAATACCAGTGTGAATTCCATGAGTATCGTTCCAGAAATATTAAAAATGTTTCCTGTAAAAGAGATAATGGATAGAATTTAATTATAATTTATTGTAGAATTTTATTAATTAGATTAATATTGCGTGATAATTTACTGTCTACAAAAGGCTGTCTATTATGTAAAGCAGTGGTTCTCTAAATTTGTAGACCAGCGGCTCCTTGATCTACTAATAATTTCTGGTGGTGCCCTTATTATGAATCAACCATTGTAGGCCTACTGTACAAATTGTAATTATATTGCAACAACCATTGTACAGTAAAAATTGTACATTATACGAGGTGTAGCTATTAAATAAAGAGACTGACGTAAAAAAAATTATTTTTATTTCATACATAATCACTTATTGTCACCTTCAATATACACTCCTTCTCTATCCCTACAATGCTCTATGTGAATTTTCCATTGTTGGAAACAGTGCTGGAAGTCATCTGTCAGCTCCTTCAGGACACGTGCCGCTTTCTCTGTTACAGCTTCCACAGACTCAAATCTTGTCCCTTTTAATGCAGATTTCACCTTAGAGAATAGGTAGAAGTCACATGGTACAAGATCTGGTGAATAAGGTGGATGTTCTAACATTGAGATGCTGTACTGGGCTAGGAACTTCTTGACAGATAACACGGAATGAGCTGGCGCATTGTATTGGTGGAGAACCCATGATTTGTCCTTCCACATTTCGGGGCATTTTTTCCTTACTCTTTGACATAGTTTAGAAAGTACCTCAAGGTAGTAAGTAATATTTATTAATTGTTTGACCTTCAGCAACCCAGTGAAGGTACACAATCTCATGGATATCAAAAAAAAAAAACAATCATCATTGCTTTAAATTGCATTTTGACGCTCATTCGAGCTTTTTTGGCTCTTGGTAAAGTTCAGCTCTTCCAGTGCATAGATTGGCGCTTTGTTTGCGGATCGTAAGTAAAAAACCACATTTTATTATTTTTTACCTGTTCCCAAAGGTGAAATCTGCATTAAAAGGGACAAGGTTTGAGTCTGTGGAAGCTGTAAAAGAGAAAGCGGCACGTGTCCTGAAGGAGCTGACAGAAGATGACTTCCAGCACTGTTTCCAACAATAGAAAATTCGCATGGAGAGTTGTAGGGATAGAGAAGGAGTGTATATTGAAGGTGACAATAAGTGATTATGTATAAAATTAAAATTAAATATTTTACAATGTCAGTCTTGTTATTTAATAGCCACACATTGTACAGTACATTGTCATCACATACTTTATGCGGGTCATTCTATTCTCAGAGAAGGAGATAAGAACGTAAAAGAAAATGATTGCGTATCCCGAAGCATGGCGTTCACTTTGAGAACCGCTGATGTAGACAAATACATGAGGTCTGTTAGAAAAGTATCCGACTTTTGGCCAGGGATGAAAACTGGCGTACCTGGAGCATTGGAAAGCACCCTTAAGTCTCCTTGACTTGTTTTAGTCTCCTTGGGTCTCCACACACTTCTTCCAGCGGTGCTAAACCTTGGACAATTCGAATTGGCACAAGCAGCCTCGGTTTTTATCTACTCCACTCTTCGCCCCTCACCATGCAACGATGGTACAGTCACAAAAGTATACAATCGCTACTGTAATGTGCGACTCACTAATGTAATGTAATGTAATGTAACGGTCACTACGCTTTGTTTTCACTGTTGTTATTAATAATCTGTCAGATATAATGATGTGACTAATTTGTTTCCATATATGATTTTCTGTTCATTATAAACATTCAGACAAATTTGTGTAGTTAGTTGCATGCATCTGTAGAGTATAGTTTAGGGAGTTTTTGCAGTTTAGTTCTTGTAATTTATAATTTCAATTTTTACTGGGACAAATTAAATACATATTTTAAAATAAAATAGTTATTTGTATGTTTGTACATTGAAGTAATGTTGTAGGCATTTGCATACATTAAAATTTGTAGACCTTGTTGAAAGAATAGGTTATGGATATACTTTATGTGGAATTATGTGTACACGTAGAGCAAGAGTTGTGGCTGTTCAAATTGTCCACAGTATACCATTGTTGAAAGCATTTTGAGAAGGCCTCTTTCAGAATGGAGTTAAGCTCGGTTGTCATTGCTGCATAATGTCCTCTTTTGTCTGAAATTGTGTTTCTTTTCAATGGCCTTATGAGTTTTGAAGAACAGCCAGAAGTTGCAGGGGACTATAACAATAGAGTAAGGAACCTGTTGAACCACATGAGTCTGGTTTTTCACCAAAAAAGTCTGACTCAAGTGCGTTGAATGTGCTGGAGCATTGTCGTGATGAAGGCGTTAATGTCGTGTTAAGCACAACTCCGGTCTCTTGCATCACACAAGCGATGGAGGACATCCCTGTAGTAGTCTTTGGTGATTGTTCGACCCTGTGGTGTACCACCCCATGGGAGTCAAAGAAAGCAGTCAGCATCACTTTGACATTGCTGCGCACTAGGTGGGCCTTCTTTGGTCTTGTTGATGTGGAATGACTCCATTGTGACGACTTGAATTAGGTTTTTGGGTCGTTCCTGTACATTGAAGATTTGTCACCAGTGATTATAGTGTCATGAAGTTGGGCTCACTGTTTTATGGAGTTTGTGGATGCAGTAACGCTGTCCTGGTGTTCCATCATTTTCCTTACAAAAAAACTGATGAGAGCGCTACACACTATCTCACTCAACTGCTGTTTGCCAGCGACTGATGCTATCGACAGGCGGGAAAAAATTCACGCATGTGATGCAAACCTCATGATGCCTCAGATGATGGACCAGGATTTACACATAATATAATCAGGATACGGACAAAGTTAAAACTTTGAACTTAAATTAGGTTCTACAAAAGAATCTGATCAGAACATTTTCATCAAAATCAGTTGACCAGATACATACTCCGAAATCCAGTTTTCTTGTAGTATTATCCATGTCATATTGTTTTTCTATTGTATCAATACTTTCTCTTGTGGATAACAAATCATGTCCTATATGTTCTGCTGTAATCAAACATTAGTTCGTATAAATTAAAAAAACGTTTTATGAATTAATAAATATTAAGATATACATAATTTAAGTAAATAAGTGTAGGTATTGCCCATAATGGAAAGGTGGAGTGTTAAATTAATTGCACTCGATCTGTTGGTTCCAGGGCTACAAAAAATAGATCTTTTTTTATCACATAGTCAGCCACTTATATGACTGGACTATTTAAAAACAGAAGAGGTAGAGGTGTAAAAGACAATAGTCAGTGTTATCTCCTCTGAGAGTAATAAATTTCATTATACAGCCAGACCCTATGGTGAATAGGGTGTCATTTGCAGGGTGGAAAGTGGGTGCTTTTCGGAGGGCCTGGCATGCTGATAAGCATACTTTTTCAACTCGGTGAGGAAGGCAAGTGTAATCCACCTCACTCCTCGTTTTTACTTAGTAAAACCTCTAGAGGTTCAAACCAGCCTTACGGCTGTTGACCTAAACAACAACAAGTGTAGGTAAAATATTAAATACTAGTGGACCTGTACTTGCTTCGCTTCTTCAACTAAAAATGTTGTACCTACAATAAATAGCGGATGTCCCCCTTGGCTTTGTATGGGTGATACACTATAAAAAAATTTTATTAAGTAACTTTGTTCCTGCTGAAAACAGTATTTTTCCCAATTGAAACTCCTATAATATTTTCAACGGTTAAAATAACAATATTTTTTATACCTCCTCATACACCACATTCTTTGTCTTGTTTCCAGTCGTTATTAAAATGAATTGATTGCGAGAACTACCAGTTCTTGAGATTTGCGCAAATCTAACCCGACGAATTAAAATTTTTGCCCTTGAAATTTATTAATTTGTTATAGTGAAGGATACCGTAATAGGGAACTGAACTCTTTTAATGAAAAGGGCATGGTCCTTGGAGACAAATAAACACAATGGCATAACGACCAGTGTCTTTCGTTCAGTTTTATAATAAAAATTATTTTTCAACTTGAAAAAGTATCCGCTGATGTTTGAAACTGCAATTCTTTGTTTTCTGGGTCTAGGAATTCACTGGTGAAGGTTGCAATATGATAACTTTAACAGTTATGGAGGTAACTAATTTTTTTGATTTTCATGTAGAATTTCTCGAGAAACAAATTTTTGGGAATTTTCAGCAAATCTGTATGGGAACAGCTTTCAAACAATTCCGAAATCGTTAAAATCGGGCCGGTAGTACGCCAGAAATAGTACTCTTGACAAAATATTTTACCATTATAGTAGTATAGATAGGGAAGGAAAGTATTGTTTTCATGTCAACTTTTCACCGGATATACAAGTTTTCAACTAAAAACTATGCGCAAATCTAACCCAATGAATTTAAAAGTTTGCACTTGAGATTTATTAATTGTTATAAACTCTTTCAAATGAAAAGGGTATGGTCCCTGCAGACAAATGAACACAACGGCATAATGGCCGGCAGTGTCTTTCATTCAGTTTTATAATAAAAATTATTTTTCAACTTGAAAAAGTATGCACTGATGTACAATTTGAAACTGAAATTCATTGGTGAAGGTTACAATTTGATTTAATAATTTTAAAGGTTAAGGAGATACTTAATTTTCTTTTATTTTCCAGTTAGAATTTTTCGAGAAAAATAAATATTTAGAAATTTTTAGCAAATCTGTATGGCAATAGCTTTCAAACAACACTGAAATCATTAAAATCGGGTCAGTACAACTCCAGAAATAGTTCTCTCAACAAAACTCAAAAAGAGTATAGGACAAGACAGTATCAAAACATTTTTCATCTCTTAAAAATCATTAAAAAGAAATATCACATGAAACAAATTTTCAACATCAGTCATGTACAATATAAAACACAAATTTAGACTCCATCGTTTGTAAATTCCTGGATTGTACAGAGTGATTTTTTAGTCCTGTTACCCAATTGTTAATGTCTGGTAATATTTTTCTAAAAAAAAAAAAATTTTGTTTTGTGACACTAAGTTGGTAGCCCTACTCAACCAGTATGGATATGGCAGTGTGAGTTGATTCTCCTTGAGCTGTGTAAAATTTTGTGCCATTTCCGGTCGTGCTACAAACAGAATGTCTTTTATCCTAAAACAATCTCTTGTTTAAATCTGGAGGCTGAAGCTCTAGAACTAATCGTATGTGATATGGATACAATTTCAATTTTTTAGCAGCTTTCGGAGCACTCGAACATGACAAATCAACATGCGAGGAAAGTTTTTGTAAACTTTTCCATGGAGAATTGAGCAATCTTGTTTTCACATTCTCTTAACGTCATCTGTCAAGAGAGTTGGTCGACCACTACGTTTTCTGCTGCAAACAATACCTGCCTCTAAAAATCAGTTAGTTAGCCTAGAAATTGACTAGAATAGAGTGGAGGAACACCAAAAAATTTAATTTGAAATGATTCTTTTACACTCGCATACGATTTTGTAGCAAAATATTGTTCAAGAATGAAAACCCGTTGTTCTGGGGTAAAAGACAGTCTGTACGTAACACAACTGGAAACAGCACAAAATTTTACGCAACTCAAGGAGAATCAACTTAAACTGTCGTATCTATACCGGTTGAGTAGGGCTACCAACTTTGTGTCACAAAACAAAATATCCCTTTCTTAGAAAAAAATTACCAGACATTAACAATTGGGTAACAGGACTAAAAAATCACCCGGTATAATACGACATATCAGTCAGGTAAGACTTTAACTCTTTCTTAAATCTTTTCTCACATTCAATTACAAACAACCCTCGTGGAAGATGGGACATCAGTTTTGATCCAGTATATGATGGGTTTTTTTCATAGAGAGACAACATATGAAACTCGGGAAAATCAGAACGGTTTTTTTTTGCACCCTGGAGACTCCAGGAGGAGTATAGGGCATGTCAGCTATAACACCTGAAATTCATATAAGAATCACACAATGTATCACTACTATCAAGAAAGAAATTCTTGTACGCTATAAAAAGTTTCACCGATCAAGTAATTTTTCAGATTCCTTTTAAAGGAATTCAAATCCTCACAACATTTTAAAAATTGGGGTAATTAATTCATGAATTTTCTCCCTGCATAAGTAGGTTTTTGTTCGAACAATTTTGTGGAGTGATTAGCCACATAATAATCATTTCTGTTTCTCATGTTATGATTGTGAACATTGAAATTCTGCATAAAATTATTTTGCCTAACATACATAATCACCTCAAAAATGTAGAGAGAGGGGACTGTAAGCAATTTAAGCTCCTTAAATAGTGGTGTCGACGAGGTTAGTTGTTGGTTAGCTCCCACCATACACCTAATAGCTTTCTTTTGAATTTTAAAAACCCTATTCATATTACCCATGCTAGAATTACCCCATACTAAGATACTAAACGGATATGATGTGCTTTAAATATGCTGAAGGTGCCTTCTTGTGTAGTAGTAGCCATGAACTTTAATATCAAACCATCATGTTTTACTGGCTTTACACACAGTACAGATTCCATAATAAATAAACAAGGTACAATGAGAATTTTATTTTGCTTAAAGTAATCTCTGCAAGACTTCTGATCTATTCCACATATGAATCACTCATTTCAGAAAGCCCATAAGTCAAAAAAACTAACTTGGGAAAAATTAAAAAACTTGTAATTAAAAAATATTCAATTAAAAAATATAAATTGTTCAGAAGGCTGTCCCCTTTAATATAAAATTATATACTTTTGCCACTTGTTTAAAAAAAATTGAAAACTAAGACTTAAGAAGGTGTTTCTGAAATAAATTTTAAAATGTTAATTTACATTGTTTTCTGTAAAATACGTTGTTAAACCCGAAGAAAATTGTGCTGAACAATAGTTTTCATTTATTTATTGTTTATTTCAGTAGTTTACATTATGACAAAAAAAAGCTTTTAGCCATAATAAAAATTGAAATTCTTAACTTAATTATGAGGTACCTCAACCGTCGGGCTGATTACTTGTGCAGCGTATTCTCGGGTCGTATACAATTTCGCCACCTGACTTTAGCCCCACTCATTAAGCACAATGGGTGATAATGGCAATAACAAGGTACTTAGTAGGTAGGTGGTCGTAAATTAACCCTTTGATAAATTACCGATACTTGAGTAATTTACGACAGGGGTGTAATAAAAGTACTCTCTATCTCCTTCCCGAAGAAAGGGTACAGAGTAATAAATAGCAAACCTAGAAATAATATTGTGGGACTAAATTACAAAAGAACGGGTCTTGCATCAGGTAAAAAATATGTTTGTTATTCAATAGATTTCTGAAAATGAAACCAACAAACTTTTAATATTAGAACCTATGTATGATAGACATAGTATTATAGTTGTTTTACTCCATGTATTTCAGTCAACGTTTATGTCAGTTATAACATTAATATATAAATTTAAAACTACTGTAGTTATATTAAATCAAATTATTATAATTTTAAAGTCTATTGTACAAACAAAAGTGGTTCTTTCGTTCCTATTTCCAGTATTACAGATTTTTATTTTTTTAAAGGTAGCTTGATCGAGAGTGTTCTTATATAATATTAGTCCATATCAAACCAACTTTTTTTCTGTAATCCTGGGTTCTCTTGGGTAGAGTACAACAAAGGAGATATGGCCTACACCAGTTTCGTTTCTCAGAACCTGGCTTTTTAACATATTACACACATCCTAATTACTATAAATCCATCCCACGAGGCAAAATTTGGGACCCGTTGGTCTTTGGGCTAAAATTAACAGCACTTTATCAGGATTGGTCGTCCCGCGTCTGTGCAATACTACACCTCACTTACACGCGGCATACACATCATCCTCATTTCATTGGGCCATACGATGACTTACTGTTTACAAGTTGAACAGATTGCAACATACACATTCAGCATGTAGAAAATAATTACTATAAAAAATAATGAGTACCTATCCTTACTTTTTTCCCAAAAACCAGTAGGCCTACGTGTAACCTGTGGAAATCGTGTATTGTAAAGAACATTAATGTATCTTAAGAATCGACTGTTTGTTTTCGAAGTGTGAATATTTCAGTCTTATAATGATATGTTAATTTTAAAAATCTGGTGTGAAACACTCGCACAACTTTCTCCTGCCAATGCAAATAATGAACAATATAATCTAACATTAGTAATAAAACATTAGAAATAAACAAAAAACTAACCTCAAAAAACAACCTAATTTTAATCATGAGTGAAAGACGCAAAATTAAGACGTTATTTTCTTTAAAAATTCAGAAAATCACTCTTTTACGCTAAATTAAGCTCTATAGAGAAAAATTCTTTCAGTAAAAGGTGTAGATCTTTAAATTTCCTATATATTTTGTTCTATACACTTTTGTCGTAAAATGCATACTAATGCCGAAATTGTAAAAAATCGATTTTTTTTACACTTTTTCGTGAGAAAAAAAAACAGAAATTCGCTTAACTAAGCGTTATACAAAAAAATGTTCGAAATAAAAGTTCTAGGTTTTTGAATTGTCTACAACTTTTATTATATACATTTTTGCGCTAAAATGCATATTAAAGCTTCAATCTCAAGAAAAAACCATTTTTTCTACGAGAGCACAGCCTTCTCAAGAACTTCATGGCACCTACCCTATCTTATAGAGCATAAAAAGTGTAGTAAATGAAGCGATTTTTAAAAATATTAGGAGCCGTTTTTGAGAAAATCGCAAAAAGTGAAAAATTACACGAATAAACTGTTACTTACAGTTGACAGATTTTGTTGAAAATGTTTGTGTCGGGTACGGTAGTAGTACCTAACTTAAGTTCCAAGTTTCAACTTCGTACAGTACGATGTTCCGTTCTTGAGATTTTTTGTTCACACACCCACACACTCACACGCGCACACACACACACCAAATGCTATAAAACATGTTTTTTGGGTTCAGGGGGTCTGAAAACGTGTAGATCCGATAAAAACTCGATTTAGAAAAATCGACATGAAAGCAATACTTTTCTTCCTGTTACATACATATAGGCTAGAGAAAGTAAAAAAATTGTGGGAAACATTTTCATTGATGGTACCATATGGTTTTTGTTTTAAATTTTTTTTTGGTTTTTGGTTTAATAAGCTTATGGTTGTTAAGAGCAGTGTTTGAATTGGTATAGGTTGTGATTCCCAAGTTTACACTTAATTTCAGCCGTATGTCGTTTCTTGCTAAACACAGTAGAAAAATTAGGTAATATTTAATACAAAATTTGAATAATATCATATTATTAGTTAATGTATAAACAGCAATTGACAAACATAGTTTGATTATTATTATAGAAAAATAGTACAGAAGAAAGAGTTACAGAGAGAGAGTGAGAGAGAACACTGTGGGGAAAAATATGGAATAAATAGAAAATGTGTTGAGGGTTGATGAGGCAAGTAGCAGGTAGTACAGAAGTGAGAGAGAACACTGTGGGGAAAAAATCAAAGAGTGACCGCCTTCTATAGAAGCTGTCAGTACATGCCAAGGAACAAAGAAGAGATTACTGACCCTTTTAGTGGCGAATTCGGACATGTGGGTCCAATGTAGATCCGCCGTATTCTCCGCTTGCTTTATGTACCCTTTACATAAAGCAAATGTTACTAACATTTTTATAGATTTATTTTATTTACGACCTACACATGGATTTATCTTTGCTAATAACATAAAAATAAACAATTCAATTTTTTTCAGGTTCATTTTCCCCGTTTGTAATAAATGTACTTCTTGTTTGAATTTTTCCATTTACCATAACGATTTACGGTTAATCTATAATTTTAAACTACTAATAAATACTTTTAAAGTAAATCTAAAAGTGTAAGCTATTTTGAATCGATAGCTGGAAAAATACTAAATTCACGGCTTCAACTGTACCCTGAAAACCTGTTAAAAATACTGAACGAGTATACTGTACAAGGGTGGAATATCGTATGATGAAAATTCAAAAACGAACTGCACGGTTACAAAGAAAATTTTTTTCTGTGGGCTATACAATAGCAACAAACTGATATCCTACAGGCGGTGTCCCTACGGAATTACTTAAAATTTTAATAAAACAGAGCCCATTAGGTTAGGTGGCAGCCTGGCGGTAACACCTACTACTGTCTGACAAGTTTCGAAATAGGATTCCCTCCCTTCCGCACTTCATCCTAGCCACCTCGCATTACACACCGTCCCAAAAACATTAGCTCGGATAGTCAGTCTACTAGTACAGCTCATTACTACAACAATATTTTATATTCATAGTTACTATTACGTTATTATTTATTATTATTTGCACTTATTTAACCTGTACCTGTTTAAATCACAATTATACACTTACACTGTATTTGTTTAATCGAAACGAATTTATCTGAATATTGAACAACCGATCAAACCCAAAACATAATAAAACTGCACTGACTACAAAACCAATATTGGACGGTCGCTAACACTTTACAACTGAAGTAAAAGCATAGTTTATATTAGCTGCTCTCAAGTAAATAAGGAATAATGCTTACTCCATTTAATTAAATCGTATCAATTATTTAGATTTACAGTCAACATTATAAATTAAGAACTTGCTGTGTTATATATATTATGACTACACTACCTAATAGTATTTTTAGTAAACAAAAATAATGGAAACACTAATGACTTTCTGCATGTGGTCACATAATCTGTACAAAATGTTATGGATAACAAGAATCTAGTATAAGTGATATTCATATTAATTGCTCATTAAATGAGCACAAATGAACACAAATTTTGTGTTGTGCGTACCAATGTATTCGATCCGGCACGTAGTGCGAACGGGAATGGAAGAAGTGGGGAAGGGAGGCAATCCTATTTCGATCGTTGTCAAGCAGTAGGGGGTCGTATACAATTTCGCCACCTGACTTTAGCCCCACTCATTAAGCACAATGGGTGATAATGGCAATAACAAGGTACTTAGTAGGTAGGTGGTCGTAAATTAACCCTTTGATAAATTACCGATACTTGAGTAATTTACGACAGGGGTGTAATAAAAGTACTCTCTATCTCCTTCCCGAAGAAAGGGTACAGAGTAATAAATAGCAAACCTAGAAATAATATTGTGGGACTAAATTACAAAAGAACGGGTCTTGCATCAGGTAAAAAATATGTTTGTTATTCAATAGATTTCTGAAAATGAAACCAACAAACTTTTAATATTAGAACCTATGTATGATAGACATAGTATTATAGTTGTTTTACTCCATGTATTTCAGTCAACGTTTATGTCAGTTATAACATTAATATATAAATTTAAAACTACTGTAGTTATATTAAATCAAATTATTATAATTTTAAAGTCTATTGTACAAACAAAAGTGGTTCTTTCGTTCCTATTTCCAGTATTACAGATTTTTATTTTTTTAAAGGTAGCTTGATCGAGAGTGTTCTTATATAATATTAGTCCATATCAAACCAACTTTTTTTCTGTAATCCTGGGTTCTCTTGGGTAGAGTACAACAAAGGAGATATGGCCTACACCAGTTTCGTTTCTCAGAACCTGGCTTTTTAACATATTACACACATCCTAATTACTATAAATCCATCCCACGAGGCAAAATTTGGGACCCGTTGGTCTTTGGGCTAAAATTAACAGCACTTTATCAGGATTGGTCGTCCCGCGTCTGTGCAATACTACACCTCACTTACACGCGGCATACACATCATCCTCATTTCATTGGGCCATACGATGACTTACTGTTTACAAGTTGAACAGATTGCAACATACACATTCAGCATGTAGAAAATAATTACTATAAAAAATAATGAGTACCTATCCTTACTTTTTTCCCAAAAACCAGTAGGCCTACGTGTAACCTGTGGAAATCGTGTATTGTAAGGAACATTAATGTATCTTAAGAATCGACTGTTTGTTTTCGAAGTGTGAATATTTCAGTCTTATAATGATATGTTAATTTTAAAAATCTGGTGTGAAACACTCGCACAACTTTCTCCTGCCAATGCAAATAATGAACAATATAATCTAACATTAGTAATAAAACATTAGAAATAAACAAAAAACTAACCTCAAAAAACAACCTAATTTTAATCATGAGTGAAAGACGCAAAATTAAGACGTTATTTTCTTTAAAAATTCAGAAAATCACTCTTTTACGCTAAATTAAGCTCTATAGAGAAAAATTCTTTCAGTAAAAGGTGTAGATCTTTAAATTTCCTATATATTTTGTTCTATACACTTTTGTCGTAAAATGCATACTAATGCCGAAATTGTAAAAAATCGATTTTTTTTACACTTTTTCGTGAGAAAAAAAAACAGAAATTCGCTTAACTAAGCGTTATACAAAAAAATGTTCGAAATAAAAGTTCTAGGTTTTTGAATTGTCTACAACTTTTATTATATACATTTTTGCGCTAAAATGCATATTAAAGCTTCAATCTCAAGAAAAAACCATTTTTTCTACGAGAGCACAGCCTTCTCAAGAACTTCATGGCACCTACCCTATCTTATAGAGCATAAAAAGTGTAGTAAATGAAGCGATTTTTAAAAATATTAGGAGCCGTTTTTGAGAAAATCGCAAAAAGTGAAAAATTACACGAATAAACTGTTACTTACAGTTGACAGATTTTGTTGAAAATGTTTGTGTCGGGTACGGTAGTAGTACCTAACTTAAGTTCCAAGTTTCAACTTCGTACAGTACGATGTTCCGTTCTTGAGATTTTTTGTTCACACACCCACACACTCACACGCGCACACACACACACCAAATGCTATAAAACATGTTTTTTGGGTTCAGGGGGTCTGAAAACGTGTAGATCCGATAAAAACTCGATTTAGAAAAATCGACATGAAAGCAATACTTTTCTTCCTGTTACATACATATAGGCTAGAGAAAGTAAAAAAATTGTGGGAAACATTTTCATTGATGGTACCATATGGTTTTTGTTTTAAATTTTTTTTTGGTTTTTGGTTTAATAAGCTTATGGTTGTTAAGAGCAGTGTTTGAATTGGTATAGGTTGTGATTCCCAAGTTTACACTTAATTTCAGCCGTATGTCGTTTCTTGCTAAACACAGTAGAAAAATTAGGTAATATTTAATACAAAATTTGAATAATATCATATTATTAGTTAATGTATAAACAGCAATTGACAAACATAGTTTGATTATTATTATAGAAAAATAGTACAGAAGAAAGAGTTAGTTACAGAGAGAGAGTGAGAGAGAACACTGTGGGGAAAAATATGGAATAAATAGAAAATGTGTTGAGGGTTGATGAGGCAAGTAGCAGGTAGTACAGAAGTGAGAGAGAACACTGTGGGGAAAAAATCAAAGAGTGACCGCCTTCTATAGAAGCTGTCAGTACATGCCAAGGAACAAAGAAGAGATTACTGACCCTTTTAGTGGCGAATTCGGACATGTGGGTCCAATGTAGATCCGCCGCAGTAGGTCTACCCATGACTTGCTAGGCGAGTCTCTAGCACTGAATGTGTTAAGAAAAAGAAAGTTGATTTTCAGGCCATTCATAAATGTTCTCCATAGTTGTCATAAACAGTATTGAAGTTGTATACACCTTATAAAATTTTCTTTATGTGGCCTCTTCCACTAGAAAGTAGAGCTTAAGCTTCAAAAACACAGCCACTTCCATTTTTTACTTTCTCTTGCCTATATGAATATATAGGAAAAAAGTATTGTTTTCATGTCAATTTTTCAAAATCGTGTTTTCACCGGATCTACACGTTTTCAGACCCACTGACCCCAAAAAACATGTTTTTAGCGATTGGTTTGTGTGTGTGCGGGCGTGCGTGCGTGTGTGAACAGAATATCTCAAGAACGGAACATCGTACGAACTTCAAACTTGAAACTTAAGCTACATACCTCTATCGGACCCGACACGAACATTTTCATCAAAATCGGTCAACCGGAAGTAGTAATTTTTTAATTTTTTTGCAATTTTCTCAGAAACTGGTCGTACGATTTTTTTAAAAACCGCCTCGTTTACTAAATTTTTTATGCTCTACAAGATAGGGTAGGCGCCATGTTTGCTGAAATTCTTGGTGAGGCTGTTTTCACGTAAAAAAATTGTTTTTTTAAGATTGCGGCTTTAATATGCATTTTAGCGCAAAAATTTATAATATAAAATTTGTAGAGAAATTAAAATCTTACAACCTTTATTTCAAACATTTTTTTTATAACGCTTTGTTTAGCGGTAATTAGCGATTTTCTGTTTTTTCTCACGAAATCGTGTGAAATTTCGATTTTTTTTAAGATTTCGGCCTTAGTATGGCATTTTACGACAAAAGTGTATATAGTGAAATTTATAGGAAATTAAACGATCTACGACTTTTATTTAGAGCATTTTTCTCTACAGAGCCTAGTTTAGTGTGAAAGAGTGATTTTCCGTATTTTTAAGCCGAACTGAGGTTGATTTTCATTTTGCGTCTTTCACTCATGATTAAAGTAAGGTTATGTTTATTGAGGTAAGTTTTTTGTTTATTTCTAATGTTTTATTATTAATTTTAGGTTTATTGTTAATTATTTACATTGGCAAGAGAAAGTTGTGTGAGTGTTTCACTCCAGATTTTTTTAGTAGGAAATATTTATAGGGACGTTTGTAGGGAGTCTATAGAAAATCGTGGAATGGCTGTTTAATCTTTACTTGTGGTGGGTGAGGTGTCGTGTAGATTTCTCTGACAGCTGGCTGTACAGAGCGTTGACCGGCGTCGTGAAGGACTCTTGAAGTTCGGTAGATGAACTCTTCCAGGCTGGGGGTGAGGACGTAGTCGTGGACGGTTTTCTTATTGGTGAAGCCAGGTGTTTCTGATTTTCATATGTCATTATGAACCAAGAGAAAAGTAGCTTGCAAGGGATTTTTTACGATAGTTTTGTTCTTGTAAAATGGGAATGTATAATTCCAAATTAAATTAAAAAGTCCAGTATTGGAAAAAATATGACTTTGTGCATGGTTCACTCTGCCATAAGTCCCATATGTACCGTACTACTTGTTTCTGCATCAGAAAAATCTTCTCAAACTTACTAGTGTACGACCCCCCCCCCCACAAATATTATGCAATACGCAATGTGTGTATAAAAGAAACCATAATATCCATTAGGTGTCAGTTTCAATGAGTTTAATTTTCTCACCTTCCTTACAATAAAAATTCCCTTTGACAACGTAAGTTTAAGATCCTTAACATGTTCATCCCAGCTTAATTGACTTATCTATTTGAACTCCTAAGAATTGTTACTTTCTCTTGCCTATATGAATATAAGAAGGAAAGTATTGTTGGATTTTAAGAAATCGAGTTTTCACCGGATCTACATGTTTTCAGATCCCCTGAACCCAAAAAATATGTTTTTAGCGATTGGTCTGTGTGTGCGTGTGTGAACAAATATTTCAGGAACAAAACATTGTACCAAGTTGAAACTTGAAACTTAAGTGTTTCTACATACTATTAGAGGTTCCGACACGAACATTTTCACCAAAATCGGTCAACCGGAAGTAGTAGTTTATTAGTTTTATTTTTCACTTTTTTGCAATTTTCTAAAAAATGGCTCCTACATTTTTTTTAAAAATCGCCTCATTTACTGCATTTTTTTGCACTATAAAATAGTATAGGCACCATATCTGCTAAAATTCTTAAGGAGGCTGTTCTCTTGTAGAAATTTTTTTTTAAGATTACGGCCTTAATATGCATTTTACCGCGAAAATGTATATAGAAAAGTTGTAGAAAATTTTAATACCTTCAACTTTTATTTAAAAGATTTCTTTTTATAACGCTTAGTTTAGCGGTAATTAGTAAGTTTCTATTTTTTTCATCGTGAAAATCTGTAAAAATATTTTATTTTAAGATTTCAGCCTTAGTATGCATTTTATGACAAAAGTGTACATAATCAAATTTATAGAAAATTAAAAGATCTACAACTTTTATTTTGAGCATTTTTCTCTACAGAGTTTAGTTTAGCGTGAAAGAGCGATTTTCCATATTTTTAAGCCCAACTGATTTTAATTTTACATCATTCACTCAAGATTAAAATAAGGTTAGTTTTTTGTTTATTTCTAATTCTCATTATTAATGTTAGGTTATATTGTTCATTTTTGCATTGGTAAGAGAAAGTTGTGCGAGTGTTTCATTTCATACTATTTTATTTTATTTCTTTTAAAATAAAATGTATTATATAAATTATGTAGTATAAATTTGTATATGGAATGAAGTAGTACGGGTGGAATTGTTTTACTTTTTTAGGTCCCTTCTCTAAAAACATGAGTCACAAAGTTGTTCACCCAAGATATGCATCGTCTACCGGTCTCCCTCATAATTTTTCCCCTGAGTTATTTGTTTCATGTAGTAACCAAATACATGATTCAAGAGTAATCAGTTACTTGAAAAAACTAGGTGTTAGTATTTCCCCTCTTTTAAAAGTATACTAAAATTTCGACGATATGGGTTGTAAGTATTTTATGGAATTTCCTGACGATGATCACTCCTTCTAATATAGGGTGATTCAAAACTATACGCAATCTCTTGGGATCTCATTCTATAGCTAAAAATAAGAAAAAATTTTCATATAAACATATGCCTGAAAACGCTTAATTAGCGAGTTACGGTACGGCTAGCGAAAAATTTCACTTGGAACTCTGTACCTCGGTGAAGTAAGGCCGTATAAAAATGTTAAAGGTACTTACATAGATACAAATACGATTGTTTCTTATGGTTTTTTAATCTGAAAAATTGAATAAAATTGGTTCCAGAGCGGTAAATGTAATACTTTCAGAGATGTCTTACACAAAACAAGGATTGGTGCAAAGAAATAACACATTTGTGTGTTTAACGTAAGATTACTTCCATACATGGTAAATAAAGGTGTATTTTTTCTTAAATAAATTTGTAGAAAATATAATTCTGAAAAGATTCATGTGAATTACTCAGGAAGAAAATGAATAAAAGATATTGAAATTTCGCTTTATTTAAAATCAAAACAGACGTACATTCTTAACTGCATAAACAATATTAGGTTGGGAGTAACAGCTGATAATCCCAACCTACATATTAGGTTAATATTTTATGCAGTTAAGAATGTGCATCTGTTTTGATTTTAAATAAAGCGAAATTTCAATATCTTTTATTTATTTTCTTCCTGAGTAATTGACATGAATCTTTTCAGAATTAAATTTTCTACAAATTTATTTAAGAAAAAATACACCTTTATTTACCATTTATGGAAGTAATCTTACGTTAAACACAAAAATGTGTTATTTCTTTGGACCAATTCTTGTGTTTTATGTAAGATATCTCTGAAAGTTATGCACTTACAGCTCTGGAACCAATTTTATTCAATTTTTCAGATTAAAAAACATTAGAAATAATCGTATTTGTATCTTTGTAAGTACCTTTAACATTTTTATACGGCCTTACTTTACAGAGGGTACAGAGTTCTAGGTGAAATTTTTCGCTAGCCGTAACTCGCTAACTAAGCGTTTTCAGGCATATGTTTATATGAACTTTTTTCTTATTTTTAGCTATAGAATGAGATCTCAAGAGATTGCGGTATAGTTTTGAATCACCTGTATACTGATTTTAAAAAACGCGCCAAAAATATTGAGCACGGCTGGTATTACAACAGAGAATGTTTGTATTTGTAAAATACACATAAATCTAGAATGTTTTCTTAAATTTTACTATATTATAGAACGCACGGAATGGCTATTAAAATGAATTTTTTTTTTTTTTTTTTTACGTTTTGGCCACTGTGGACCAAATGAATTCTTTATTTATAGTAAAATCTAATTTTTTAAAAACTTTAGATTTACACACTTTTTTAAAAAATGTATTCGTTTACTACGAAATTAAGTAATTTTTAATTGTACGTACACAATTCTTTAATAACAAAATGTTAGAAATGTATAAAAATTAGTACGTACTATTTTGTTTTTGTCTTAATCCGTAAATGTCATATTTAGGTTTTTTCTAGGTAAAGGTAAAAACTTAGAAAATGTCATCGTTACCATTATTGATACACGTTCATTGTTTTTGTGACCTGAAGGAACATTGTATTAAACGTACGTCTAAAATATGGAGATGTAGTAAATAATATTACTCTTTGTTTTCAACTTTAGTTACGTTCTGTACAGGAAGAAACAAAACAAAGTAACAGCTGTTTACATCTAGGTTAATTTTCTTGTTGTACAGTCGAAAGTATTTTTCGTAAAATATTTTATGTGTTTTAATATTTGTGTGGTATTTTATCATATTCTTAAAAATAACGGGTTCCGAATTATTGACGTAAGTTGTTTTGTAATAATTGTAAGTTTTTCTATTTATTGTTTATTTGTTGTGAAGTTTTACAACGCAAAATATCTTTTGTTCGTTATACATTTTAAACCTCAGCAATATTTTGATTTATTAACACTTGTTTGTTATAGTACTTGTTTGATTATAGTACAATTTTTCGATGTTTCTATTTTTGTCGTTTTCATTAATAGGTATTATATATTTTATAAAGCAATTCAAAGATAATATAATATTTAAAAACATAGCAACAGTTGTGCTTTGTATATTTCAATGTAGTTTATTTGAATCTGTTATTTCAGAGAGCCCAAAAGACTTGTTTTTTCTTGAATGTATTTTTAGACGAATTGAATGTAAACACTGTATTCCCCACAAAAATGAAAAGTCTGGCTTTTTCATTCATTAAGAAAGGAATTATCTTAATGGTTTCTTTCATATTAAAAGAAAAGATCTTTTGAAGTGTAAGCCCTACGTTTCTGAGGCATAGGATGTACTAAATGTCTGTGCAAAATTTTTTATAGGAGATTGCTAATGGCAATACAGACATGAATATTTCAGAAAACCAACATTTTTCAGCTTGATAGTTAAAAATTTAAATTTGTATTATTGTAGAAAGCTTCCTAAAGTTATTAATGTAAATTAGTGTAATAAATTTATGAATACCATCATGTGACACAATTTTCTTGTGGTTATTTAACAACAAATTTTGTACAGAAATAACGTAAGTTAACATTTAATTTCAATTTTTTAAACTCCCATTTTTATGTGGTTTATTTGAGAAAACTAAAGTATTCAGCTTTTATTAAAGGAGGCTGTCTTGTAAATGATTTTTTATTTGTCGTGTGATCTCCAAGCTATTCTATTTTGCGCAAGTCATTTAGTATCTACATACCTTTTGTAATTTTCTTTAGATATTCTAACCTTTCCCTCCCTCTACACTTTACTCTCTCAATATTACCCTCCATTATTGATAGCCCAATACCTGAATGTCTTAAGATATGCCTCACTTGCCCATCCCCTCTTCTGGTAAGATGTTTCCATATACTTCTTTCATCCCTTCGTCTAAGAACCTCTAAATTACTTATTTTGTCCATCCACCTTATCTTTAACATTTTCCTACAACACCTCATTTCAAAAGCTTTTATTATCTTCCTTTCTACTTCCCATATCACTCCATTATAATGTTTCACTCCAAACGTAGTGTTTTAAGAAATTTTTCTTAATCTATAAATCAATGTTTGTAGTCGGTAAGCTGTTTTTCATTTCAAAGGCTTTTCTAGCATGAGCAATTCTACTTTTGATATCACTTGTGCTTTTACCATTCTTTGTTATTTTGCTCCCTAGTTGACAGAATTCCCTAACTTCCCGTATGTTTTCGTTGCCTACTTTTAAATTTCCCATCTCTAAACCATTCTTGCTACTGCACAATACTTTCGTTTTTTCTTATTTTCATGATCTCATGATCATGACCATCTCATGATTTCATCCATTCCATTTAAGATATCTTCTAGTTCTTTCTTTGTCTCGGCTAATAATACTCAAAAACCAGGTAGTGTGTGCACGTAACAATTTCTTTTTTCATATTTTTTTTGTGTATAATTAGATAACTCATAAATTTAGTAAGTATAATAATTTCAATGTAAATAAATAGTAATAAACTTTCTGATTTTTAATAAATTTGATGCAAAAATCATTAAGATATGATAGAAATTAAATCTTTTAGAATTTTTTGAAGATTACTCTGAAACCCCCAGGATACCGTAACATACCATGTTCTTATAGCTCAGGCTTTAAAGTGTTAATGTTTAAAATGCAAAAATATATGTTTACTTACTGAAAGCGAGTATCATAAATACTCCTGTTGTACTTATGAATTTGCAGAGTAACTTGGGGGATCCGAACCCAGACATTTGTATCTCAATTGAATGCCATTCTTTTATCAGATTAGGCCATTTTCTGGCCAGCTGTAGGAATAAACAAACACCAGCGCATGCATTTCCATAGAATATTGTTCCTGCTGTTGCTTTCTTGAACCCTCCTAAAATCATTGTAAAACAAGTTTTTAATTGCGTATAATATTTACTTTCTCTTGTTTATATAAATATATAGGAAGGAAAGTATTGTTTTCATGTCGAGTTTTCACCAGATCTACACGTTTTCAGACCCTGTAACATAAAAAACATGTTTTTAGCAATTGGTCTTTGTGTGTGTGTGTGTGTGCGCGCGCGCGTGCGTGCGTGTGTGTGTGAACAGAATATCTCAAGAGCGAAACATCGTATGAATTTGAAACTTGGAACTTAAGTTAGGTACCACTAGCGGACCCAACATAAACATTTTCATCAAAATCGGTTAACCAGATGTAGTAGTTTATTCGTGTAATTTTTCACTTTTTTGCGATTTTTCTCAAAAACTGCTCCTACAATTTTTTTTTAAAATCGCCTCATTTACTATGTGTCTTATGCTCTACAAGATAGGGTAGGCGTCATGTCTGCTGAAATTCTAGGAGAGGCTGTTTTCACATAAAAAAATTGTTTTTTTCCAGATTGCGACTTTAATATGCACTTAAGCGCAAAAATGAAGAGAATTTAAAATCCCACAACTTTTATTTCAAACATATTTTTGTATAATGCTTAGTTTATCAGTAATTAGCAATTTTCTGTTTTTTCTCGTGAAATCGTGTAAAAAAATCGATTTTTTAAAGATTTCAGCCTTATTACGCATTTTACAACAAAAAAGTATAATCAAATTTATAGGAAATTAAAAGATCTACAACTTTTACTTAGAGAATTTTTCTCTACAGGGCCTAGTTTAGCGTGAAAGAGTGATTATCCGTATTTTAAAGCCAAACTGAGGTTGATTTTCATTTTGAGTCTTTCACTCATGATTAAAATAAGGTTATGTTTATTGAGGTTAGTTTTTTGTTTATTTCTAATATTTTATTACTAATGTTAGGTTATATTGGTTATTATTTGCATTGGCAAGAGAAAGTCTTGTGAGTGTTTCACACCAGATTTTTTAATTGAAAATTTAATTGATGACACATTAATTGCTGCATTTCTTGTTCAACAATGTATTGTTTGTGTAACAAACAATATTCGGAAGGAATCCGATAGCTAAGAATTAATTAGTGTGCGTAACGTAAATAATAATAATAATAATAATATTTATTATTTTATCAAACATCCTATGTAAGATTATCAACAAACAGCCGTATTATTTAAAATTGAAATACAGTAGGACGTCAATTATCCAAACGTCTATCAACCGGACAACCAGTTATCCGGATGCCCTTCAGGAAAAAAATCGTAAAATATGTACCATATACTTTTATGTATGTACTAATGTTTTTTGCTGAATTTTGTAAATATACAAATTTAAAATCCCATTACTCTATTTAAATTTTGTACGATAATGCATTAATACTTTGTTTGATACACATATAATTATATACTAGATACATAAAAATTTATTGCATAGGATTTGGCTGCTAGCAAGAGAGTTGCTTCCCTCAAACAGAAAAAAAATTTCCATTTCTTTAAAAATGAAATTTCTTTAATATACTCTACATTATTATGATTCTTTAGTGTTTTTTTAACTTATACTACATATGCATTTATTCTGTAAAGTAGGCTACAATATAGTGTATTGTATGAGAACTAACATATTTATGTATTTTTACATTTACATATTTAATAAAGATTAAGCGATAAGTGCAATAGTGTCGTGTATATTTCAGCACAATTTTCAGTTCTAGCTTTTATAGAGTAAGTTCGGAAAATCGGTTATCCGGACGAATCTATTTACCGGATGATCAAATCCCCAATCCGGATAATCGATGTCCCATTATATATACTGTCAATTCCGGATAATTGGGGCACATCGGGACGGAGCATTTAGGCCCAATTAACGGCTGGCCCTAATAAACGAATTCGTAAAATGTGGCGTTTACAATACTGTATTTTATTCAAATTATCTCATACATAAATTTTGCATGAAAGTTCTATCAATATACACAAGAAACAAATAAGAAAGTATCAGAATAATGATTAACTTTTTACCAAAACCTTTTGCCTTGGTTTTAAGCATTGGACCATTTACACTAACACCTTGCGAAGTTACAATGGCGAACTATTCATTCAACGCTTCTCAACAAGTGGATATTTCCTTCACCTTTTCTTTTCTAAGATGTTCCATGATCTTTTAATGCTCACTCTTGGCGTATTTTCTCTTCTTGGAGCACGATACAAGCTATCATAATTTTCGGTACACCGGTTAGCTTCGATAGTTTACATTGGCTTAAGTTAGTTAGATACGTTTTTATTTTATCGAGAAGCTTTATTCGTTCACACAGTCATATTGTTATGTGGCATTTAACTCACGATGACGTTGACATTACGTAGGGCTACTGTACTGTAAGCCTAGACATTAAAATATAAACAAAATGTGTGAAACGAATGGGAATTTAATAAAAAATAAAAAAGTATGTGCGCAGATAACAAAACAACCAGACTCGAAAAACAGTGTTACAGTACACTCATAAAATCACAAAAACTGATGAGAAGCATGGAATTAAGAACGTTCTATGTACGTATGACAAGAGACAACTAACCATAAGTTGTAAAAGGAGGCTATACAGCTTGTAAGGTTGGGCATAACTAGTGGATATGACTCGCTGAAATTTGTGCAATGACTATTATGTAGCCTACAAATTGTACTGTTAATAACATCTTTATTATGACTGATGTGTGATTACTGTTGTTTACCTGTCGAAATGTTTACTTGACTACCTCTATCCTTCCTATTATTTTATCTTGCCATTTAGAATCACGTGTTGTTTGTCGCTGGCCTGTAATGGTTTTAATAAAACATATATTGTGCGTACTTGCCAATAAGTGGCATTGTTGTTGTTTAGGTCAACAGCCGAAAGGCTGGTTTGAACCTCTAGAGGTTTTACTAAGTAAAATTGAAGAGTAAGGTGGTTTACCATTGCCTTCCTCACTGAGTTGAAAGAGTATGCTTATCAGCATGCCAGGCCCTCCGAAAAGCACTCACTTTCCACTTTGCAAATGACACCTTCACTTCATTCACCACAGGGTCTGGCTGCATAGTGAAATTCATTACTCTCAGAAGAGATAACTCTGACTAGTGTCTTTTACACCTCTACCTCTTCTGTTCTTAAATAGTTCAGTCATATAAATGGCTGACTATGTGATAAGAAACAGAATTTTTTTTAGGCCTGGACCAAACAGAGAGTGCAATTAAAATAACACTCCACCTGCCCGTTTTGGGCAGTCATATAAGCGGCATTATGGACCGAATAAACGGAGTACTTATCAATGTAAAATCCCATTTTGTTTTTGTTCATTAAAGAACTGCCCCAAAAAACCGGCTGCCCCAATTATCTGGAATCGACTGTATTTCTGAACACCAGAATGCGATAGTAGTAAACAGTTACCAATGTTTAGAGTGCTTTCGTGTATCTTGTACTAATTTTTAGTATTTAAAATTTTTCACAATAAAAATTGAAAACTTTGTATTCTTACCATGGCAGATTAGCAATAGTCAATTCTTATATCTAAAACATTTTGGAGATGGCTTTAGTTAATTCTTTTATGGTGGGCAGTTCAATATGCATTTGAGAGGATTTAATGGGAGTTTTGGTGTTTATATCTATTTTATTTGTTATTGTTTTTTTTATGACCACATAGGATCACTTTCTGCTCATAACAGACAAGTGGAGTGTCAAATTATTTACACCCAATCTGTTCATTGCAGGGCTAAAATAAATAGTTCTGTTTCTTATTAAATGGTCAGCCAATTAAATGACTGAATCGTTTAAGAACAGAAGAGGTAGAGGTGCAAAAGACTAATCAGAGTTATCTCCTCTGAAAGTAATGAATTTAATTATACAGCCAGACCTTTGTAGAGTGGAAAATATGTGCTTTTCAGAGGGCCCAGTATGCTGATACTTTTCCACTCAGTGAGGAAGGCAGGTAAACCACCTCACTCCTTGGTTTACTTAGTAAACCCTCTATAGGTTCAAACGAGCTTTTTGGCTGATGACCTAAACAACAACAGGATCACTTTAGTCATTTTGGATGGTTCTTCTTTAATTTCTTCTTCTTGCTGTTCCGGAAATTTTTCATATTTTCAGACCTTATTTTCCTTAGTTCATCTGAACAATCCCCAATTGTGTGTTTGATTGTTTTGGTGGTTAATCAAATTTTGTGACTTCCCATTCGGTGTTTATACCAAGGTGTACGTTGCGTTAGGTCCTCCATGGTTTTTTTTTTTATTTTGGTTTAAAGTCCGACGTTCTGCTATTACTGCTAATGCAGACGGTGAAGGATGAAATGATTTTTTGTAACATATGAAAATATGTTGTGCCTGAATGGGATTCGAACCCAAGACTTGACTTTTCTTAGTTTCTATTCGAGTTATTGTTATTTTATTGTATTGTTATTAATTAAAAATCTGGTGTGAATCACTCACACAACTTTCTCTTGCCAATGCAAATAATTAACAATAAACCTAACATTAGTAATAAAACATTAGAAATAAACACACAAACTAACCTCAAAAAACATTAGTGAAATACACAAAATTAAAATCGACCTCAGTTTGGCTTAAAAATACGGAAAATCACTCTTTCACGCTAAACTAGGCTCTGTAGAGAAAAATGTTCTAAATAAAAGTTGCAGATTATTTAATTTTCTATAAATTTGATTATATACACTTTTATTATAAAATGCATACTAAGGCCAAAATTTTTAAAAAATCGATTTTTCTCACGTTTTCGTGAGAAAAAAACAGAAAATTGCTAATTACTGCTAAACTAAGCGTTATACAAAAAAATATTTGAAATAAAAGTTGTAGGTTTTTAAATTCTCTACAACTTTTATTATATATATTTTTGCTCTAAATTGCATATTAAAGCCGTAATCTTAAAAAACTATGTTTTTACGTAAAAACAGCCTCACCCAGAATTTCAGCAAACGTGACGCCTACCCTATCTTGTAGAGAATAAAAAATTGAGTAAACCAGGCGATTTTTAAAAAAATCGTAGGACCAGTTTTTGAGAAAATCGCAAAAAAGTGAAAAATTACACGAATAAACTACTACTTCCGGTTGACCGATTTTGATGAAAATGTTCGTGTCGGGTCCGGTAGTGGTACGTAACTTAAGTTTGAAGTTTCAAGTTTGTACGATGTTCCGTTCTCGAGATATTCTGTTCACACACAGACACACACACACACACAGACCAATCGCTAAAAACATGTTTTTTGGGTTCAGGGGGTCTGAAAACGTATAGATCCGGTGAAAACCCGATTTTGAAAAATCGACATGAAAACAATACTTTCCTTCCTATATATTCATATAGGCAAGAGAAAGTAAAAATTAATTATTAATTTTTTTAAAATTGTTTATAAATTTAATTATGTATTTAAAGTCGCATCAGTTGCTTGGTCATTAGCGACTACGGTGAATTGTGTAACATTAACTGTGGGATTTGACACTTGAAAATTTACAGACCCTGGCCAGGAATCGAGCCTGGGACTTCTGCGTGGCAGCAATGCGCTGACCACTGCGCTATGGAGGGAGCCTAATTATTAAATATGCATGTATAATTAATCACATCTTGTGTATTGGATGCAACAATAACAAATGCCAGTAAAATAATTAATTAAAAGGGAAATTTTACTTGCGAAAAGGGATTTTTTTTGTTGAAAATTTACCACCATTCAGAGGCTTACAATCATGTTATTTCAAATGAAATGTAGTTTTTTAATTTCCTTAACCTTGATTATAGCCTTTTTTGATTTTTAACCTTGATTATAGGCCTATACATTTTTGTCACAACATGGTAAAAGCCATTTATCGGTAAATTATCACAATAGTTACACAGTTTGCCGTACCCACTTACCTGATTGTTTAGCGACATCTATATTTTCTATAGAAAATTGGATTGATGTTATTTCAATATATAAAAATCCACTCAAAAGTATTAATGTATACGCCGTCGGTAAAGATATCCATTTAAATTTGACATTATTCAAATTCGGATCAGAAATTCCAGTTACTGGAAATGTTCCTAATCCAGCTGCTGCCCCCAATATATGCCTTATGTTTTGATGCATGCCTTTATATTCCATACTTGACCTGGAAATCAAATTAAGATGTGTCAGTTTATATGTACGAGGTGTGTCCGGAAAGTTATGCAATTTTTTTGAACCAATAGATTTATCGTAGATATTGTTACAAATGTTTAAATTTTTTGAAGTAGTTCCCTTGGGCATCTACACGCTTTTTCTAGCAGCTCTGCTACGCACGGTATGCATCTTGTATGGAAGGCTTCAACGGGGACCTTGGCAAGGGGCTATCGTACAGATGGCTTCAATCAACCCAAAACGAACTAAACACTGCAGATGAGATCTAGCCAATAAAAGCCGAGTTCAGGTGTGAGGTTGCCTCTTCGCTAAGTCACACTTTGTTCCATCGAACTCCAGTTGACTTTTTGTTAGGCTGTCATCCACAGCGGGACCACCACATGACAATGCAGGATATCATTAATGAAAGTCAATTGGCTCTATGCTGTGATCTAGGTCACTGTGCTCCGCCTTCATCTGCAGTCTCTAGTTTGTTAAGCTATAGTCACAGTTATCTCATCTGAGAGTAATGAATTTCATTATACAGCCAGACTCTGTGGTGAATTAAGCAAAGGTGTTGTCACCATCGTCCCCTTTGATTAGGTACTGTGCTGCCAACAGAGGGAACCACCAATAGTTCCAAAAAGGGGCGGTAGGCCTGTGGCGGCGTACCAACTGAGGTCTTTGTTGCCAAGGTCAACACCATTACCACAGCGCTCTCGGCGACTATATGAAGAGTACTCCACTGAGCCCGAAGAGATTTGATTCCATGCCACTCTGCAGCATAGACAAGACTTCCTACATCCACACAGCTACCGAACTCCAGCGAATACTCATCGACAACCCTGCAAGAGAGAAGTTGATGATTCCGCTCGCCGACCCGACACTGTAAGCCGTCGACTGGGACCATCATTGCCCGCTGTGGTCCCTCGAACACCTTGTGCCCACCGGATCTGACGAAGCAGCCATCAACACACTACTGCGAGGGAAGAAGATGACATCTCCACTGGGCAACGACACACTGTGTTGCCCAGCCCCTCGACCGACGCTTTGCCAAGATGAACACCGCTTAAACACCCTTTTCAGAGCCGCCAAAAATAAAGGTTTCAACTCATCACTTAATGTCACTGTCCGGTGACAGTGTCATTTGCAGGGTGGAAAGTAGATGCTTTTCAGAGGGCCTGGCATACTGATTTGCATACGTTTTTCCCATACTCAGTGTGGGAGGAATGGTAAACCACCTCACTACTCATTTTATATAGTAAAGTTTCTAGAGGTTCAAAACATCTTTCGGCTGAAAAACAACACATAAATCCAAAATCAATAAAAAAACTTTGAAAGAAACTAGGTTGCTTACTGCACCTTTATTTTTTACTCCGGCCGTCACCAAGCCTTCAAACTTTTCTCGATAAAAATATAAAAGTTTTACTTACCCTTTCCGTCTATCAACTGTATTCAATCCCCTTACATTATATCTAGTTGTTTTGTTAGGATTTGCCGTTGGAATTATTGGTGTGATTCGGTTCGTCCGTGATTTTCGTTTTGTACACATTGTATTACAAAATAACGTGATTTGTCTCTTTAGTAATTCCATCTTTGTTTGTTTCGTTTTTAATATAACGTAAATTTGAAACGCTAATTACCTGTAAATTAAAATTTATTGTTTTAAAATAAACTTATATTAGCCAGCAACAAAACTGTTGCTGCTTGCTTGCAAAACAAACTCACACATGACGACAATCCAACGGCAACTTACAAGCGCTTAGTTCACTCGTTCAACTCCCAGTACATTATGGCAGTAATGTATTAGGACTTTTCTTACCGATGTAAATAATGAACAATATAATCTAACATTAGAAATAAACAAAAAACTAACCTCAAAAAACATTACCTAATTTTAATCGTAAGTGAATGATGCAAAATGAAAACAAACCTTAGTTTCGCTTAATAATACAGAAAATCACTCTTTCACGCTAAACTAGGCTCTATAGAAAAAAAAGCTTGAATTAAAAGTTGTAGATCTTTTAATTTCCTATGTATTTGATAATATACACTTTTGTCGTAAAATGCTTACTGAGGCTGAAATTTTAAAAAAATGCTATTTTTTACAGATTTTCATGAAAAAATAAACAGAAAATCACTAATTACCGCTAAACTAAGCGTTGTACAAAGAATGTTCGAAATAAAATTTTTAAATTGTCTACAACTTTTATTATATACACTTTTGCGCTAAAATGCATATTAAGGCTGCAATCTTGAAAAAAAATATTTTCCTACGAGAGAACAGCCTCCCAAAGAATTTCAGCAAACATGGTGCCTACCCTATCTTGTAGAGCATAAAAAATGTAGTAAATAATGTGATTTTTAAAAAATCGTAGGAGCCGTTTTTGAGAAAATCACGAAAAAGTGAAAAATGACCTGAATAAACTACTACTTCCAATTAACCGATTTTGATGAAAATGTTCGTGTCGGGTCCGGTAGTAGTATATAACTTAAGTTTTAAGTTCGTACGAT
This sequence comes from Catonia carolina, assembly GCA_035578175.1. NCBI lineage: Eukaryota > Metazoa > Arthropoda > Insecta > Hemiptera > Achilidae > Catonia > Catonia carolina. The sequence goes on along the minus strand of JAQMRL010000014.1, from coordinate 12,610,703 downwards.
GTTCCGTTCTTGAGATATTTTGTTCAAACACACAGACCAATCGCTAAAAACATGTTTTTTGGGTTCAAGGGGTCTGAAAACGTGTAGATCCGGTGAAAAATCGACATGAAAACAATACTTTCCTTCCTATATATTCATATAGGCAAGAGGAAGTAACAAGTCTGTTTATTATTTTTAATATCTAGGTCTGGAATGGTTCTAGATTTATGTTACAATATTACCTAGTTTGAAGTCGAAACAAGCCAGAAGGTCTAATCTGTTGTGGTTTCTAATGATGACACCTAAGTCAAATATTATTGTAAACAACAGAGATAATAAATTATAAACAAACGTTAATCATTTTTTTATACTTCTATTATAAATATTAATTGTTGTTTATGTTAAACTATAAAAAAACCAATGTAGCTTTATCAATTCACTTTATCTTTAGAACACTATTACTTTTAATCATGCAAAACAAAACATGACGTGAAACACAATAGTAAACTGAAAAAATCTTATGAAAATTTGTCACATTATAACCTTGAATTAGCCTATTAACCTTAAATTGCTTTCTCTTTCCTTTAATTGTCGATACATACTCGTATATCACCCCTGGCACATTATGGGACCTAACTGAACCTAAAGTCGGGACGGCCAGAGTTTGGTGTTGGATTTTCTATGCTGCTATCCCTTCCCTTCGCATTATCGTTGTCACTGGGCGGTACCTACGGCAGGTTTGGGACAGCTTCTCTAAACGCATTCCACAACCCACCTACGAAAAAATATGTGAGTGCTGTCGGAATCTTCCTTCAATACGGTTGTTTGTTTTGAAAAACGTTAGTATAATAACGGTTTGTTTCTTTTGTAAAACCTTAGTATAATAAGTAGTATAAGTAGTAGTAGTAGTAGTATATAAGTATATTGTAAGTTTAGTATAATAATAATAACAGTTTATAACAGTGAATATTAATACGTGGAAGATGTCTACACCAGATGAACGTGAAGTGTTCGGCAGAGGACGAACTTTAAAATTGCAATCGCGTCGTTTGATTAGCCGTTTAAGGCAATATTTTATTCTTGAAAAGGAGAATAAGGGCCCGTTGAAACCAGTAACTAAAGTGGTGGAGAGGGTTGCAGACGCTTTACAGATCGCACCAAATACCGTGCGAAAAGTTTGTAAAGAAACAGTAGCGGAAATACCGGGTAAGAAACGGCCACGAGAATCAAGCGTTACGAAACCCGATAATTTTCAAGAAGTGGCAATTAGAAATGTTGTTTACGAATTTTATAAACGTCGAGAATTACCCACACGTTTCAAGATACTCGCAGTTTTAAAGGAGAGAGAGTTGTTTTCTGGTGGAACGACAAGTTTGGGTGTAGTTTTGAAGAATTTAGGTTTCAAGTGGAAGACAATAGATAACAGAAAATTTTTAATGGAAACTTCTGATGTAGTAAATCTCAGGTGTGCATTTTTAAGAGAAATTAGAAATGTCAATTATGAAAAAATTGTATTCCTGGATGAAACCTGGGTCAATGCCGGACATACAGTTCATAAAAGTTGGGTGGATAACACTAAATTTAGTGCAAGGAAGGAACCGACTGGGAAAGGCAGCCGTCTTATTGTAATGCATGCGGGAACAAGTGACGGGTTTGTTGATGGTTGTTTGCGGATATTTAAATCGAAGCAACAGGGGGATTACCATCAGGACTTAATTAAATGCGGCAGGTTTTAAAAAATGGTTTTCTAATATGTTGGAAAAACTGCCCGCAAATTCAGTCATATGTATGGATAATGCTCCCGTGCATTCACTACAGATCCACAAACCACCAAATCAAGCTTCACTTAAGAATGAGATAATTCTGTGGCTGCGTGAACACAATATTGAGTTTCCTGCAGACGCAAAAAAATGTGAACTTCTGGAAATTATTAAAGCCAACAAGCCACCGAAGCGGTATGAAATCGATGAACTAGCGAGAGAGAAGGGACACCGTGTAATTCGCCTACCGCCATACCACTGTCAATTCAATCCCATTGAGTTGATATGGGCTCAAATAAAGGGGTCAGTCGCTCGAAATAATCAAACCTTCACTATCGCCGAGGTCGAAAGACTAACTACAAGAGCAATAGAAGAAGTTACATCTGAGGATTGGAGAAAAGCAGTAGACCATACAAAACGAATTGTTGAAGAAGCTTGGAAACAAGAGGGATTATTGGAAACTGCAGTCGATGAAATGATAATTCACGTGAGAAATGGGCCTGCTTCGGCCAGTAGTGATGACAACAGTTTGTGCAGCGATGACAGTGAAGATGAATCTGAAGTAGAGAAGGTAGCTGGCTCCAGTGGTATGTCGGTAAACCTGTGTTCTATAGAAGGAGTTCGTCCGCTAGATAACTCCGATTCAGAGTAGGCTGGCAGTGTTGTAAAAAATCTAATTTCCTGTAAATATTTTTTAATAAATTTGTAAATATATATGTTAATGTAAATATTTAATAATAAATAGTGATGTAAATGTATTTGTAAATATTCGTAATAAATAGGTAATAAAAAATGAATAAAAAACTATTAAAAAAAAATTACAAAAGATCATTATAAACAAAAACAAGTAATAAAAGATATTATAGATAGGCCTAACAACAAAGAACAAGATTTATGCGAGTGTATGTGCGAACGCTGTAGTCAAAACAGCGTAAGATCTGATAGAACAGAAAGAAGAGGATCGAATGCGTGTTATTTCCTTTCTCTTTCAAAGGCGAAGGGGTCTAAGGAGAAGTGAATAGGACCATAGGTAGGGGTAACTTTCCTCTTCCCCTGTACAGTGCTTTGAAATCTGAACACCAAACTCTGGCCGTCCCGAGTTTAGACATGTTTTCTCAAAAACTGGAGTTCATAGCCAACTGATAATTGGCAGGTGTATTAAAATATATCATATATTTTTTTTTTTTTAACTCCCGACTGTTCTGCTATTACTGCTAATGCAGACGGTGAAGGATGAAATGATTTTTTTGAACGTATGAAAATATGCCGTGCTAAATAGGATTCGGACCCAAGACCGCATGATGAGAGGCGAGCACGTTACCAACTACGCCAATGCGGCCGGCAAACTTTCTCTTGCCTATAAGAATATATAGGAAGGAAAGTATTGTTTTCATGTCGATTTTTCGAAAATGAATTTCCACTGGATCTACACGTTTTCAGACACCATGAACCCAAAAAACATGTTTTTGGCATTGGTCTGTGTGTCTGTGAACAGAATATCTCAAGAACGGAACATCCTATTAAGTTTAAACCTGAAACTTATGTTAGGTACCATTAGAAGACCTGATACGAACATTTTCAACAAAATTGGTCAACCGTAAGTAGTAGTTTATTAGTGTCATTTTTCACTTTTTTGCGATTTTAAAAAAATGGCACATATTTTCCACTCTGCAAATTACACATTTACTTCATTCACCACAGGGTTTGGCTGTATAATGAAATTCATTACTTTCAGAGGAGATAACTCTGTTTAGTGTCTTTTACACCTCTACCTCTTAAATGTTTTTAAGTGATTCAGTCATTTAATTGGCTAACTATGTGATAAGAAACAGAACTATTTATTTTAGCCCTGCAACAAACAGATTGAGTGTAAATAATTTGACATTCCACCAGTCTGTTATAGGCAGAATATTAGGTTATATTGTTCATTATTTGCATTAACAAGAGAAAGTTGTTTGAGTGTTTCACATCAGATTTTTACTTTCTCTTGCCTATATGAATACATAGGAAGGAAAGTATTGTTTTCATGTCAATATTTCGAAATTGAGTTTTCACCGGATCTGCACGTTTTCAGACCCCCTGAACCCAAAAAACATGTTTTTAGCGATTGGTCTGTGTGTGTGCGTGTTTGTGTGTACAGAATATCTCAAGAACGGAACTTTGTACGAACTTGAAACTTAAAACTTAAGTTACATACCACTACCGGACCTGACACGAACATTTTCATTAAAATTGTCAACCAGAAGTACTAGTTTATTAGTGTCATTTTTCATTTTTTTGCGATTTTCAAAAAACAATGGCAATTTTTTTTTTTAAATCGTCTCATTTACTAAATTTTTTATGCTCTACAAGATAGGGTAGGCGCCATGTCTGCTGAAGTTCTTGGGGACGCTATTTTCTCGTAGAAAGAAATGGTTTTATAAAGATTGCGGCCTTAATGTGCATTTTTGGGCAAAAATGTGTATTAATCAAAGTTGTGGACAATTAAAAAATCTACAACTTTTATTTTAAACATTTTTTTTGGTATAACGCTTAGTTTAGCTGTAATTAGCAATTTTCTGTTATTTTTTCCTGAAAATCTGTAAAAAAAAATGGTGTTTTAATATTTCAGCCGTAGTATCCATTTTACTACAAAAATTAATGTAATTAAATTTATAGGAAATTAAAAGATCTAAAACTTTTATTTGAAGCATTTTTCTCTACTGTGCCTAGTTTAGCATGAAGAGTGATTTTCCATATTATTAAGCCAAACTGAGGTTGGTTTTCTTTTTGCATCATTCACCCATGATTAAGATAAGGTTAGTTTTTTGTTCATTTCTAATGTTTTATTACTTATGTTAGATTCTATTTTCAATTATATGCATTGGCAAAAGAAAGTTGTGTGAGTGTTTAACACCAGATTTTTAGCTATAGAATCATCTCCTAAAAGATTGCCGTGCAATTTTGAATCACCCTGTGTATTTATACAAGGCAAGCGAAAGTAAAAATTTGTTTTATTTATGTAATCATTATTTGGCATTCTTCACCAGGTTTTGTGAAAAGTTAAACGCTTTAATTATTGTAGTTTAGAGCATGTAGAAACAGTGAGTTTCTAGGAGTATCTCTAGAGAGATTTTTGTCTTGGGACTTCTGTACCAATTAAGTTTGTAGTAAAATTTCATCTGGTGCATTTCCACTAAAACAAATTGCCAGATTAAATGATAAAAAATTACTAATGGCAGCTTATCATGGCCTCATTCTGTCTCATATCCGTTACGGTATCTTAGTACATATGGGGTAGTTCTAGCATGGGTATTATGAATAGGGTTTTTAAAATTCAAAAGAAAGCTATTATAGGTATATGGCGGGAGCTAATCAGCTAACCTCATGCAGGCCACTATTTAAGGAGCTTAAATTGCTTACAGTTTTGAGGTGATTATGTATGTTAAGCAAAATAATTTTATGCAAAATTTCAATGTTCACAATCATAACATGAGAAACGGAAACGATTATTATATGTCTAATCACTCCACAAAATTGTTTGAACAAAACCTTACTTACGCAGGGAGAAAATTCATGAATAAATTTCCCCAATTTTTAAAATGTGATAATTTGCATTCCTTTAAAAAATATCTGAAAAATTACTTGATCGGTGAAACTTTTTTTTTTTTTTTTCGAATAGCTCTTTAACGAGAGCACGCTAAATCAATATTTGGGGGTGTTTCTTCATGTCCTACGCTGCTCCATTCTCTTCCTCACCCACACCTCCCTCATCCTTCTCGATCTGTCCATCCTCAGCTGGTCCATATTGTGAGGTTCACACCTCCTCCTCTCACTTTCCTCCCTAAAGGTCACTCTCTCAACTTTACCCCGAAAAACCTCTCTATTGCATACGAGGTAGGGTCAAAAATTTCCCGGAATGGTCGCTTACAGTCACGTATTTGTAAGCTGAAAGGGAAATTTTTGTTTGTGAGGTTGGCATAACTGGTAGTGAATGTGCTTTTGAGGTTAGCAGGCAGTTGTAGTTGGTTCCGTGCGTTCGGTGTTTAATATTGTAGATCGTAGTTTCTGTCTTTCGTCGGATTGTGCAATGTCGTCATTAGAGCAGCGTGGCAATATTAAATTCTGTGTGTTGCTGGAGAAATCACCCTCGGAGACTCTTGAGATGCTAAAAAAAGCATACGGAAATTCTGCGATGAAGAAAACAGCAGTTTACAAGTGGCATAAGCGTTTTCGCGACGGTCGCACAACAATTGAAGATGACGTTCGGACTGGGCGGCCTTCCACTTCCACTACAGACGACAATGTTGAGCGCGTTCGACAAATTGTGCGTGCGGACAGGCGAACAACCATCAATACTATTGCCTCTGAAGTTGGTATTTCACATGGGAGTGTTCACAGCATTCTTCATAATGACTTGAACATGCACCGTGTTTGCTTGCACATTGTTCCAAAAATGTTATCCCCTGAGCAAAAGGAAATGAGAGTGACCATGTCCAGGGACTTGATTGAAATGGCTGATGCAGATGACAGCTTCCTGCGCAAAATTGTTACAGGTGATGAGACATGGTGCTTTCTTTACGACCCTCAGACAAAACGGCAGTCCGCTGAATGGAAGTCAAAAACTTCACCAAGAAAACAAAAATTTCGCTTGCACAGAAGCCGGGGTAAGGTGATGTTGGAGGTGTTTTTTGATTACCGTGGAGGGATTCATTATGAATTTATTCCTGAAGGGATAACAGTAAATAAAGAATTGTACACAGAGATCTTAAAACGGCTACGAGATGCAATTCGACGAAAACGACCTGAAAAATGGGCAGAGAATGACTGGTATTTGTTGCACGACAATGCCCCAGCACATCGATCCCTAATGGTGAAACAATACCTTGCCAAGAATAATGTTACCACTCTGGAACATCCTCCATATTCTCCCGATCTCGCACCACCAGATTTCTACCTGTTTCCAAGGTTAAAAATGGCATTGAAGGGACATCGTTTTGCTGATTCGTCAGAGGTGATTGAAAATGCGACGGAGCGGCTGAAGGAACTTTCAAAAAACGGCTTTCAAGAGTGTTTCCAACAATTATATGAACGGTGGAATAAATGTGTAGATGCAGGAGGAGAGTATTTTGAAGGGAAATAATGTAAGAATGTTATAAATATTTTTAATAAATTTTTAATAACCAATTCCGGGAACTTTTTGACCCTACCTCGTATATCTTCTGTGGTAATCCCTGCCGTTAAGCAATCTGACAGCGTTTCAGTGAAACTTTTTATTGCGTACAAGAATTTCTTTCTTGATAGTAGTGATACAATGTGATTTTGGTTTTATATGTATTTTAGGTGTTATAACTGACATGTCCTAGTATACTCCTCCTGGAGTCTCCTTTATCATTAAGTGCAGCAAGTAGGGTGTTTCTAGTACAGTAATCCCTCATTATCCGCGGGAGTTACGTTCTGGAGGGTTACCACGGTTAGTAAAACCACGGATAATGATACCTTTTATGAACGGAAAGATGGGGGTTAGGTTCTAAAGGTAAAGTCCTGTAGTCGTTTTAAGTGTTTTATAGTTTTAGGAACATTTTACCATTATTATACTCTATGAATATTTAATAAATAATAGTAATGTACGCATAAAAAATTTAAGTTGCTTTAAAATAGTTAGTTATGGCTCTTTGCTTCTTCTTCTTTTCAAACACCTTGTGGACTTCTTTGTATGGTATCATCAGCTCCTGAGTCCTCTTTTGAATTGAATGGCCCTTTCCATGATGGGATCCGTCTCCAACACGTGGTCAGCCAATGCGTTGCCATGCTGAGGATCTCGTTGATGGTTTGTGAAGAAATGCTGGGCTTCGTTTCAGGATCGTGAAATGAACAAAGAACTGTACGTATGTACGAAGAAGTTAGACTGACACACGGAGGAAAACGTACGGAGAAATTACAGTATGGTGCCTGAGCGTACGTATGGCGGTGGGGTGGGGTTGCACTAGCGGGGCCCGGTACCCGGTGACGCGCTCATTACGTACAGTACGCGGAAATCTAGCTTGGTTCAAGCACGGTGTACACAAGGTGAGAAAACGTACGTATTTTAAGGTTTTAGGCCCTCGGACAAAGTCTGCGGATACCAAGGGATTACTGTACTTTTATAAATTATTAATCCATTATTACCAATAAAGACCATACTGTACCTTTTTGTACCATCGAGAAATATGTGCAAGTATGAATTCGCCTGATTATTAATGTGACTTGAATTGATTCTTAATGAAATTTTACACATTACACTTAAATATTAACCTAAAAAAGTTAAACATTGTTTCAGAATTATGTATTTTTATTTCACAAATATTAAATGATTTTTGTTATACAAAACTACTGTACTTTTATCTTACGGTAAACTGTTGATTTATTAAAAACTAAAGAGATTTTGTTAGATTCTTTGTTTGCTTTTTTTTTATTATGATTATTTTTATGTATAAACAAGGGTAATAAAGTGGTCATTAACTTTGAAGGGATAATGAGGTGGGTGTAGTTTATGGAAGAGTGTTGTTTACTAAGGTTGACAAATCATTCGAAATATTTGTTATGTACAGGGCGATGTGGAAATATTTTGTACATTTTTACATTATAATTTTTAACATCGTACATTTTTTTTTGTCATCAGTCTCTCGACTGGTTTGATGCAGTTCTCCAAGCTGTTCTATCTTGCGCAAGTCGTTTCATATCTATGTACCTGTAACACCCTACATCTTTTGTAATTTGCTTTATATATTCTAACATTTGCCTCCCCCTACAATTCACTCCCTCAATATTACCATTCATTATTGATAGACCAATACCTGGATGTCTTAAGATATGCCCCACTAGCCTATCCCATCTTGGTAAGATACTTCCATATACTTCTTTTTTCATCCACTCGCCTAAGAATTTCTAAATTACTTATTTTGTACACCCACACCTAAGCTTTAACATTTTCCTATAACACCACATTTCAAAAGCTTCTGTTCTCTTTCTTTCTACAGCCCCTATCACCCACGTTTCACTCCCGTACAATGCTACACTCCAAACATAGTGTTTTAAGAAATTTTTCCTAATCTGTAAATCAATATTTGTAATCAGTAAGCTGTATTTCCATCTCAAAGGCTTTTCTAGCTTGAGCAATTCTACTTTTGGTACCACTTGTGATTCTGCCATCCTTTGTTATTTTACTCCATAGATAGCTGAATTCCCTAACATCCTGTATTTTTTCGTTGCCTACTTTTAAATTTCCCATCTCTTCTAAACCACTCTTGTTGCTGCACAACACTTTTGTTATGTTATTAATTTTCATGAATAGTAATCCTTTCTCATGATCTCATCCATTCCACTTAAGATATCCTCTAGTTCTTTCTTTGTCTCGGCTAATACTACTATATCATCAGTGAATCTCAGCATTTTTATTGTTTCTCCTTGAATTTTGATTCCTGCATCAAATTTTTCCTTCACTTCATTTATAGGCTCTTCTATTTACAAGTTATAAAGTAGTGGTGACAATGAACATCCTTGTTGTACACCTTTCCTTATAGCAGCTTTTTTTTCGTACCCCTCAATCTCAAAACAGCCGTTTGATTCTTATACAGACCGTAGATAACTTTCCTTTCTTTGTATTTAATTCATAAACTTATTAAAAAAAATCTGGTGTAAAACACTCGCATGACATTCTCTTACCAAGATGTAAATAATGATCTACGAGGGTTATCCAGAAAATAACCTCCGTTTTGAAATAAAAAGTAAACGAGTGAAGATACAAAAACTTGTATTATGTACATATTAAAACTACAGTTTTTCTCTATTTTTCGACATAGTCGCCAAACAGATTCAAGCACTTGTCGTACCTTGGAACAGTCTTTGAAATACCCTCTGCATAAAAATCTGCCGCCTGTGAATGTAGCCAACCTTTCACGGTGGTTTGAAGCTCTTCGTCATTGGCGAACTGCTGAGATGCAAGCCACCGCTTCATGTTCGGAAACAGGTGAAAGACACTCGGAGCCAAGTCCAGGCTGTATGGGGGATGATCAAAAACGTCCCATTTAAACTTGGCCAAAAGTTCATTTGTTTTCTCGCCCTCATACAGCTCGAAGAACAAATGAACTTTTGGCCAAGTTTAAATGGGACGTTTTCGATCATCCCCCTTACAGCCCGGACTTGGCTCCTAATGACTTTCACCTGTTCCCGAACATGAAGCGGTGGCTTGCATCTCAGCGGTTCGCCAATGACGAAGAGCTTCAAAACGCCGTGAATGGTTGGCTACATTCACAGGCGGCAGATTTTTATGCAGAGGGTATTTCAAAGACTGTTCCAAGGTACGACAAGTGCTTGAATCTGTTTGGCGACTATGTCCAAAAATAGAGAAAAATTGTAGTTTTAATACGTACATAATAAAGTTTTTGTATCTTCACTCGTTTACTTTTTATTTCAAAACTGAGGTTATTTTCTGGATAACCCTTGTATAAAACTTATGTTTAATCATGAGTGAATGACGAAAAATTAAAATCAATCTAGATATAGAATTAAAAAAACAGAAAATCTCTAATTATACTCATAATATTATTTTACGACAAAAGTATCAATGTTGTTGAAGTCATGAGCCGAAAGTCTGATTTGAACCTCTAGAGGCTTTAATAAGGTAAAACAAAGAGTGAGATGGTTTACCATGCCTTACTTACTGAGTGGAAAATAATGCTTATCAGCATGCCAGGACCTCTGAAAAGCACATATTTTCCACTCTGCAAATGACACCTTCACTTCATTCACCACAGGGTCTGGCTGTATAATGAAATTCATTACTCTCAGAGGAGATAACTGTGACTAGTGTCTTTTACACCTCTACCTCTTCTGTTCTTAAATGCTTCAGTCATATAATTGGCTGACCATGTAATAAGAAACAGAACGTTTTTTTTTGTAGCCATGGAACTAGCAGATCAAGTATAGATAATTTAACACTTTACCTGCCTGTTATGAGCAAAATCAAAGTTAAGAAATTAAAAAAAAACCTACTAAAACTTTTTTTAAGCAATTTTTTCTACGGAGGTTGATTTTCATTTTGCGCTATTCGCTCGCAATTAAAATTAGTTTATGTTTTTCATAGTTTACATTGGCAAGAGAAAGTCGTATGAGTGTTTCATACCAGGCTGGCCTTTTGGCGTAGTGGTAAGCGCAACCGACTTCTACGCTGGGGCCCGGGATTGATTCCCGGTCAGGTCTGGCATTTTTTCATCACTCATTTTCATATACGTTATCACTCTCGTAGTCTGCATTAGAAGAAATTGCAAAACAGTCTAACGTAATTAAAAAAAACAATACCAGATTTTTTCCTGTGGTATGCAAATTTTTCTTACTTTATTAGTTTATTTTAAGTCGCATCAACAGCTCGGTCATTAGCGACTACATTGGGATATGTAACGGTGGGTTTTAACTTGTAAAAATTTCCAGACTCTGGTCGGGAATCGAACCCGAGGCATCCGCATGGTAGGCTAGCACGCTACCGCTATGCTACAGAAGCGACCTTCTTACTTTTGTTACAACCTGTTTGTATATTTATTTTTAAATTCTCTTTACGTGCGATATTATTTTTGCATTAACTTTTATTACTTGTTTTCCTTTTAATGTTTTTTTTTCATTATTTTAATGGTAGTTAAATAGTATGGTCTGTGCAAACAACACAAACAAGGTGTTTACTATGTTGGTAATATTTTACCATTATTATTATTATTATTATTATTTGTCAATACATTTATAAATATTTGTTTTTGATAATTAACGTTTACTTTTATTAATTTTTGTGATTTTTTTATTTAACATCTTTAATTACTGTTTGTTTTTAGTCGTATTGATTTTAACTTTGAAATGTTCAGTTTTTTAAATTGTCATCTATCATTTTCCTTTGTCTGCCCATCCATCACACCCAGGTATCAGAAACTACAAGTGATAGCAACAAACGGTTTTCGGATTCGTAATCTACACAAAAATTTAGTGGGACTGAATTGAGTTTGAAGTTCCGGTTTCGACCGGAAGTGGCCCATAACTGAAAGTCAAAAAAACTTAAGTTAGAAAATACAAGAGGTAGTAACAAACGGTTTTCAGATTTTGCAACCTTCACAAAAAGTTAGTGGGCCTGGATTGGATTTGAAATTCTGGTTTCAACCGAAAGTCAAGAAATCAAAGTCGGAATTTGGAAATGAAAATAGTTTTATATAGGGTGATTCAAAAAGAGCGCCGGTTTTGATATATCAAATTAAGAGATTTATTTTATTGAAAAACTGAAAATAAATACATCAACAAGTTCATCTTACCTTCCGATTTCATGTATGAAAAATGATGTCATGCATGTGTCCTCCTCTACTGCGCTGGCACGCATCAACTCTGTCCATGAAATTGGATATTACTGCACGACAAGTTTCGACTTCCATTTGCCCGATAACCCGTTGAATTTCCTCCTTCAAGTCATTGATGTTTCGGGGTTTATTGGCATACACCAATGACTTCAGATGACCCCAAAGATGAAAGTCACAAGGCGTCAAGTCACACGACCTTGGTGGCCATTGATGGTCGGAATTACGAGAAATGATGCAATCCTGGAACCGTTCACGGAGCAACAACATTGTTTCTCGTGCAGCAACTGAACTTTATACGGGTGATATTGGAGATCGTACCGAAGAATTCTCCGTACAGAAGAACATCGTAAACCCAATTGTTGAGAACGGCGACGTATTGATTTTGCTGGACTAACAGCCACACTGTCACTAACCAACGCAACGTTCTGCTCAGTTCGGCCAGAACGACGATGTCCAGAACTTTTAAGGTCGACTGTTGAACCCGTCTCAAAAAACTTTTTCATGAGCCTGTGAACTGTTGATTCATTCGGTGCTTCATTACGTCCTAGAGTACCACGAAGTCGCCTGACAGTAGCCGCATAACTCTCTCCACTCTGGTAAAATGTTTTGACGATTAACACTCGTTGTGCAACAGTAAACTTCTCCATGGTTAGACACAGACTGCGAGAGTGCTACACTGCGAACAAGAGAAACTACAACTGAATCGTCAATCGGAATGTTCTCCGAAATAGAAATGAGGTCTAACAATGTTGCCAACCGATAAACAAAAATTTACCAGCCGTTTAAAATCCGGCGCTCTTTTTGAATCACCCGTTATAATTCCTCTTAAAGAGTAGATAAAGAATGTGTTTGAAGTCCTGGTTTCGACTTAAAGCGGCCCAAAACCGGAAATCAAGTAATCAAAATCAGAAACTAGAAGAAATAGCAGCAAACGGTTTTTGGATTCACAATCTCTACAAAACATTAGTAGGCCTGGATTGGGTTTCAAGTTTTTGTTTCGACTGGAAAAGTCAAGAAATCAAAGTTGGAATTATGAAATGAAAATAGTGTTCTTTAATTTCTTTAAAAGAGTAGATTCAGAAATCATTGGGTTTGAAGTTCCGGTTTTGACCAGAAGTGGCCCAAAACCGAAAGTCAGAATCTACAAGAGATAGCAACAAACATTTATCAGATTTGTTACGTTCACAAAAAGTTTCTGGGCCTGGGTTGGGTGTGTTGAAGTTTTGGTTTCAAGAAATCACTTTAATTTCAATTTGTTCAATTTGGTTTCAATTTGGTTTAAAGAAAAGTTTTGGTAAGTCAAGAAATCACTGTCTGAATTCGGAAACAAAAATAGAGTTATTAAATCCCTATTAAGAAGTAGATACAGAAATCATTTGTATTTAAAATTCTGGTTTCGACTGGAAGTGGCCCAAAACTGAAAGTCAAAAATTCAAAGTCAGAAACTACAAGAGATAGCAACTAACAGTTTTCGGATTCGTAATTTACACAAAAAGTTAGTGGGCCTAAATTGGGTTTGAAGTCCTGGTTTCGACTGGAAAAGTCAAGAAATCAAAGTTGGATTTTGGAAACAAAAATAGTGTCATTCAAAATTCCTTTCATGGGACACATTGTCTCATGAAAAGGATTTTTTTATTTTGAAGTTAGGTCAACTTCCTTGGTCATTAATGGCTACAATGACTTTGTAATCCATGAGAGCAGTTCAGAAAGTAACAACCTCTGTTTGGATGTAAATAAAAAAAACTTAGATAAAATATTTTATTATTATCCATCTTAAAAATACATCTTTTTACTATTTTTCAACATAGTCACCATTAAAATTTAAGCATCATGTTTCATAAATTTCAGCCCCCTAGGCATGTAGCCAATCTTTCACGACATTTTGAAGTTCGTCGTCATCAAAGTGCCGCGATGCAAGCCAGTTCTTGCATACATGAACTTTGGGTGTTTAAATAAATGCCAAAATAATAGAACGATTGATAGCTTGGGACCATACCCATTCTTGGTGCAAGCCGAAGAAAGCTCACCAAACTTAATAGACTCTAAAATTTTGCCCATAACAGGCGGGTGGAGTGTTAAATTATTTGCACTTGATCTGCTTGTTCCAGGGCAACAAAACGTAGTTCTTTTTCTTATCACATGGTCAGCCAATTGTATGAATGAAGCGTTAAAGAACAGAAGAGGTAGAGGTGTAAAAGACACTAGTACAGTTATCTCCTCTGAGAGTAATGAATTTCATTATACAGCCAGACCCTGTGGTGAATGAAGTGAAGGTGTCATTTGCTGAGTGGGAAGTTGATGCTTTTCGAAAGACCTTGCATTCTGATAATAAGTATACTTTTCCACTCCGTGAGAAAGGCATTGGTAAACCTCCTCACTCCTCGTTTTACTTACTTAAGCCTCTAGAGGTTCAAACCAGCCTTTCCACTGATTACCTAAATAACAACAATGGGAAATAAAAAAATTACTACTTTTGTTTCATGAATTTTTTCTGCAGAGCTTAGTTTATCATATTTTTAAGTTGAACAAAGGTTGATTTTTATTTTGCGTCATTCACTCATGATAAAACGTAGGTTATATGTTTCATTTTTTACATTGACAGGAGAGTGTCATGTGAGTATTTCACACTAGATTTTTATATTAGTATTTTGGACATTGAGAAAATTTGCACCAATTAATTTATGCCATGTTTTGTTTCAGAGATGTAGCTGTTGACATGGATTTGGTGAGAGTTTTACCTGTGGAGATTGTTGAAGACATATTTGCGTTGTTAAGTGTGAAAGACTTGGTGACCTGTTCCACTGTATCGGTAAGGTGGAGGGAAGCAGCAAACAACAATAAACATTGGAGTCGTATCTGTTTAAATTTAAGTTGGACCGATCCGTTCAAGTATGCAGGTGTACAGTCAAATTTTATAAATTTAAATCGCCAATTGTACATACCGAATAACTCGGAACGATTGGTACCAATATGCGAATGGAAGTTATATTATTGTCAACAGAAATTTTTGAAGTACAACCGACGCCGCGGCCGTTATGTCGCACATTGGTTTGCGAAAAATGTTAAAGGACCGAAATCGTTGACGTTCGTTTCGACGGAACCGACAGAAAGACTTTATTTTCCGATCGTAACGTATAATGAATTAAGTATGGTTAGATTAGACGGTAAACCGAAAACGGTTTGTTTATTGGAAACAACAAGAAAACCGATTGATATTATCGCTTGTCATGGACATTTAATCGCATATATTCACGATAACAAATTAAAATTAGCATTTTTCGACAATGATTTTTCAACGAAACATACGAAATCGTTTAAAATCGTTCCCGACGATTGTATTTTAACTAGGAGTAATTTAGAATTAATGAAATCGAGAGAGAAACAGAATTTCTTTATCGATATGAACGAGGATTATATCGTTGCTGGTGATAAATTATGTTACATGTACGTCTGGTGTCGAAAAAGTTATCAAATAATTAATTTCATACAATGTCCAATCGATGGTAACTACTTTACGTATATAAATCTATATAAACATGACATAACATTCTCGACGGAATCGAAACAAGCCGCAAATAATCATCAGTTGTTTGAATATTCGTTAATAAACGAAAAATCAACATTCGTCGATTTTTTTTCGAACAGTGTTCGACGAGTTCTATCGAACGATAAATATCTAGTCGTTATCGCGACGACAGTGCAACACGATATCAATTCGGTAAAAATATTAGAACGTAATTTGGATAAAGATCCGCCGGATCGGTACAAATGTATTTGGCAAGGCACTCAAGATTTACAAGAAAATTGGGGTGTGAATTTAGAACAACCAGAAGCGTTTATATTGAACGATCTGTTATTTTATTTGCAAGGTTATTCGATTAAAATTGTTGGTTTAAACGATCCAATGCATTTACGAAGTGAATTCAATCTGACGTGTTCTGTTCATAGAATGTTTAGTATTGGTGACACCATATTGCTTCTAGTTACGACTGAATCCATTGAATTATGGGATTGGGAGAAAGGTATCAAATTGTACACACCGTGCGTGAACATCGATTGTTCGACTGTTTATTTTGATGACACTAGAATTATCGCTGTCGATAAAGATAATAGAGAAGCTAAAGTTATAGGTTTTTATTAATCATATTAATCTGTAGGTATCAATCAATTGTTAATTTTTATACATCTGTATATTTTACATCAATTATCTAATTTTTATATAAATTTAAAATAACGGGTGTTTTTTTTTTTATTAAAGACGCAAACGTATGTTAAAATATGACACATCGATTTATATATGTATTACAAATTCATTATTTTACATTTAATAACTTTTAACAACAGCACTCTAAAAAAATAACGCCCCAATTATATAGCGGCAGGAAACCGCACATGAAACAACAATTTTGCGTATGTACAATGATATTTCATGGAAAGTATGACGATTTGTACCATCATATATTTTTACAGTTCTGATTATTCATGTAAGCCATCCAAATGAAACCACGTGTCCTCACTAAAATAAAAATGATCCAGCACTTTATTAATCAACGACAATATTTTTCACAATTTTGATGGTCTGTATAGAGGTGCAAACTACTAAGGATCATCCATAATTATTACGGTTTTATAGTCGTAATTACGGATTTACAGAAGGCTCTTTTAAAATACGGGTTAGTAGGAAATGATTTACTTGATATTGTAATATTTGGTTTGGTGGTAGAATACAGTTTACTTTTAGATGTGGGGATGTTTTCACATTCAATGACCTGGGCTTTTATGCTAACAAGAAATATTCAATTTTTAAATTGAATATTCAAAATGGTTGTGAATAGACTTCTTATACGAGGGTAGTCCCAAAAGTACCCGTCCCAACAAAGATAACACAAAAATTTCAGAAAAGAATATATTTATTTTTCAACATAATCTCCTTTCAGCTGAATACACTTTTCCCAGCGATGTTCAATAAGTTTGATACCCTTTTTATAATAAGAACTGTCTTGCTCCGACATCACTTCTTCATCGTTGGAAAATTTTTGACCACTGAGCCATTTTTTTAAGTTAACGAACAGAAAATAATCCGAGGGGGCTAAATCTGGCGAATAGGGTGCATGAGGTAGCAATTCAATCTTTAATTCATTAATTTTGGCCATTGCAATAACGGATTTGTGAGCTGGTGCATTGTTGATGAGTCAACACTTTCTTCTTAGCCAAATGCGGCCGTTTTTGCTTAATTTCTTCGTTCAAACGTTGTAATAAATTTGCATAATACTCGCCGTTGATAGTTTTTTCTTTTTCAATATAGTCAATGAAAATTATCCCGTGTGCATCCCAAAAAACCAACGCCATGACCCCTTGCCTGCAGATGGAACGGTCTTCGCCTTCTTCGGAGCCGATTCTCCCTTTTCAGTCCATTGTTTTGATTGTTGCTTTGTCTCTGGTGTGAAGTGATGGACCAATGTTTCATCCATGGTTATGAAACTGCGCAAAAATTCTGCTTTGTTGCTGTGAAACTTCACTAAATACTCAATTGAAACATCTTCACGACACTGTTTTTGCTCGAGTGTGAGCCAATGCGGCACCCTTCTTGCACACAGCTTTCTCATGTCCAAATTTTCAGATAATAAGCGATGTATCGCGCTTTTTGGAATGCCTACTATGTCTGCTAGCTCGCGCACTTTCAGTTTACGATCATCCAGTATCGCTTTGTGGATTTTCTTCACCATTTCTGGAGTTATCACCTCATTTGGTCGACCACTGCGATGCTTGTACGGCCTTTTTTAAACTCTGCTACCCAATATTTTACTGTTGTAAACAAAGGAGCAGACTCACCCAGAGTAGAATCTAGTTCAGCTAGTTATTGTTAAGGCTGAGGCCTTTCAAATGAAAGTATTGTATCACATAATGATGACCAATTTTCTCCATTTTCACAAATTCACTGAAAACGTTCATTATTGATAGCTGCCAAATAAATAATAAACAACATGGCGTCTTCAAACTTGAAACATATGCTTTATAGATTGTGTACTTTCTAATACAATGATATTTTTCAAACAACTACCGCCATCTCTTGGTCAGGCCGGGTAGTTATGGGACCACCCTCGTATAGACCAAATTCAGGCTTCACGCCTTTGTGTGGCAAAGGGATGGAATACACCACTGTTGTTGGGTGTATGCTGCTCATGTGTACGCACATTGTGCGAGTCGGTATTTTGCAGGTTGTGAGAGAGTGTCGTTTAATGGGGTGTTATATTTCTGTTTTATTATTACGCGCTTATAAAATGGAATAGTTTTACATTATTAATAACAGTAATACTACTTCGAATAATGTTTTGGGGCAGCCTAATCCAAAAAAACAGAAAAGTCACAAAAGTACCTGATAATTACCTTGCAATTATAAATAAATCAGGTTAACTAGCTATTCCTTGCGAATAATGAATAGTAATTTTGATGGCTGTACATAATTTAATTTTTTAACAACAGATTTTACAATTACATTAGGGTTTAAAATGATTTTATCAAAATATTCTTATATAACTCAACCCTTCAATGCGCGATTATACAAACTGGCATATGAACCTCTCTGCATGACTTTCATAAAATCTGAGATTTACCATGCGCTATATTCAACCCTACTATCGGTTTCGTAATCATAGACACCCAAGTTTGAACACTTTCATCTCCAAAACTATGAGTCGGATTTCAACATATTTTACATCAAAATAAAGCTCATTTTATTCTGCGTTGACCTATAATGGTTCTATATTTTTATTGTTGTTTAAAAATTACCATATTGATGTTGGAAGACAAAAAAAGACCTGGTTTTTTTGCTACCCGCAACAAATTTCATGCGTCAAATTTGAGGCATGTAACTCTATAACTATTTGACCGAAAAGTTTGAAATTTTAACACAACATAGACAATTATATTCTTACAGCGTGTACGAAATTTCAAATTTGTACGTTTTTTAAATTTTGATTTATCAACAATATTCTGAACCCTTGTTATCTCGGTAACCGCTCAATCGTTCGGCATGGGCAAACTATCGTTCTGTTCAGTGTAAAAAAACTTAGTACAAATGTGTTAATAACATGAATTATTGATTGGCCATGTTGTGGTAGAATTTTTAAAATATTGAAAAATAGACGGTAATGCAGGGGGCAGGCGCTACTATGCATGTTGCCTGAATCTGATCGTCGACCTGAATTGATAATATAGTCAATTCAGGTAGACATTCCAACAGGATGTCACTTACACAAACTGACAACATGGATAGTAGCGCGCACCTCCCGCATTACCCAGTCTATTTTTCAAAATTTAAAAAAATCTAACGCAACATTGGCCAATCAGTATTTCATGTTATTAACACATTAGTACTAAGTTTTTTATACTAAATAAAACTACAGTTTGCCCGTGCCGAACGATCACGCGGTTACCGAGATAGCAAGGGTTCAGAATATTGTTAATTAATCAAAATTTAAATAACGTACGAATTTGAAATTTTGTACACACTGTAAGAATATAAGTGTCTATGTTGTGTTAAAATTTCAAACTTTTTGGTCAAATAGTTATCGAGGTACATGCCTCTAAACGCACAAAATTTGTTGCGGTAGCCAAAAACCGGGTCTTTTTGTCTTCCAACCTCGAATGGCAATTTTTAAACAACATTAAAAATATAGGACTTTTATAGGTCAACATAAAATAAAATGAGCTAAATTTTGATGTAAAATATGTTGGAATCCGACTCATAGTTTTGGAGATGCAAGGGTTCAAACTCAGGTGTCTATGAATATGAAACCGATAGTAGTAATTTTCATTCCTATACAAATGAAATCTTTATTAATTTTTTAATTTAACATTTTAAATAATATTGCATGCATATACAAATAATTTAAGTTGCTAAACATATTATAATGTAGCTTTAAAAATTGGTTTTAGTATATGACAAACATGCATTTATGGACTTTTATTCTCAGATGTGAAAAAGGTCGCAGGGTCAATGCCCGGTAGATCTTAACTCAGGCAATCTGGATAATACTCCAATTTACTTAAAACTCCCCAACGTACCAATGTAGAGACAAACACAAAGTAGTCGCTAATGACTCTACGGATGTTAAATCAACGTAAAAAAAAATCTCTTAAAAGTATGAACAAAAATCGATAGTGAGGTGATTCCCAAAAATAAACACAAAACTTCACATACACGTGACATTAATGAAAAAAATAAGAAAACAAATTTTAATGCAATTAAAAAAAAAATCCTGTAATCGTTTGTTTGTTATTTTTAATCATAAAATCGTCAAAACAATTTTCAAGGAAGGTGGATTCGTTCATTACAACTGGATTCCATTTTCGTTATATCCGACTTTACAATTTGTTAATAACACATAAAACCAACCAAATTTTCCGTCTTCATGCATTATTACCGGATTTTTGTTACAACTGACTTCATTATAACTGAATTTTACTGTATTATTAATAAAATGTTTAGTTAATTGGTTGTAAATTTAAGGGGAGATTGCACGATGGTTTTACTAAAATATTTTGTTTTATTTGTTTTTTTTATATTTTTCAATAGTTTAGTCCTAGATCTACCAGAAAAAAATTAAATTCCGTCAAAAAAATTGTTTTTTTTTATCAGGTTTACCCAGAAAAATTATCATGTTACTAAGAACAAATATTTTTCATAATTTCATTCTGTTCGTTTTAGGGCAAAGGAAATTTTAGTTTTTTTTTAAATATCTGTATCACTGTTTTTAATATTCTCAGCTGTTGGCTCAGCTTTCTAACCAACTCCTGATGGGAAATTTACTTGTTTGTGTCTATTTTGTTTTTGATTTTTGTGTCATCTTGCTTTTTGCCTTTTCCTGTAAATTTAGATTTTTAACACTTAGGTAGGCCTACATTTTTCTCAGAAACCAATAAACATACCATACTGAAATTTTTACCAGTTTAATATCTTGTATATCCACATATTTTGACATTTTTATGACTTCTTTAGGTGGTCCAAAAATTAATAATATGCAAAAAAACGTACAAAAAGATCTGTAGAAATTTGATGTTATTTGTTACTTTTTTAAAAATGTTATGGTCCAAAAGATTAAATTGAAAACATGTCAGTAGTTAGAGACACACGACAACTATACGTGTTTAAAGTTTCATTTCCTTATTTTTTACCAATTCTATTAACAATGTACGGTACGTAAAAAGAGAATTTATCATTGGCAAGATACAAAGTACAGTCTCCCCTTAAGACAGAGTTTATATGTTTTGTGTTGATAGTTAATTATTATAATATTGTATAGTTTATGTAATAAGAAATAAGCGCTACGTATCGTAATTTGTGAGGAGTGTGTAATAATCTGAATTAAAGTGCAGTAATCTCTACATTTACGCAGATTATTGGTTCCGCAAAAAGTGCGTGTAAATGGACCAATATAATTACGTACGATATACATACATGTTAAGGATATAACTTTCTGTATTTTTTTCTGTTGTTTTTCATTATTATTATTGATTTATGGAACCTTAATTTAGGTCTGTTTAACATCAAGTTATAAGGTTAAATTGATAAAAGCGAATTGTAATTCCATATGTACTATATAACTACTGCCGATTTCTTTATTATAGATACCCAAGTTTGGAGTCTTGTTTGTTCAAAACTGCTTGTTCAATTTTAACATACTATACACCAAAATGTAGCTGATTTCTGCATTGTTACATGTTAGTTTTATATTTTTAGCATTTTTTAATATTGCAATATCAGGATGAAAAGAAAAAAGAGCTGGTTTTTTTGTTGCTACAACAGATCGGATACATTTAGAGGCTTGTAACTCAAACACCGCTCAACCGATGTATTCGAGATTTCGCCAGAATATATTATATTCTGGCGAAATCTCGAATACATCGGTCTAAAATTTCATACAAGTTTATTAAACTTGTATGAAATTTTAGACGTGTAGCTTATTTAAATTTTGAGTTATTAGTTATTCTGAACCCCTGTTAACTCTGTAACTGCTAATAAATTTGGAAATTTCAAAAATTCAGTGTATAAAAAAATGAATACAAATTCGTTAATATTTTTATGGAACAGTGATTTGGCAGAATTTTTTAAATATTTAAATAATAGATAAATGATTTGCTATAATAGAAAAGGTCTCACTGTTCATTGTCAATAAGCAGTTGATTTTTACATTAAAAGACGACTAGCAGCTAGAAAAAAGAACGTGGCAACGTGGTTAAGCTTCTTCCAGCCTCCGCATCATTTATCTATTATTTAAATATTTAAAAAATTGTGTCGAATAACTGGTCAATCACTGTTCCATATTAATATTAATGAATTTGTATTTGTTTTTTCATACTGAATACAATAAATTTTTGAAATTGCCGAATTTATGAGCGGTTACAGAGTTAACAGGGGTTCAGAATTTTACTAATAACTCAAAATTTAAATATGCTACAACTCTGAAATTTTTATTCCTGGCCAAGGTCTGGAAATTTTCATTAGTCAACAAAACCCATTGTTTTCGATGCATTATCCACCGTAGATTCTAAAAAACCAAGCGGTTGACACCCCTTTCAATAAAAAAAATTTTCAGTTTAAAGTATGTCACCATTGATTTTATGTAGTTGCAACTATGAATTTTGATTGTTACACACTTCTTAATTTAGTAAATTATATATGAAAGGAAATTTGCAATTAATTTTGTTCCTGATTTTTTATTGTAAAATATTTTTACAAAAAAAAACTAGTGCAATTGTCATATTTATGAATGTTTATACTGTATTATAGAAATATTTAGATGTTTCTTTGTGTCCAGTGCATGTATTCAAATGTTTGTATAAATGTTAAGTATTGATTTTATCAAAGAATGGTGTGTAAATGAAGTAATGAGACTGGCAATGAAGCCTTTGATTTGGCAACGCTGGAAATTATTAAATACAAAAAGTTAAACTGAACTTGTTTTTCCGTGGACTTTTCAATTTTAATTGAATTAAAATGAACTTATGTGAAATAAAATTTGCCTATATATTTATATTTCTATACTTATAAAGTAATATTAGTTACAAAACATATACAGTCAAACTTCTGAAAAAAAAACACTCGCAGAAAAATTGCAAAATTTTTGTCGGTGCAAAAAATTTGTCCGCTATTAAGAAGTGTCCGCTAATGAGAAATATGTGTACTGTACAATTTTCTGTATTTACATTATTTATTGTGTAATGTAATGTATTTAACAAGAAAATATAAAATACATGTTTATGCAATGAAAAAAATATTTATTTTTAATACATAAGCATGTAATATAGTACATGTATATAAAATTACCAAAAAAGAAACATATTATCTAATATGTAATATAAAAAATATGCATGCATGTACAGTACTTATAAGTAATCCAACATACCTTTTGTTTGTATTCCAAGATTATACATAAGTTCATTACACATTTTACACAATACCTATAATAAAAAAATCATTTTTTGTTTTTAATAGCGCATGCTATTTATAAATTTAACCTCATAAATGCATTCAATATTTCTAAACACGTACTTTTTATTTCTAACACATACTATGATTAATACGAATTAAAGACACACATATGATTAATGCTCCATTGGCAATGGTATTTTTGGTGTTGAAATTTTTCAAGGTTGATGTGGTGTCTACGTCAGTTTGGTTGACAATATCTATCAGTAGGCATTTCTTGTAAATGTGCTTTCAATGTCTTGATAATATTTTAATCCGTCGGCCAAATCAGTGCAGTCACATTTTTCGGCAAATAAAAAGCCTTTATATAACCATCAGCGATCTTAACTCTTAGGCGGAGTGCACACCTATGCGATATGATACATAAGATACGATACTTATCTTATACGATATTTATCGTATATCTTACATGAATGCACACCAGTGAGATACGATTTTATTTGTACGATATAATCTTAATAATTTTCTCAGTATATAATGAGTTCTCAAGCGAAGAGGATTTTGTAATCTCCTGTTGGTATTTCCATAGAAGGCGAAATACAAGAGAAGGATAAACAGAAGGTTTTGGGTTCATCGATATAATTTACACAATGCACACCACAGCTCAGCTATTGTATATAAAGAACTATCGCTGTATGAAGATAAATTCACAGAGACATACAGAATGAGACCTGAGAATTTTTATTTTATTTTAAATCTAGTTTCCTCCGATTTAGAGAAAATTGTCTCTCATTTACAAAGAATATCATAAAAACAAGATCGTCCTTCATTATTGTAATAATATAATTAAAACAAATTTTTTACAATGAAAATAAGAAAACGCGATAGTATGATGTTTTAACAGGGGTGTCAGGGCGACTAATGTCTTAAGATATTTATCGCATAAAACAAGCCGAACATATCGTATGCTACAAATATCTTACGATAAATATCGCTGTATTACTGGTGTGCGGCAAGTTTTCACCAGCAATGTGTTTTGTATTGAGCAAGCAGACATTTATCGCATAAGATATATATCGTATAAGATAAATATCGTATCGTATAGGTGTGCACTCCGCCTTAATTCTTCCTTGTCCAGTTGTCCTAGAGTATTATCTTACAACAAAAGGTCACAAGTCTGCAGCAAGCGCAGTGATATATTTGGAAGTGGTGTTGGACTGTCAAATGTCAAATTATCAGGAGTTGACTGTGCTTCATTCTCATTACTTTATTTACACAACTGATAGTATAAATTTTGTTAGATATATGATTGATGGATCGATTCTGGAACTGTTACAGTGCGTGGAACTCCAGCTTGGCACACGACCTTTTGTACGCCGTACTGGATAGGAGGTGGGGAAGTCATGCATTTCTGAAAACATGAGTCGCACTTCACTGTTCTTTTAAAAACTGTCAACAAACGCTGTTCGAGTTCAAGTAAATTATAAACTGATTATATGCCATATGTCACACGTATAAATATAAACAAAACAAGAATTTATAATAACATTAGAACGTTCATGTAAACCAATTTTATTTCTGTAAGTAATATTTAATTATACTTAACCCTTTCAGTACCAACGTCCGGAAAACTGGGCGTCAATTTATTTTACATAGTTATAACGTCCAGTTTACCGGACATCCGTAAGTTAATAAAGTGCCAATGTCCGGATAACAGAGAACATTTCCAAAAAAGTATTTAATGGAATAATGTATTTTGGAACCGCCTCTACGTAGTGACTAGCGTACTAGCCTGCAAAGCGTAAGGTCCCGGGTTCGATTCCTGGCTTGATCTGGAAATTGTAACACGTTATGACCACCATTAAGGTACCAAAACCCACAGCAGTTGCTAATGACCAAGCTGTCAATGCAACTATAAATAAATTTAAAAAAAATTATTTTGAATATTTTTATTGTTAAAACGATTTCTTTTTTTTTATGAAGGCAATAAAAATTAATTTTTATCGGGACATTTTTTTTTTCTGTAACGTTGAAATTTTTGTCAGTAATGGCAGGCTTACGCCTGCAAGTTTTTGAAATAAGGGCTGGCATTTTTTTTAC
Source organism: Catonia carolina (assembly GCA_035578175.1). Lineage (NCBI taxonomy): Eukaryota > Metazoa > Arthropoda > Insecta > Hemiptera > Achilidae > Catonia > Catonia carolina. The sequence goes on along the minus strand of JAQMRL010000014.1, from coordinate 12,585,084 downwards.
ACCCTTATTCAAATTAAATAGCACTTTAGATCAGACTTTTAAAATATTGTTTCAGCACTGAAAGCGTTAACATGAATTTCTAAAAGTGCATGTTTACTTGTGTTTTGTGTTACTATACTACAGGTACTTGCGTACAAGTATTATGTGTCAATTGCTTGGTCCTTTTTTTATTCACTGTTTCAAACAAAATGTCGGTAAATAAAATGTTAGCCGCAACTTCGGTTATTTTATAATTAGAGCACCGACCTGATAAATTTTCAAAAAAAAATTTCAGTTAATATAGACCTAAATCAAATTTAAACTGTAGGTTTACTTTATGTAAATATTGAATTTTATTTGTTTGCAATTGACCACATAAGTTAATCGATTTATTTGAACAAAAAATAACTCGGTGTAGGTTTTAAAGTAAATAAAACAAATAAATGTAGTCAATGTTTTCGGAGAGACTAGTATGACGAAGTGCGCCATGTGCCGAGCTGCAGTTCCACACACTGCAAAGAGGGTTTATGTGTGTGACAAATTTTTAGATTGTATTTAAGAATTTGAGAAATCACACCTATCTCTGAAACGCAACCTTCGGTAAACTGAAAAAAATTGTTTTAAAATAAATAATAATTAAGGGTAAATAGGATAGTTTATTTAATTTATACATAACGTTTTATATAATTGTTTTAACATATTTTTATTTGTGTCTGTACCGTGAATTACAATAACACTTTTGTTTTAAGTAACAATAATATAAATGATAACATGAAACACATGAATAAGCAGACCATGCATTCATAGAGCTTATTCTTTGCTCAATTTATTGAACTTCGATTTAACAGGCTAGCCTCCTGAATAAATAAAACTGTTTGAAAATTACAAAAATCTAAGGAATGTTACCCCTTCTGCTACGGGAGGCAATCTCAGTTGCCCTGGTAGTTGCCAGTTTTAAAAGCCTATAGCAAACGTATCTATGAAGTGATTTGTACGGTTCGTATATCAAATTACTTGCCTTGAATGGCTCTATAATTTCATATAAAACACAATGCAAATGTATTGATAGCAAGGTTGAAACGATGGTTGTAAGTTGCTAAGTTACTTTTGAAGTCGTCCTATCTTCAAGACAATGTAACTTATGGAATATTTCATCTATAAGGTTGGTAGAACTACCTACTAAATCAGAATGGTGGGTAGATGCTATAAAAACAAACCTTTTCATCCTACGTGCAACCGTTGTATGCCGTTGTACTGTGTGTGCATGGTATGCGGAAATTCTGAGAGTAAACATTATCTTTCTTCGTCAAACCTCCCTCAACCTTTTTCATGCCCTATTACAAACCCTAGCCTTTTACCACTACTACGTAATTTTGTATGTGTATTTGTAACTGTACATGTGTTCAATGTCAATACTATTCACATATATGGACTATGAACAAGAGGGTGGGGAATGGCAGGAATTTGACAATGCAACACTGTTGTAATATCACAGATTCTGTTCCCCCTTTGCGCGTTGTATTCTATGTATATACAACTCTTCTCTTCTCTGTGTTCATTCGTTCAAACATTTTTTCGTGGCGCCGTACAATTGTGTTCTGTTCAATTTTATGATAAATTTATCATAAAATTTTAAGTTTATCATAAAATTGAACAGAACACAATTGTACGGCACATTTCTCTGTGGCACATCAGAAATTCCAATATAGATCCCATTCGGATTTGTTTGTGACGTTCCGATAATACATATGGCACCCAACGCGCCCAAACCTTACTGAAGCCTAAATGGTCATGCGTAATGCAACCAGTAATAACTCTTGAAACATCAGGGAAACTAAGGGCCAATTCAGATATTGTCGTGCGATGATTTTTTTTTATTTCTTCATCGACCTTTTTCAACAAGTCCTCGTTGATTATTAAGGGCCTCACCGAGCATTCTTCATCATGCACATTAACTCTCGTATTTCTAAACCTTTCACACCATTTTGGAACGTTTCTTTCATTCATTACATTATCACCGTACACAGCAACCAACTGCATATGAATTTCAACTGGTTTAAGTTTTGATGGTTTAAAAACCGTATCACTCCACGTATTTCACATTCAACGACAACATCAATTATCTGATTCATTACAAAACGTAAATAAAAAGATACACTAACGCGACAACTGACAAACGACAATACAGTGTGTATATTACGACACTGGCCTTCCACCACACAGGTTAGCCAACCTCAAGGCGAGAAATTTCCCAACGGTCTTTACTTTAGAGATGACTCTTGTAGCAACAAAACAAACACGTCTGTATGTATGGTAACTTGCTACCGACAGACCTTATATCTTCATCATATCGAACAATCATTTCTAATTCTTATTTTTTCTTTTGTAAAAAATTTGAATTTTCATTTATAAACATTAATTTAAATTTATAATAATTATGTATATTATGATTAAATCAAAAATTTACTATATAATTTATTAACTCAGAATTTTGAAAATTTTATTATTATTATTATTATTATTATTTATGGTATGATAAATAACATCAGTTTATAAAAATGTAGCCTCAAATCTAACTGCTAAAAGTGCAATTTGCAATTTAACAATTTTTGCGGAAGCGCATAATATCTTCATAAAGCTCGGTGATATTTTGTTTACTGCCTTGTAGTTATAAAAAAATAAATAAGAGAGCTGCATGCGGCCCGCAGGTTCAACTACACTGCCTTACATAATCATGTACTCCACAAAAAGTAAAAATTACCTATAACAGGTATGTCCACACTAGTGCGCTTTCTTTTTCAACTTGTGTTTCGACATCCGATAAAGCATGTGCGTAGAGGCATGCTATTTACCTGTCTGAACTCGTTTGAAGAGCTTTATCTCAAAAAAAAAAAACGAATATTTTTGAACACTATACTAAATAAAAGCCTGTTCTTTCCTCCATTGATTGGTTTGACTTAGATTATTTTATTTAGAAACTAGTTGGAGATGCAGCAATTTACGCGTAAAGAGAACTCAGATTTTAGCCGGTTTTCCATTAATGTGGTTTTTAAACATCTGTTACTCTGTCCAGGCTTTTCATAAAAATTGGCGTTTAAGTAAGTTGATATTCCGTTTTAATATGCTGACCATTTTTTAAAAAAGTGCTTTTTGGGCTCCACGTGAAGGTAGGAAAATGATTTTTGGACTGAAACATGCATTTTTACAACAGAATTATGTCAAGCAAAGCGTTTAGTTTTTTTAATTAAAACATCATTAAATAATTCAAAATGAGCTACGGAATGAGTTGCAGCAGGAAAAACACAGAAGTACATTTTTCTAAGCGACTATACTCGAAGCAGATACCGCTGTAGAGCTCAGTTTCCTCTCAATAAGTTTAGGGGCTAATAGAATTTTCTATTAACACCATATCTATTTCTAATTACAAATGAAAAATACGATGCATAGTACAATACTGCTGTAAAAATGCATGGTTCAGTCCAAAAATCATTTCCCTATCTTTACATGAATCCAAAATAGCACTTTAAAAAAAATGCCGGCATATTAAAATGGAACATCAGGCTTCTCTTTTAAAATATTCATATAGAGAAAACTCTGATCTTCAACGTACTTAAACGCCGTTTTTTTTATTAAAAGCTTGGATGTAGTAACAAACATTTAAAAACCACATTAAATATGGTTAAATATTCATATAGATAAAACTCTGATCTTCAATGTACTTAAACACCGTTTTTTTATGAAAAGCTTGGACATAGTAATGAACGTTTAAAAACCACATTAACAGAAAACCGGCTAAAATCTGAATACTCTTTATGCGTAAATTGTTTCATCTCCAACTAGTTTCTAAATAAAATAATCTAAGTCAAACCAATCAATGCAGGAAAGGACAGGCTTTAATTTAGTGGTGTTCAAAAATAGTCGGTATGTTATTTTTTGAGATAAGCTCATCATATGAGTGCGGACAGGTAAATGGCATGCACTGAAAGCGCATGAGTGTGGACATAGCTAATTGGATATGTTTGGTTTCTCAAATAAGTTATTCAATAATTTTTGTAGTTAAGCGTTTTACCGACCGAATTATTTTCCGGCCTGGAAAGTCTTGTCATTAAATTTTAGTGTATTATTATTAAGTATAATTTTATCGGTATTGATTATATACAGTACTTATTGTTAAATGTGATATTGATTTAAGTAATATAATGTGTCGGGTATAAATGTTTAAAAAATATTATAAAAAAGAGAATGTGATCTAAATCAAAAATGTGTACGCTAGTTAAGTTATTATTTAAATTTTTATTAATTGTAAATTATTTTACTTAAATGACGTATCTTTTAAATAAATGTTTTCAAATAACTCTATTAATATTGTGTTGTATTTAAGGATTGTTTTTTTTTTGCATCCAGGAGACTTCAAAGGGAGTATAGGACTTTTTCATGCTAAGCATGAAAAAGTGATTTTCCATATTTTTAAACTAAACTTTAGTTGATTTTCACTTTACGTCTTTCACCCATGATTAAAATAAGATTATGTTTTTTAAGGTCAGTTTTTTTGTTTATTTCTAATGTTTTATTACTAATGTTAGGTTATATTGTTAATCATTTGCATTGGCAAGAGAAAGTTGTGTGAGTGTTTCACACCAGATTTTTTTTAAACATCTATAAAATGTTCAATGTTCACAACAACACGAAAGTCTAGCTCGTGCCAAACACATTCTAACATGTCCCTTTCGAGAGAGTTGATTGCATTGATTATGCGATCCTTCAGCTCAGCGATATTGTTCAGCATTGGTGGGATAAACACCTTGTCTTTCACATAACCTCAGAGAAAGAAATCACATGGCATGAGATCTTGTGATCTTTTGACGGGCTGCAAATAAAACGTGCATACACACATTCGACATTGGCATATGAGGTTGATGGATGAGCAGTTGATTTCCGCTTGCACAAGCAACCAGTTTCACTGAATTATTCATACCTTGCATGAATTGAATTGTTACTTGGTGGATCCTTATTAAATTTCAACCGAAACGCACGTTGGATAGTAATTACTGACTTAGACACGTGAAATTTTAACACAAAATGATTTCTCGCTTCCAGTGGCAGCCATTTTCTCTACTGTCTACGCCTAGCGGGCAAACAGTTAACTGACTGCCCAGAATATGTGGAGAAAACTATTTGAAGTGCTCTTTCGTATAGTACTTGTTTCATTCTTATAAGTGAAATACTTTTTTTACACTGAATTTTTGTAATTTCAAAGTACATTATGAAACGCCCTGTACATGAAGTGAAGGAAGAGAGCGATCAGGTTAGGATTCATTTAGCGTGGGATGGGACAATTCTGCTGGCCTCCAGGAGTCTTCTCCCTCTGCAGGCTTTCAATCAATTTCTCTGCCAACTTAGTGACCAACTTCCAGCTGTCATCTTGCAGCATCGCTACAAAAACTCTCTCTGGGCTCCACACAGTTCCATTTTTTATCTTCTCAGATATCTCCATTCTTTCATCGCCCAAAATAGGGACATCCAATAAAATAAAACTGTAATCTAATATAATTAAACGTAAAATCGCGAAATATAATCACAGTAGTCAGTCTCCAATAGCCATTACATGCTTCCAATTTCCTATTTCAAAACACTTTTGACTTGTCATGTGTAATGTGTTCTACTATTTATAATATGTCCACAGCTCCGTGAAACCTAGATCATAAACTGACCTTTCACACACACGCAGCAACCTGCCGTAGCCTGTGTTCTACATTCCTCAAAAGTGAATCTTCTACTAGGTGCTTGACTACAATACTGCCATCTTAGTTGAAATTATTTTTATCAAAATCTACATATTATTCCTTGTAAAATGAGTCCAAACACGGTGTCATTGTGATAATTTAAGCATTTCTGATGTTGGATTCCATTCTGACTGCCGTTGTACAATAATATTGTAATAAATTAATAAATGTTGTAAGACTCATTTTTCAAGGATAATACGTAGATTTTGAAAATTATTATACAATTTTGATAAAAATTATTATAATCAAAATGGTAGTATTGCAGTCAATCACCTAGTAGATGACTCACTACTGAAGTATGTAGAACACTGGTAAGGCAGGTGTAAGGGTCGGTTTATGATGTAGGTTCTACGGAGCTGTGGACATTATAAGTGACAATAAAGTTTAGTATCAGACAAAAAAAAATTAATTTATTGGAGTGTTTCTTACCTGTTAACTCTTTCCTGAGCATTCTGGAAAGTAATTTTCTGTAGGAATGATTCAAGTAATAGCTATGAACTTAAAAACCAGTTTTTTGGACACTACATAATTTTATAATACTAACTTGTACTTTATTATACAAATCAGTTATAAAATTGGCAATATAGCAGGATTTTTTTTTTAAAAGTTGTGGTTTTAAAAATAAAATCAATTTTTTTTTAAGATTACACTATAACGATGAGAAATACAAAATAATATCCCGGGTGTCTCACGGAATTTGAACCATACGGAAATAGCATTGATTTTCATTAGTTTGTTAATATTTTCTTCCCACGAATAAATGAAGACTTGTTATATTTAGGAATCATTAGAAAATGTTTAGACCTTTTAAAAAATATAAATTTTAATACATTTTAAATTATATTTTAGCTTAAATAAAGAAATACATAAATTTGTAACCGTTTTGGTATTTAAGTAGGTACTGTAAATTTTTATAACTTGTCTCATTGTATGTTTGGAGTAAAGGTAACATTCTGGTGTGGAAATATAAAAGGTAGGTGGGTCGAATCCATTTGTGGTAAAAAAATTTTTGTTAAAAATTATTGAAAATATTACAAAAATTAATTATTTAATTTTGACAATTTGTTTCATCATTGAAAGTTATTTACTTAAAAAATTTTTTTTAAAGAAATTCAGTATTTTTTAAATACCTAATAAAAAATATATTTTCTTCAGTAACATTTAATCTCCAGAGACAGCTGATGCAATAATTTTAGGTGATAAAACAAATTGTCAAAATTAAAAATAAGTTTTTTTAAATATTTCCAATATTTTTTTAACAATAAAAAATTTTTGTCACAGATTGATTTGACGCACCTGTCTTAACATAACTACACCAGAATGTTGTTATTACTCTAAACATAAAATGCGACAAATTGATAAAATTTCCAATACTTAAATAGAAAACTGCTGTTACAAAGGTATGTTTTTAAGCTAAACTACAGCTTAAAATGTATTAAACTTAATATGTTTTAAAAGATCAAAACATTTTCTAATGATTACCGATTATAATTAATTTATGAAAGAAAAATATTAACAAACTAATGAAAATCAATGCTATTCCCCTATGGTACAAATTCTGAGGGACACCGGGTATATATTTGAAAATTTAATATAGTCCATTGACACACTTTTAGTACTCACAAAAATGGTAAATTAAAAAAAATGTTTAAAATCATACTTTCATGAGAAGAAATTACATGAAAAAGAAACAAATTTGTTTATTAATTTCATCCAGGAGCCTTCCAAGGAAGTATAGGACTGGTCAAGATTACAGAACAGGTATTGTATGAATGTTACATCTGATGATGTAATTTTATTTCTAAAATTTAAAGCTAAGGCTTATGGAAAAGATTGGAAAGTTTGAATTAATTGCTTGGTTTTTAAAAGTTGTAATCCATTAATGCATATGGATATTAGAAGGTTTTTATAAAAAGTAATATTAGTTTACTGTGAAGATTTGCAAAGCAATCAGAACGAAATAAAGAATTTTATATAACTTAATTTGAAAAGTGCACTGGTACACTATCTATTCACTGTCGTTGGAACTACAGTGTGTAGAAGTGCATTCTTATGCCATCTAGCGGATGGTGGGAAAACCAACATTCTTGAAATTTATATTACCGACGACAATATTAAGATAGTCGGCAAAGTCACCCTACAAAGAAATGAAAATTGCAACGATTTTAATCGTACGTATAATTATAGTTGTTTGTGTGTGACCCGCCCGCCCGGTTCTAGTGGAACCCCTATATGTTGCTTTACTTTTATAGCCAAAACATTGTTACCACAATGTCAAATTTTACCTACTATCATATTAATTTCCCTCATCATTTCTTAGTTTTACGTTTATACAACCATCCAGTATATAACGTGGTGGTCTTAGATTAATACAATCATTTTCATCGAATGATTTTCTTTAACCGCAATAGATAGCGTAGTAATTCACTTTCATTCGATCAAATATTAACAAGTACAGCAATCCTCAAAATTTTACGTTCTTTAAATATTTCATTAATCTTTCTTTTATAATATATTCTGTATTTTATTCTGTCTAACATTATTTTAAATCAAACATTGTAAAGTAATTTATTTAATTCATTTATCGGATAGCCGTATTCGTAAAAAAAACTAAGTATATCCCATAGAACCAACCTAGCAGCATTTATAAACAGAATACGGGTTGAAACTCGGTAAAAAGGATGCGTAATCATGTTTATCTCTACCAACGCCTTCAGTCAAAACAACCGACGACAGATCGGATGTTTTATACTGGTACAGTCGTAATTTGTATTTAGTGTACGTTTCAATTAATACATTTATGTTTAGACGTACGGCACGGTTCTATGGGATATCGAATCAGTTATTAAATGACAATTTTTTTTTACTCTCCCCCAAGCCAAAATTACGCAACTTTATTAATATATAAATTTTTAAATATTTCGAGAATTACGGCATTTTTGACAGTCGGGAAAATAGAGAATCTTTTACCATCAAATCTTGATACAGATTATTTTCTCACGTATCAAGATTCGGGATCCGTAATTAAGGGTATACTTACGTCATCGGTGTGTTCATCACGCTGATCCATTTACTCCGCTTCACCCAACATTACCTGTTATGAAACATGTAGTTCCAAATCTTTTCTACTTATTTTTGCTATAGTACAGTTTTGACAGGTTTTGAATGAAATTTCATAAAAAAATAACATATGGTAAATAATAATTTAATGAATAATGTAATAATAATAATTTAATGGAATAGGAAATTTAACCCTTTGCAAGCTAGTCTGGACATAACCTACTATTTTTCCGTGAAAAAGAGAGTTGGTGGAGAGGCGTAAAACTGGGTGTATACTATCTTTTCAAAAAACATTTTCTCTTTTAATTTAACTCTTATTTGGATTCGTATTCACCATTGACTAATGTTACGCAATTTAGAATACCATATCGGACAGGATTTAAATATCTAAAACAAAATACGAGGGTCTTTCGGAAAGTAAAGAACGTTCATCATAATTTCAAAATTAATTAATTATAGGCAAACATAACTTTTTTACTTTCTCTTGCCTATATGAATGTATAGGAAAGAAAGTATTGTTTTCATGTCAATTTTTCGAAATTGAGTTTTCACCGGATCTACACGTTTTCAGACCCCCTGAACCCAAAAAACATGTTTTTAGCAATTGCTCTCTCTCTCTCTCACTTCCCCTCCCCTATTTATCCCCCTCTCTCTCTCTTTCCCCTCACTCGCTTCTCTCCTCTCACTTACTCTCTTTCTCTATCTTTCACTTCCCCACCTATGTCTCTCACTTTCCCCCTTTCTCTCTCTTACTTCTTATGTCATAAAATGCATACCAAGGCTGAAATCTTTAAAAAATCGACTTTTTACAGATTTTCATGGAAAAAACACAGTAAATCAATAATTACCACTAAACTAAGCGTTATGCAAAAAAAATGTTTGAAATAAAAGTTGTAGGTTTTTAAATTCTCTACAACTTTTATTATATACATTTTTGCGCTACAATGCAAATTAAAGGCGCAATCTTAAGAAAGCAATTATTTCTACGAGAGCACAGCCTCCTCAAGAATAGAATAAAGTTAAACATTACACAAATAAACTACTTCTTCTGGTTGACCGATTTTGATGAAAATGTTCGTGTCAGGTCCTCTAATGTACCTAACTTGAGTTTCAAGTTTAAAGTTCGTCTGATGTTCCATTCTTGAGATATTTTGTTCACACACACACACAGCCAATCGCTAAAAACATGTTTTTTGGGTTCAGGGGTCTGAAATCGTATAGATCCAGTGAATAATCGACACGAAACAATACTTCCCTTCCTATATATTCAATACGCAAGAGAAAGTAAAAACATGCAACTCATTTTAAAAAATTTATTTACATTGGCAAAAGAAAGTTGTGTGAGTGTTTTACACTAGATTTTTTTGTATTAATACAATAATTATTTTTTCAACCTATCTGAAACTTATGCATACATATACATATAGGGTGGTTAAAAATTCACCGGAAATCTCTCGGGAGCTGATTTAATAGCTAAATACAGTGTTTTAAAATGGATGCACAAATCATGTTTTCATGACATGAATGTAGTATAAAAATATTAATTCTTGGTCAAGTCCGGAAATTTTTTATCTGTATATCAAGATGTATCATCACACTAAAAAGGCAGCCTCTGTAAGACACGAAAAAGTACAGATCAAAAAAATTATGAAAAATATTGGGAAGTAAAACGATTAAGAGAAGAAAAACTACCAAAGAAATACAAAAGACAGGGCTTTCGGAAAGAGAGAAAATATAAATCGATAAAATGAAGGTTTATTTGAGTGGAAAGAAAGTAAAAAGATCCACATGAAAAATGTGGGAAAAGGGAAAATTCAAATAGTAACCAAGAACTTCATTATGACTGAATTCTTGTAAATAAAAAATAAATTATATTTATTGAAATACTTTTTATATTATCACTTACAAATAAAATATAATAGATATATTAAAACTAATAAATAAAAAAGTTACTTTAGTTTTTCTTTTTTGTTATAAGACTTTTTATAAAATTTTAAGAATAGGAAATAAAATGACATGGTATTAACTAATGAGAATATTGTGAAATTTTTACTACCATCACATGAGTTTACCAATATCCAGGAATAGTACAGTATGATGCACACAAACTGAATCTGCAACAAAAGAAAAACAGACAAATTTATTATTTCATTCAAATGTACAGAGTGAACCAAAAAAGTTAAGCAACCCTAAATTTAAAAAATTTGGTGTGAAACACTCACACAACTTTCTCTTGCCAATGCAAATAATTAACCATAAACCTAACATTATTAATAAAACATTAGATAAAAACAAAAAACTAACCTCAATAAACAACCTAATTTTAATCACATATGAAAGACACAAAATGAAAATCAACCTCAGTTTGGGAAAATACGGAAAATCACTCTTTCATGCTAAACTAGGCACTGTACAAAAAAATTCTATAAATAAAAGTTGCAGATCTTTTAATTTCCTATAACTTTTATTATATACACTTTGGTCGCAAAATGCATACTAAGGCTGAAATCTTAAAAAAAATTGATTTTTCACACGTTTTCGTGAGGAAAAAACAGAAAATCACTAATTACCGTTTAAAAAAATCGTTGGACCCGATTTTGAAAAAATCGCAAAAAGTGAAAAATAAGGCCTACACGAATAAACTACTTCCGGTTGACTGATTTTGATGAAAATGTTTGTGTTGGGTCCGGTAGTGGTGTCTAACTCAAGTTTCAAGTTCATATGATGTTCCGTTCTTTAAATATTCTGTTCACACACACACACAGACCAATCGCTAAAAACATGTTTTTTGGATTCAGGGGGTCTGAAAATGTGTAGATCTGGTGAAAAATCGACATGAAAACAATACTTTCCTTCCTATATATTCATATAGGCAAGCGAAAGTAACAATCGGTCAACTGGAAGTACGAGGGGGTACCCAAAAGTATCCGGAATAGCTCTGCTGTGGGCGGAGCTTGTGCAGTACAAATTCCCGCCACTAGGCTGCTTGTAGCGCTACTCATTGCCAGTTCAATGCCATTTTGTTCGTTGATCTAGCTTGTTCTGTTCTCGTGCAGTGATTGTTCTCGCTAGTGCTGTTTTGTGCACGTGTCATTTTTCATGATGGTAAGTTTTAATGAACAACGTGCGACAGTGAAATTTTGCTTCTTGCTCGGTAAAAACGCCGCGGAAACAGTTGTAATGTTGAACACAGCTTACAAAGACGACGCTATTGGAAAAACCCAAGTGTACGAGTGGTTTTTGCGCTTTAAAAATGGCGACATGTCGATTGAGAACAAACCTCGTTCTGGACGACCGTCGACTTCCCGAACAGACGAAAATGTTGTGAAAGTGAAAGAAATTGTACGAACAGACCGACGACAGACCATTGACCAAATATCACAGGTTAGTGGGTTATCTTGGAGCTCAGTCCAACGCATTTTAACAGAAGACTTGACAATGAAAAGAGTCGCTGCCAAGTTTGTGCCTCGGGTTCTGACAGACACTCAAAAGGAACGTCGAATTGAAACGTGTAGTGATTTGAAACAACAGCTTGAAACTGATCCAGATTTCATGTCAAAGATCATTACGGGTGACGAGTCTTGGTGCTATGAGTACGACCCAGAAACCAAACAACAATCCAGTCAATGGAAGACTTCATTATCACCCCGACCAAAAAAAAGTCGTCAAGTCAGATCAAACATCAAAACAATGCTGATTTGTTTTTTTGATGTGAGGGGAATTGTCCATTCAGAGTTCGTTCCACCAGGCCAGACGGTAAATCAAGCTTTTTATCTTGAAGTGTTAAGAAGACTACGAAACAGCATTCGTCGTAAAAGACCTAATTTGTGGCAGACAGGGGACTGGTTTTTCCACCACGACAAGGCGCCTGCACACACGGCAATCTCGGTTACCCAGTTTTTGGCGAAAAACGGCATGGTTTTGCTACCACACGCACCGTACTCACCCGATCTGGCTCCATGTGATTTTTTCTTGTTCCCACGCATGAAAAGGGGCATGAAAGGTCTCCGATTTAACAACGTTGATGATGTCAAGAAAAAAACGACGGATAAGCTGGCAGCCATCACTGAAGAGGAGTACAAAAAATGTTTTGAACAGTGGAAGCACCGGTGGGACAAATGTATTAGTTGTAATGGAGAGTATTTTGAAGGGGATAAGGTTCTTTTGTAAAAAAATTAAAAATAAATAGTTTTAAAAAATAATTCCGGTTTCTTTTGGGTACCCCCTCGTATAGCCTGATTTTCGTAAGGAGAGTGCTGGGCAAAACGTGTGTCTGCATTAGTATAGTCTTGTATGTACTGCAATAGTGCAGCGTATGTAATCAACAATGGATGTACGTCTACAAAATACAATGGCTGTTGTCAATTTTCAACATCACTCTGACTGTACATCTAGCTGTAGGTCGGAGGGGTACGCAGGGTCAAAGTCAAGTATGCACATGCGTAGTCCAGCGCTCATAGCAATTGGCTCAGCCTTTTATAGTTTATTCGTGTAATTTTTCACTTTTTGCGATTTTGTCATAAACGGCTCCTACGGTTTTTTAAAAGTTGCCTCATTTACTACATTTTTATGCTCTACAAGATATTTTAATTATGCGTCTTTCACTCAAGATTAAAAAAAGGTTATGTTTTTATAGGTTAGTTTTTTGTTTATTTTTAACTAGCAACCCCCGCTCGCTTCGCTTCACAGCAGCTAATGTAGGCCTCATTAAATTATTTTAAAACCTCTCTATATACAATATTTGTGGTTTTGTTGCCTTGTGGCAGCAAAACAAATTGTTTTTCTGCACTTCCAGCTCTAGAAAGTCCCGACATAAAGTTGTCCATTAGTGAAGGAAGCACTCTTGTCTCAAATCAATGCCCACCGTTTTAAATGTTTGTCCCTGTGATTTTAACAGAATTGAATAGAATGCACTGGCATAGAAGAAAACCGATGGAAAAGAAAGAGACAGTTGATATATGGCTGAGAGAGACAGTTATATGTGGGTGTGGTACGCAGAGTAATTGGAAATATATGACTCATTTGCTACCTGTCAATTGAAAACAAATTTATGAAATACAGTATGAAAACAAAATTTCTGAATTTTTAATGTTTTTGGAATCGAATGTTATTCTTCACGTTTTTCTATGAAATATAAAAGTTGAATCGTGTTTCTAGCCCAAAAAATACACCATCCAGAGGACTTAGAAAAAATAAAAGTGCTATACACTCGATAAACTAAAACATGCGACATCGTCACAGTTTAAGTTGCTTAACTCACTTAATTAAAGTTGCAAAATAGCCTATATTGATCAGGAATCTCTAAGCTATGCAACAATGAAAGATTTTTTTTAAAATCAGTTCAGTAGTTTCTGAGATTACCTCATACATACAAACAAACAGACGTTTCTTCTTTATTATATTAGTATAGATGTTAGGTTATATTGTTCATTACTTGCATTGGCAAGAGAAAGTCGTGTGAGTGTTTCATACCAAATTTTTCAAAAAATAATTGTATGCCCAATATTTTTCATGGAACCTGTAACAGCCAAATGTTTCCAGGACATCATCATGCAATTTGTGGCATGGTTAGCAGCTGATGAACTGCTAGTTGGAACAAGACAGTGCAATAGCGCATACAGCGACTAGGACATGATAATATTGCATGAGTTCTTTAGGGGACACATCATTTCTCGTGGAATCCGGCCGCCTAGATCACCAGATTTAACTCGCACCAACTTTTTTCATTGGGGACATCTGAAGAATAACGTGTACAGACAACCCTTACACAACACACAATCAACTAACTGAAGCAACTAACATGAAGAAACATGTTGATGTGTATGTTACAGCAAATGGAGGCCATTTCAAACAAATATTGTGAGAAAAATATACAAAATCTCTAGGTTATTTTGTAAATGTATTCCGTTAATAAAATTTGTTTGAGAATATTAATTAGTGGGTTGCGTAAATTTTGGTTCACTCTCAACAACCCAAGTAAGGTTTACAATAGGGTAATCATCCCATTATAAAAACTCTGTTGTGAAAAACGCACAACTTTCTCTTGCCAATGTAAATAATTAACAATATAATCTAACATTAGTAATAAAACATTAGGAATAAACAAAAAAACTAACCTCTATAAACAAAACCTATTTTAATCATGAGTGAAAGAAGCAAAATGAAAATCAACCTCAGTTTGGCTTAAAAATACGGGAAATTTCCCTTTCATGCTAAACTAGGCTCTGTAGAGAAAAATGCTCTAAATAAAAGTTGTAGATCTTTCAATTTCCTATAAATCTGATTGTATACACTTTTGGCGTAGACGCATTCTAACGCTGAACTCTTAAAAAATCGATTTTTTACACGTTTTCATGAGAAAAAAACAGAAAATTGCTAATTACTGCTACCGTTATACGAAAAAATGTTGGAAATAAAAGCTGTAGGATTTTAAATTCACTACAACTTTTATTATATACATCATCATCATCATCATCTTACAAGGATTAGGCTCTATTGGCCTGTTCCGGCATCCATTTTTTCCTCGGCCTTCCCACATCTCGTTTTCCTATAGGTTTGTACTCCCATGCCTGCAATGGAAGTCTATTGGGTGACATTTGGAGTAGATGACAAGACCAGTTAACACGACTTTTTTTCAAAATACTCAGTAGAGGTTCCACTTGTAATTCAGCTCTTATGTCTTCATTCCTTATCTTGTCTAGTCGAGTGCAACCTTTAACCGCTCGTAAAAACCTCATTTCAGCAGCTCGTATCCGAGACTCAGTTCTCTTCATAGATACCCATGTCTCGCTACCGTATGCTATTAGCGGTACTGCCATTGCTCTATAAAATTTCAGTTGGGTATCATATCTTGTTCTCCTACCCAAGGCTCTCCTTATACTACCACAAACAGAACTGAATCTCGCTATTTTTTCACCAACATCATCATTTACATCAAATGAAATGTGGCATCCCAAGTAACTGAAACTTCTTACTTGATCCAATGTGTGGTTGTCAAGCACAATTTTCGATCTAACTGGCCACTTCCCTCTGAATGCCATTATCTTGGACTTTTGGGGTGAGATCTTCATGCCAAAGTCTGCTCCAATTTTGTTAAGTTTGAATATTCCATATTGTAGTTTCTCTTCTGTGTAGAAAATGATTACAGTGTCGTCTGCATAAAGTAAAGAGTTTACAAAGGCATTATTGGAAAGTTCAATGCCTGAGTCAACATATCGATTCCAAATATTTAGAATCTCGTCAGTATATATATATTGAACAAATCTTTCTCTACCCCGTTCTTTCTCTACCCCGCTGTATATTACAGTATAGTTTCCAATGTATTTGGATCCTGATAACTTCATTTTCGTTTCTGTTATAACAGCTATTTTTATACCAGATTTTTCTAAAATATTTGCTAATTCAACTTCTTTTGAAAAAGTCCTCGCACATTCCAAGTAGCTATTTTAATTGTTCCCGTAATCCATTTATTCTTTGAAAATGATTTTCCAGTATAATAAATAGTTGTTCCAGTATAATAAAGAATGAGGGAATACTGGGTAAAGATCAGGGCTCAGAGATCGAAGTAGAGTCTTTCGTGTTGTGGTGGCTGAAGTGGTCCATTGTGGCCTCAAGTAAAAAAAAAAAAAAAAAAAAAAAAAAAAAAAAAAAAAAAAAAAAAAAAAAAAAATAGTTGTGTAGAGAATTTAAAATCCTACAACTTTTATTTCAAACATTTTTTTGTATAACGCTTAGTTTAGCAGTAATTAGCAATTTTCTGGTTTTTTCTCACGAAAACATGTGAAAAATCAATTTTTTTAGATTTCGCCCTTAGTATGCATTTTACGACAAAAGTGTATTTCATCAAATTTATAGGAAATTGAAAGATCTACTACTTTTATTAAAAACATTTTTCTCTACAGAGCCTAGTTTAGCGCGAAAGAGTGATTTTCCGTATTTTTAAGCCAAACTGAGGTCGATTTTCATTTTGCGTCTTTCACTCATGATTAAAATAAGGTTATGTTTTTGTTTATTTTTAATGTTTTGCTCCTAATGTTAGGGTAGATTGGTCATTATTTGCATTGGCAAGAGAAAGTCGTGTGAGTGTTTCACACCAGATTTTTGATACATGTAAATCACTTTGGTTTGATAAATTTTGATAGGAAAATTGTTAGCATTGAATATTGTACAGTGCTGCAGGTTATCAAGATTAGATTGGAATCGTGCCAAAGAGAAGTCTGAATGAGGGATCAAATTGTGAAGACATGGCTGGATTTATTTTTTCTATTTTTGGCCACATAAAAGCTATGTCTACAATCGTGTGTTGTCGCATGCCATTCACCTGTCCGCACTCGTTTGAAGAGCTCTGTTTTTTAAAAAAATATGTAATGAATATTTTTGAACACTACACTAAATTAAAGCCTGTTCTTTCCTGCATTGATTGGTTTGACTTAAGATTATTTTATTTTTAAACTAGTCGGAGATACAGCAATTTACACATAAACAGTACTCAGATTTTAGCCGGTTTTCCGTTAATGTGGTCTTTTATCGTCCTTTACTCCGTCCAGGCTTTTCATAAAATAACGGCTTTTAAGTACGTTGAAGATCAGAGTTTTCACTATATGAACATTTTAAAATAGACGTCTAAAGTCCCATTTTAAAATACCAGCCATTTTTTTAAAAAAAAAGTGTTTTTGGCTTCATGTAAAGATAGAGAAATGATTTTTGGACTGAACCATGCATTTTTACAGCAGTATTGTGCCATGTATCGTATATTACATTTGTAATTAGAAATAGATATGTGGTGTTAAAAGAAAATTCTATCAGCCTCTAAACTTCTTGAGAGGTACCGAGCTCTATAGCGGTATCCGCTCTAAGCATAGTCGTTTAGAAAAACAAACTTCTGTGTTTTTCCTGCTGCAACTCATTCTGTAGCTCATTTTGAATTATTTAATGATGTTTTTAATCAAAAAAAAAATAAACGCTTTGCTTGAGATAATACTGTTGTGAAAATGCATCGTTCATTTCCCTACCTTTAAGTGGAGCCAAAAAAGCACTCTTTTAAAAAATGGCCGGCATATTAAAACGAAACATGAGATTTAACTTTTAAAGTATTCATATTATAGAAAAAACTCTGATCTTTAACGTACTTAAACGCCGATTTTTATGAAAAGCCTGGATGGCGTAACAGAGGTTTAAAAACTACATTAATGGAAAACCGGCTAAAAACTCTGTACATTTTTGCATAAATTGCTGGAGTTATCTCCGATTAATTTCTAAATAAAACAATCTAAATCAAACCAATCACTGCAGGAAAGAACAGGCTTTAATTTAATGTAGTATTCAAAAATATTTGTAATGTTTTTTTTGTGATAAAGCTCTTCAAACGAGTGCGGGAAGGTGGTATGCCTCTAAGCACATGCGACATCGCTAGTTGAAAAAGAAAGCGCACGAGTGTGGACATACCTTCTCAGGGACAGCCTGCATTAAAATATCTGATAACATTTTACAAGCCCGGCAAAAAAATTTCATAATTACAATAATTTAACACTTACCATTTGTATGACGGTTAAATATTTTTTCCACCAAAGATATTTTTGTATAGATTGGCCCATTGCAGAGAGCATGTAGTAAAAGTACATGATAGCGTGAACTCCTGAATTACAAATCGCTATAAATATTACTTGTAAATCTGAAACAAAATACAATTATTAAAAAACAATACGAATTAATTCCAGTCTTGTCTGAGAATTCCGTGAAGTTTGCCAGAAAGATCATGGATTTTGTTTCAGATAATAAACACACTCTTCAGTGTATCTCAAGTGTGTTGTTATAGTCGTGGTTAATGTTTCTTTAGGTCGTCAGTCAAAAGAACGTTTTGAACCTCTAGAGGCTTCATTAACTTAAACAAAAGATGTGGTGGTTTACTAGTGCCTTCCTCACTGAGGAAGTATGTTTATCAGCATGAATGCCAGGCCCTCTGAAAAGCACCTACTTTCCACTTTGCAAATGATAACTTCACTTTATTCACCACAAAATCTGGCTGCATAATAAAAATTCATTACTCTCAGAGAAGATAACTCTGACTAGTGTCTTTTACAACTCTACCTCTTCTGTTATTAAATGCTTCAGTCATTTATATGGCTGACCATGTGATAAGAAATGGAACTTTTTTTGCGTCCAGGAGGAGTATAGGACATGTC
The DNA here is from genome assembly GCA_035578175.1 of Catonia carolina. Classification (NCBI taxonomy): domain Eukaryota; kingdom Metazoa; phylum Arthropoda; class Insecta; order Hemiptera; family Achilidae; genus Catonia; species Catonia carolina. The sequence continues at coordinate 12,566,081 of JAQMRL010000014.1, read as the reverse complement.
AGTTATAACACATGAAATACATAAAAGAATCACACAATGTCACTATCAAGAAAGAAATTCTTGTACGCCATAAAAAGTTTCACTGATCAAGTAATTTTTCAAATTTTTTTTAAAGGAATCCACATTATCACTACATTTTAAAAGTTGGGGTAATTTATTCATGAATTTTCTCCCTGCATAAGTAGGTTTTTGTTCAAATAATTTTGTGGAGTGATTTTAGCCACATCATAATCATTTTTGTTTCTCGTGCTATGATTGTGAACATTGAAATTTTGCATAAAATTATTATTTTATAACATACATTATCACCTCAAAAATGTAAAGAGAGAGAACTGTTAGCAATTTAAGCTCCTGCTGAAATAGTGGCCTGCATGAGGTTAGCTGGTTAGATCCCACCATACACCTAATAGCTTTCTTTTGAATTTTAAAAACCCTATTCATATTACCCATGCTAGAATTACTCCCATACTAAGATACCATAACAGATATGAGACAGAATGAGGCCATGATAAGCTGCCATTAGTCATTTTTTATCATTTAATCTGACAATTTGTTTTAGTGCAAATCTTCAGATGAAATTTTACTACAAACTTGATTGGTATAGAAGTCCCAAGACAAAAATCTATCATGACATACTTTTAGGAACTTCACTGTTTCGACATTCTCTAAACTATTGCTATGAGAATAAATACATCCACTTCTCTACTTTCTTTAATGTTATGTTTGTTTTTGAACTGCAAGTACTGACACTTTTTCCCATTAACTGTTAATAACATTTGATTCAAGAACTGCACTACAGACTCTATGTTAATATGTGTATTTACTTCAAGAGCATCTACCAGTAAACTGTAACTGGTTACACACGTATCATCAGCAAACAACAAAGCTCTGCCATTAGGTATGACTTCTGGTAGCCTAATTATGTACAATAGAAACAGAATTGCCAACTATTTTATAAAGCCCTGGAATTAGCAGATCGAGTGCGAATAATTTGACACTGCACCTGCCTGTTATAGGCAGTCTTATTTCATGTACAGAAAATCTAGGACTACAAGAAACTAAAGTACATAAGGAAAGTAACATAAACTTTAGACTCTGGAAACGTTTAATTTTATATTATCTAAAGTAAAACTCGTTTTCAAAAACAATGGTGCAACTTGCTCAAGCAACCAATATTACTGGAAGAAAGATTTGTGATTACTTTGAACACTTTAAACATACTTTGAACTTTTTGACTACCGATATTCAATATTATAAAGCATTGTTTGGCCAGTAATAATCTTTTAAAGTAAGTTTTATAAACCTATGCTAAAAATTAATTAACAAGTTCTTATTATTTATGATACGACGCCAAGTACATTTGGCAACCTGCCAGCAAGGAGCAGGCAGGTTTATTCGAAACAAACCAGAGCGCAGCTTTCTCCACCAGCGTTTACTGTGAGACGTCCGATTAAAATATAATGGCCTATTCCTACTAGCAGACTCCCGCTTGTAAGCGACCTGCAACCAGCGTTCACTGTGCGCTTACCCATAGCTTAGGAGCAGTGAATTTTTTTACCAGAATTGAATCTGAATTATTGATGGTCCGAATTTTGGACGTCCAGATTATTGACAACCTACTGTATAGTTTATATAAAATTAATGTAATTACTTCTATTATATTTAACGAAGATCCATGTAAATACGACCATATTTAAATGGTGATACACGTGCAGAAAAGTTACTTGTGAATGTTTCTTCCTAAATATGAACATCACCTGTAAACAGAACAAATTAAATAATGTTTAATTGTAATGTTAAATAAAATAGATACATCTGTATATTTCTTTGTAGTTGACAAACAACAGAACAGTTCCAGCATTCTCCTAGATGCGTTTGATTTAAATCTATACTAATATAATAAAGAAGAAACGTCTGTTTGTTTGTTTGTATGAGGTAATCTCAGAAACTACTGAACTGATTTTAAATCAGTTGCATAGCTTAGAGCTTTCTGATCAACATAGGCTATTTTGCAACTTTAAATAACTTCAATTAAGTGAGTTAAGCAACTTAAACAGTGATGATGTCGCATGTTTTAGTTTATCAGGTGCATAACACTTTTTTTGAGAAAATTCATGAATAAATTACCCCAATTTTTAAAATTTTGTGATAATTTGCATTCCTTTAAAAAAAAATATCTGAAAAATTACTTGATCGGTGAAACTTTTTACAGCGTACAAGAATTTGTTTCTTGATAGTAGTGATACACTGTGTGATTCTTATATGTACTTCAGGTGTTATAACCGATATGTGCTGTACTCCTCCAGGGCGCAAAACAAAACAACTACGAAATGAGGACATAAGAATGGAACTGGATGTTTACAACCTGAATGATAAGATTACAGAACATCAAAATCGATCGAGGGAGCATGTAGAGGAGGAGATACGTTGGGAGTCCATGCAAGAGATGGCAATAATTCAATAGTTTTGTCGCTGTTGTGAGTAGGAACAGGCTAGAGCCTTATCCTTGATTGTGAGAAGAAGACAAATAAATTTATTTTTTCTCACATGTACATTGTAACTGTTCAAATGCTTCATTTTCCTGTAAATTTCAGGAAAATTAAGGTTTCGTGATTGCCAACAGCTTTCTTTTTTTGTTTATTTAAAATCGCTACAACAGTTTTGTCATTAGAAACAACTTTGGGTTATAGAACTGTAATGGTTGCGTTCAAACAATTAATAATTTCCAGACCCTAGCTAGGATTCGAACCCAGGACCTGCTTAGTAGATGTACAAATACTTCACGCCACCGAGGTGGCCCATTAACACTCCTATTTTATTTTTTTTGTTTGGTTTAACGTCCGACTGTTTTGCAAATTGCTGCTAAAGCAGACGGTGAAGGATGAAATGAATTTTTTGTAACGTATGAAAAAATGCCATGCCCGAGTGGGATTCGAACCCAAGACCGCGTGATGAGAGGCGAGTACGTTACCAACTGCGCCAATGCGCACTCCTATGATATGTATAATAACTTATTTGTATTGATAGCATTCATATTATGTTATCCATTTTTCCTGTTGTATTATTGATAGAAGGTGTCAAAGCCATGATCCAGCTTCCCGGACTTTCAAAGGCACTCACTTGCATACAGGTTTTATCACATTATTACAATATCTAATCTTGTAAGCTAGCTTGTTAAAAGAAATTTATAAATTAGAATTTAAACTACAAAAAATAATGGTGGAAAGAATAATTACTTACAGTATCAGTCAGTTCTACGATCTTGGATGCCATGTACAACCACAGCAAGACGTCAGTCTAGAAAAATTGAACCAATTGTTATCATTAAGAAAAGAGAGTAAATTTATAAAAAAAAAAGATTAAATTAAATTTATTTCCGTATAATTTAAAAATCTGGTATGAAACACTCATACAACTTTCTCTTGCCAATGAAAATAATTAAAAATAAAACTAACATTAGAAATAAACAAAAAACTAATCAATAAACATAACCTAATTTTAATCATGAGTGAAAGACACAAAATGAAAATCAAGCTCAGTTTGGCTTAAAAATACGGAAAATTACTCTTTCTCACTAAACTAGGCTCTTTAGAGAAAAATGCTCTAAATTAAAATTGTAGATCTTTTAATTTCCTATAAATTTGGTTATATACACTTTTGTTGTGAAATGGATACTAAGGCTGAAATCTTAAAAAATTGATTGTTCACACGTTTTCGTGAGAAAATTACAGAAAATTGCTAATTACCGCTAAAATAAGCTCTATACAAAACATGTTTGAAATAAAAGTTGTAGAATTTTTAATTCTCGACAACTTTTACTAGATACATTTTTGCGCTAAAATGTATATTAAAGCTGCAATCTTAAAAAAAACAATTTTTTTATGTGAAAATAGCCTCTCCAAGAATTTCAGCAGACATGGCGCCTACCCTATCTTGTAGAGCATAAAAAATTTATTAAACAGGCGATTTTAAAAAAAATTGTAGGAGCCGTTTTTGAGAAAATCACAAAAAAGTGAAAAATACACGAATAAACTACTACTTCCGGTTGACCGATTTTGATGAAAATGTTCGTGTCGGGTCCAGTAGTGGTATGTAACTTAAGTTTCAAGCTTAAGTTCGTACGATGTTCCGTTCTTGAGATATTCTGTTCGCACGCGCATACAAACACAGACCAATCGCTAAAAGCATGTTTTTTTGGGGTTCAGGTGGTCTGAAAACGTGTAGATCCGCTAAAAACTCGATTTCGAAAAATCGACATGAAAATAATACCTACTTTCCTTCCTATATTCATATAGGCAAGAGATATAGACGAAAACCGGTTTCAACGGACTTTGAATACAATGGACAACAGTCCGCTAAATATTTTTTGATTGATTCACTGCCTTGGCGAATTTGGTGTTTTGCAGGTTAGTATGAGGGTCATTCGGAAAATAAAGAACATTTTGATCTGACAAGCTGCACAGTTCCCCTACCACGTTTGCTGCCGAGTCATTAACCTTCCATTCCCTATAACCTTGGGCGAGTCCGGCGCAAACAGCAAGCCAATAGTTGTGTATTGATTATTTGTAAGTCTTTCACACATTCCGTGCTGGCAAACCACCTACCGGATCATGGGTAGGTGTTACTGCCAGCCTGCTGCCCGCCTGGCAGTTTCTGTTCAGTTCACATTTCAATCATTTCTGGTGGAATCCCGCCTGTCGTCAAAACTATTCACAGTGCTGAACGAAATCAATAATGCAGTGTAGTAAAATGTTGTGAAGTTGAACCGAATCAAAAATACCTTTCCTTTATTCTTAACAAAAGCCATGAGCGAACGGCTAACTACTGTGATGTTTCTCTTTCAACAATTCGAAATATATAAAGAAGGAAATTAAATACGTGAAGAAGCTATTCTACTTCAACAGTTTTGTCGACACCTGATAAAAAAAGGAAACGGTTCATTAAATACTAATGAGATGGTGATAGCGATAGTAAAGAACACGATTCATTCTTAGACGACTTTCTTTCAATAGAATAAGGTAATAACAGTAAATCAAATATTTCTATTCATGTAATTAAACTATAGGAAGGTTTAAAAAGAAAATATTTTCTCGGAATAAACCACAGCTTTAAAATGTATGTAGTAACAGTACGATATTGAAATGTAGTGTCTCACAGTTGAGGTTGGCAGCACTGTCACATTTTTACGTCCCTTCCTCACAGCCCATCCATACATAAAAGGCAATCTCATGACTCACTATCTATATACTACATTTTTTACAACCCTCCACAGTTTTTTGAAAGCACACGCCACCACTGCAAAATACATGATACAAAAACTCCTTAACCCTTACGAAACAGACTGTTTCTTATAAAACAGAAGAATTGCAAAAATCAAAACGCGCTCTCAAAACAACTGTTTTATCTAGCGTCATTACAGATGAAAAATTCTGAAAAAAATTACAGTTGATTCATATAATACGTACACGCCTTTTGAATATAAATACAAGAAAATTGCTTCATAATTCTTGCGTTTAGGCGAGCGAAATTTTCATCCGCGAAAAGTTTTGTGTTTACATTTTTTACTATAACGGGCTTAAATTTCAGTTTAGCAAAAGAATTTATAAATCATGTTTTGTAGACAAGAGTTTACTGAATAAATGTTATTTTTTATTTAAATTTCCGTAAATATTAGAGGAAGTTACAAAATGTTCAACTTAAGTTAATTTTCCCATCACAGGGAAGCATGAACGGATGGTATTTTACAGTTTTTATGGTGATGTCACAGAGCCACTATTATATTTAGGTTACAGCTGTAAGGAACGCAATGTAAGAAATTCTTTTCCCTACAACCACGTGTTTTGAAAAATTCTGTAGGTGCGGTTAGAAGGAAGCCGTTACACGCTCTTTGCAACTCTGCAAAGTGTCGGAATTTTTTGCCTCTGATTTTTGTTTTGTTTTAACGTCCAACTGTTCTGCAATTACTGCTAATGCAGATGGTAAAGGATGAAATGATTTTTGTAACGTCTGAAATTATATGAAAATGTGCCTCTGTGATGGTAAACCCCCTCCTGAACAGTAAAATGGACTCGTCTTCCCGCTTCAAATGGCAAATTCCATTATAGAAATATCATAGCTTCAACACAAACTAAAGAACATGCATATACGTTGACTTACACACGAGCTGGACGAACTTTCATTCAAAACCAACAATTTCCAAACCATCAATGCTACCAACACACAATAGAGGAAATAAAAATTTTCCCTTTCATGATACTCTATTCTGTAAACACTATTAGATGGGTTAAAGAATTCCCTACTAGAAAAAAACAATATTTACCAGTTTCCGATTTATACTTAACTAGCGGCAGCAAGTTTTGTCGCCTCCCCCACCATCAATTGTGCATGGCCTAAAATTAGATCAACAGTTTGAACTGGGTTAATCTTAATTAAGTATAATTATAGATCTAAAAAGAATGTTAAAAAATATAAATTGATTACTCACATTTGATAATTCTGTCGAATCAAATGAATACTTTGAAAAATTACATGATCTATTGAAATAATTATTAATAATACTCCGATGACTCATCATCTAGAATCAAAAAATACATAATGCAAAAAAATAAAAAAAAATTAATAATAGACATAAAAATATATTTTTGCAAACAAACCAAAAATTTGGCAATGATTAAAAAAGTTTTCTAATTAATGCCAAACAAACGAAATATCAGAATTGTTACTGTTGGAGTTGAAGTAAAAATCAAAAGCTACAAAAATTTTTTTTTATTAAAGAATACAATAAGCATTATCGATTAGTTTTCATTGTTATACCTATAAAGCATTTTGACTGATCACTGTTTTTAATGCAATCAATTCTTAAATATTTACGAGCATGACGTCCTTGGAAATTACTTTAATTATATTATAAAAGTATAAACAATCAATAAAATAAAAGTAAATAATGCAGATTTCAATTATAAATTAGTATTAAATTTAAATAATAATAAATTAGGATATTTTTAGCCTACTAGGAAAATTCGGATGAAAAACTGAATACAACAAAGAGAATGGAAACTGCAAATCATCTTACAACAAAATATAATTTTGAACAATAAAAAATCTGGTGTGAAACACACACACGCACACACACACACACACACACACACACACACACGCACGCACGCACGCACGCACGCGCGCACACACACACACACACACACACACACACACACACACACACACACACACGACTTTCTTCTCTTGCCAATGAAAATAATTTACATTATAACCTAACATAAATAATAAAACATTAGAAATAAACAAAAAAAAACTAATTTTAATCATGAGTGAATGATTCAAAATGAAAACCAACCTTAGTTTCGCTTAATAATGCAGAAAATCACTCTTTGGCGCAAAACTAGGCTCTGTAGAGAAAATTGCTTAAATAAAAGTAGTAGATCTTTTAATTTCCTATAAATTTGATTATATACATTTTTGTCGTAAAATGCACATTAAGGCCACAATCTTAAAAAAAAACATTTTTTTTTCTATGAGAGCACAGCCTCCCCAAGAATTTCAGCAGGCATGGTGCCTACCCTATCTTGTAGAGCATAAAAAATGTAATAAATGAAGCGTTATAAAAAAATCGTAGAAGCCGTTTTTGAGAACATCAAAAAAAAGAGAAAAAATACACGAATAAACTACTACTTTTGGTTGACCAATTTTGATGAAAATGTTCAAGTCAGGTCTTCTAAGTAGTACCTAACTTAAGTATAAGTTTTAACTTTGTACGATGTTCCGTTCTTGAGACATTTTGTTCAGACATACACAGACCAATTGCTAAAAACATGTTGTTTGGGTTCACAGGGTCTGAAAAACATGTATATCCGGTGAAAACTCGACATGAAAATAGTACTTTCCTTCCTATATATTCATACAGGCAAGAGAAAGTAATAAACAATAAATAAAAAAAATCTGATCATTATGGCTTACTAAAAAAATCTGGATAAAAAACAAAGAGCACTGAGAATGGAAACTGTAAATCATCTTACAAAATATTATTTTGAATAATAAAAAATCTGGTGTGAGACATTCACATAAGTTTCTCTTGACAATGAAAATAAAACACATACGATCAATGCTGAATCATAGTACCTATTCGATAATGTAATATATATGGTTATTATAAATTAAATAGACAGTTTCGATAGCGTACAGAAAATTTATTTTTGAAAAGTTAAGGTAATTACTTACATGATTATATAGAAGAATTCATTAAGTTTTTATTGAAAATAAATACAGATGTTCAATCTGTGTACCATTTGTAACACGACAGATATAACCACGGTAGTCAAATTCTTCCCATACACGATTAAGCATATGACGGTCAATTGTGGCAAGAACATTTGCGATACGTTGTTTTAGATCATCGATATCTACAGGAAGCGGTGGTACAACAACTTTGTCTTTTACAAAACCCCATAAGAAAAAGTCGCAGGGCATTAAGTCTGGACTACAAGGTGGCCACGGCGTAAACACAATGTTTTCCTCACTTGCACGACCGATCCATCGTCTAGGAAGACGTTCATCAAAATAATTTCTGACCTGTGCCAGTGAGGCGTTATCCATCTTGTACAAAAATGAAGTTATCACTATCTTCCTGGAGTTGAGGCATTAACCATTCGTTTAACATGTCCAGATAAATTACTCCAGTTACTGACACTTCGTGAAAGAAGAACGGCTCGTAAACCTTTTCACGAGATAATGCGCAAAAGACGTTTACTTTAGGGGAATCGCGTGTATGCTGTAAAGTTATTTTTGGGTTTTCTGTGCCCCATATTCTAACATTATGTCTATTAACTTTTCCACTAATGTGAAAATTACATTCATCACTGAAAATTAGGTGATTAAAGAATGCGTCGTCATTTTCAACACAATGCTGCATCTCCAGACAAAAAATTTTACGTATGACTTTATCACTGGTATTTAAACTTTGTACTAACTGCAATTTATAAGGTGTCATTTTCAAATGTTTCCGCAGAATTTTCCACACAGTTGGTTGATTTTCAATTCTAAACTTGCTGATCTAGTTGATTTTCCTGGACTTCATACATAAACATCACGAACACTATCAATTTGTTCTTCTGTAACAGAAAGTCTTCCAGTACTCTTCCTTATACACAGATATCCACTGTTTTCAAAATGTTTATACCAGTCATAGATTGATTGCCTTGTTGGTGGTTGTTTACCGTATCTTGTTCAGAAATGACATTGCACAACCGTAACAGAGTTTGTTTTGGCAACAAAATGCTAAAACAACAAAATGCTAGCAACAGTTGCACTAAAATAAACTTTCAAAAATTCACTACAAACATATATCATTTACTATATTCAAATACACCAGTTTGATGTTTAAGAAGCTGTCGAAAGTGTCTATTTCATTTATAATCAACCTGTAGTGTAATGAAGAATATTTCAATTTAAAAAAAATTATTAGTATTTTTCCAGTGAAAATAGGTTTCATCACACCTGTAATGGTTTCCTATAGGATTAACCTCAACTTCATTATCATCGGGATATTTTCCAAGTCTCTATCACTCTGATTCAGATTAAAAACCAGTAGTGAGTTCTCGGATATCTTATGAAAATAAGTCATTTAAATCACTTTACGAAAAAGTAAAACTTTACCCTCAAAACGAACAACACCAAAACGCAATAACTTCACTTCTACAACAACTCGTGTGATGTGTCAGAAAAAATTGAAGTTAGGCCATACTGTTGTTCCTCGGTAAACGAACGAGTAATTATTTAAATCAGAGATTCTCACCGATTTTAACAATTTTAATGTTTATTTAAACATTTTTTTTGTCATCAGTCTCTTGACTGGTTAGATGCAGTTCTCCAAGCTGTTCTATCTTGCAACTTGCAGAATTTCAGAAACTTTTATCTTTTTTATGAAGTCCCCTCTGATATTCCTCGCCTGGAGATTCGAATGGAGGACTAGTTTATCTCCGGAATGTTTTACCAGAGAGGACGCCATCATAATTTTTCATATTTTGAAGTTCTCGAAGCTGTTGAAGACCTGCATATACTAAGTAAGCCTAACCAGAATTATATATATGAAGGAGTTTCCTTACGATAATTCTAGTCAGACAGAAAAAGCTGTAGTTTACGGTTGCTTTCAGCTTTTTGGTTGGCAGACTGAGTGCCCCAAAGCCTGAGTCTGCCAGGGTGGAATGGGCAGCCCTTCCAGTTCCGTTCACCATGAGATGGTCATCGTGCTGATGAGCGGTCACATCGTTACTAACAGGCCACACAACGTGAATGTATTGGTAGGACACTAGCCTTCTATCCCGGCCGATTCTCTTAACTCTTTTGTAAAAGGAATTAAGGGGTCTCCTTCCAGTTGACAACAGAAGCCCTTTATAGCCCATTTAAACATTTATGTATGCTAAATCCGAAACTGAGATTATTTTTGCGCGAAAATTATAGTAAAATTACTTATAAGCATTTTTTATATTCTACCAACATAACTCAGTTTCCTAGTAGTACTATTTAATCTACGCCATTATGTTTCATTATACTGACAAATTCTATTATAGAAAATTTATACTAACAAATATTGATCAACAAACAGATTAATTAGGTTCTTGGGCATTCTAACCGATAAGTTGTTCACCATATTATTTTTAACATACTAGTCTATGACGTCATTACAACTTAGACATACAGTAAAACTTTGCTTATTTGACCTAATGCGGACCACAGTCGGTGCGAAAATTCCGAATTATGGAACACTTCTAAAATCACGTGTAATCCTGACTTTTACGACATCATGTATTTTTAATTTAGATAAAATTCAAAGCGTGAGTGTGTGTAATAATTTAATTTGGTGAATTCAGTAATAAATAAGACATATAAAAATGAAAAATATCAATTACTGTATGGTTAATTTTAATAAAAATTGACTACAAAATGTTTACTACACACTAATTTACTAGGCCTATACAAATTAAATATTATGTAGGCTTAAAAAAACTAAAACAGCACTGTGCTTACATACATATATAGGCCTATTAATTACGATACCTAATTTGTGAAGCATTCTTAAAATAACATACACAGTTCTGTTTTAAGAAGTTGCCTATAGAAAAACACAGTACGTAATTTCATTTGAAAAAGTCTGAAATTTTTTTTGTGAGTTTATTGTTCTTGGATTTCTTCTAATACAATGTGCTGCTTCATTTCGTTTAACATGAAGAAATATTTATTAAATTCACTGTTTGCATTACACAACCATAATAATGAATCAACGTGATTTTTAGCATCAGTTAGTTTTACAGTCTCTTCTTGGATTTCTTTGTAGTTGTCTTCCTCACAATCAGAAGATTCTTGTTGCCCACCCCAAACTAAATGCTCATTTACGGCAGCAGCTATTTCTTCTTCCGCCTGGACAGGGTACCCAAATTAATCTTCATCACCATTTAACCAGTCCCGTACGTTTGCCACTGTACATTCTTCACCAGCGTTTTGTAAAATATGTATGTACTCATCTTCTTCAATTTCACCAAAGTTTTGTTCATGAGTTACATTTTTCAAAAGATTTTTCCAAGCGTTTGAAATTCTCGTAGCTTTTACATCATTCCAACTCGAAGCCCAATTGAATATAGCATTTTTAATATTGAAATTTCACAGATCCATTAATGTCTGTGCACCTGTCGTATTACCCAAGTCTGAATCATTTTCGAGAGAAACTAAACAATCTTGAAGCTTTTTCTTTTTATAGAAGCGTTTACAACTAAGGATAACACCTTGATCCATTGGTTGGATCAACGCTGAAGTATTCGGAGGAAAAAACACACATAAAATTCTTCCATTACTACTCTGTAATCTGCCTTCAGATGGATGGATGATTGTCCAATAATAAAATTGCATTAACCTCATCTTGAGGAACGGCCTTTTCTTCCATTTTAAATTTGATGACAGCTGGAACAAAATCTTCTTGAAACCACGATGTGAAAATTTCAGAGGTGAACCAAGCATTTCTGCTGGCTTTATTAATTACTGGCAGATCTCTTATCTGTTAAATTTTTCATAGCTCTCGGGCATCTTGATTTTCCAACAACTACAGACTTCAGTTTGTGTATACCATCGGAATTAGCAACTCATCACCATTAAAAATGAATTTGTTTTGCCAGTGCGAATTATAGAAGTTCCGAATTAGTGAAGTCTGAAATAGCGAGGTTTTACTGTATATGGTGAAGAGATTATCAGTTAGAATGTGCAAATATCTAATTAATTACTCTTTATTAATCAATAATTATTGATTTTCGATCAATAATAATTAATTTGTAAGTATATGCTACAAAATAAATGACAACGTGAATTAATAAGTTGCGATAAACTGAGGTTATGTCGGTTGATGATAAAAACCAGCTTATAAATAATTTTACAATAATTTGCGAGCAATATTAATCTTAGATTTGGATTTATCACACGTAAAAGTATAACTAAACATTAAAATTATTAAAATTAGTGAGAAGCCCTAATTATATTAACCGAAACCACCTGATGTTTAACTTCTGCATTAAATGTTTCACTGCCCGGTAGAGAGCTTGACAAAGATGTTGAATTGGATTGGAAGAGAACTATCAGCACACTCTAGTAGACTTTTAACAAATTAAAATATCTGCTGAAAATGGTCGCGCAGAAAATTGTTTTTTTACAAACTGAAAATTGTACTTTCTTTTGCCTACATGATACATAGGAAGGAAAGTATTGATTCCATGTCGATTTTTCGAAATCGAGTTTTCAAAGTATATACACGTTTTCAGACCACCTAAACCCAAAAAAACATGTTTTTAACTATTGGTCTGTGTGAGTGTGAACAAAATATCTCATGAACGGAACATCGTACGAAGTTGAAACTTAAAACTTAAAGTTAAGTACTACTAGAGGACCCAACACGAACATTTTCATCAAAATCGGTCAACCGAAAGTAGGAGGTAGTTTATCGTGATTTTTCATTTTTTTTAATTTTCTCAAAAACAGTCAAACGATTTTTTTTAAATTGCCTCAATTACTACATTTTTTATTCTCTACAAAATAGGATAGGCGCCATGTCTGGTTAAATTGTGCTCTCGTAGAAAAACCAATGTTTTTTTTTAAGATTATGACCTTAATATGCATTTTAGGGCCAAATTGTAAGACTCTGTAGAGATACCACAGAGGTATCATTTGCAGAGTGGAAAATATGTGCCCTTTTTAGAGAATCTGGCATACTTATGCCATGTCCACACATACAATGTCGCATGCGCTTAGAGGGCATACCACCTTCCCGCAATCATTTGAAGAGCTTTATCTCAAAAAAAAAAACAATGAATATTTTTGAAGACTACACTTTAAAGCCTGTTATTTCCTGCATTGATTGGTTTGATTTAGGTTGTTTATTTAGAAATTAATTGGAGATAACTCCGGCAATTTACACAAAAAAGTACTCTGTTTTTAGCCGGGTTTCCGTTAATGTGGTTTTTAAACGTCCCTTACTCCGTCCAGGCTTTAAATAAAAGAACGGCGTTTAAGTACGTTGAAGATCAGAGTTTTCTCAATATATACATTTTAAAATAGAAGTTTAATGTTCCATTTTAAAATGCCGGCCATTTTTTTAAAATGAGTGTTTTTTGGGTTCACGTAAAGATAGGAAATGATTTTTGAACTGAACCATGCATTTTTACAGCAGTATTATGCCATTTAGCGTATTTTCCATTTGTAATTAGAAATAAATATGTGGTATTCATAGAAAATTTTATTGGCCTCTAAACTTCTTGAGAGGAAACTGAGCTCTATAGCGGTGTCCGCTCCGCGTATAGTCGTTTAGAAAAACAAACTTTCGTGTTTTTCCTGCTGCAACTCATTCCGTAGCTCATTTTGAATTATTTAACGATGTTTTTATTAAAAAAAATAAACACTTTGCTTGAAATAATACTGTTGTGAAAATGCAAGGTTCCGTCCAAAAATAATTTTCCTACCTTTACGGGGGGCCAAACAAACACTTTTTTAAAAAAAATGGCCAGCACATTAAAACGGAACACGAGATTTACCTTTTAAATTCATATTATAGAAAAAAACTCCGATCTTCAACGTACTTATACGCCAATTTTTTTGAAAAGCCTGGACGGAGTAATGGACGTTTAAAAACCACATTAACAGAAAACCGGCTAAAAACTGAGTACTTTTTTGTGTAAATTGCTGGTAGTCATCTTCGATTAATTTCTAAATAAAACAATCTAAATCAAACCAATCAATGCAGGAAAGAACAGGCTTTAATTTAGTGTAGTGTTCAAAAATATTTGTTGTATTTTTTTTAGATAAAGCTCATCAAACGAGTGCGGGAAGGTGGTATGCCTCTAAGCGCATGCAATGTCGCTGTGACATCGGATGTCGATAAAGAAATCACAAGAGTGTAGACATACCTTATAGCATACTTTTTAACTCAGTGAGGAAGGCATTCATAAACCACCTCACTCTTTGTTTTACTGAATAAAACCTCTAGAGGTTAAAACCAGCCGAAAGACTGGTTATCAGTCGAAAGACTGATGACCTAAACAACAACAATAAATAAAGAGTTAAATTAAATTCTTACCTGATGAACCCACCAAGCGCTAAAAGCAGCCATTACAAAATTATAAAAAATTAAAAAATATTTAAGGTTTAAAGGTTTACGACTCTCCATGAATCGAGGTCCGATATTTAATACAAATGCTAAATATACAACGGCTGTAAATGCAATTTTCCATGGATTCTCCATAAGTGACCAGTGTTCGACATCTCCATCTGGAAAAAAAAGAAAAAAATCTGGTGTAAACAATCAGACAACTTTCTCTTGCCAATGCAAATAATTAACAATATAACCTAACATTAGAAATAAACAAAAAAATCTAACCTCAAAAAACATATTCTTATTTAAATCATGACTGTTATTTAAAGACGCAAAGTGAAAATCAACCACAGTTTAGCTTAAAAATACGGAAAATCACTCTTTCACGCTAAACTAGGCTCTGTAGAGAAAAACGCTCTGGATAAAAGGTGTAGATCTTTTATTAGTTTCCTAAACATTTGATCATACTTTTTTGTCGTAAAATGCATAATACGGCTGAAATCTTTAAAAAATCTATTGTTGTACATGTTTCGTGAGAAAAAACTAAAAAATCGCTAATTATCACTGAACTAAGTGTTATATAAAAAAATTTCTCGCCGTAAATTAATAAAATAATGTTCTTTCAGTCAATTTTATTTCATAGGTCTATCTGTGACTTTATACTATGAATTATATAACAAAATTATACTTTATATTTATTTAACACATTCCATAAATCAAACTGCACACAAACACAACCTTTCACTTCAAACTGCCCCGGTCAACAGCACACCAAATCAAATATGCATTCGCTTATATTAATTACTTTTTGTTTGATAATTTTTAAAACTTTCAAATATAATATAAATTTGTGTTGTAAATATGTCTTTTAAACTTATTTGATGATCTGCGTAGATATTTCTTTGTATTTCTTTACTTTAAAATTTTAATAAATATTTTTTGTAACTTTTAAACACTCTTTTGATTCAGTTAAACATAAAAACTTCCATCACTAAATTAACTTTATTTTTAATTATTATCTGAGATTATTAAGGTATTTAATGAATAATTTAGAAATAAGATTTAAATTTTTTTTTTGTAACAGTCTCTCGACTGGTATGATACAGTACTCCAAGCTTCTTCTATCTTGCGCAAGTCGTTTCATATCTACATACCTGTAACACCCTACATCTTTTGTAATTTGATTTAATATATTCTAATCTTTGCTGTATATATATTATATATAATATTAATTTATATATAATATATAATATTACCCTCCATTATTGATAGCCCAATACCTGGATGTCTTAAGATATGCCCCAATAGCCTATCCCTTCTTCTGGTAAGATGCTTCCATATACTTCTTTTTTCATCCACTCACCTAAGAACCTCTAAATTACTTATTTTGTCCACCCACCTATCTTTAACATTTTCCTATAACACCACATTTCAAAAGCTTCTATCCTCTTCCTTCCTACAGCCCCTATCACCCACATTTCACTCCCGTATAATGCTACACTCCAAACATAATGTTTTAAGAAATTTTCCTAATCTGTAAATCAATGTTTGTAGTCAGTAAGCTGTTATTCCTTTCAAAGGCTTTTCTGGCTTGAGCAATTCTACTCTTGATATCACTTGTGCTTCTACCATCCTTTGTTATTTTACTCCCTAGATAGCAGAATTCCCCAACTTCCTGTATGTTTTCGTTGCCTACTTTTACATTTCCCTTCTCTTCTAAACCACTCTTGCTGCTGCACAACACTTTCGTTTTGTTCTTATTAATTTTCATGAAGTAATCCTTTTTCATGATTTCATCCATTCCATTTAAGATATCCTCTAGTTCTCTCTTTGTCTTGGATAATACTACTGTATCATTGGTGAATCTCAGCATTATTATAGTTTCTCCTTGAATTTTTATTCCTGCGTCAAATTTCTCCTTTACTTTATTTATAGCCTCTTCTATATACACGTTAAAAAGTAGTGGTGACAATGAAAAACCTTGTCGTACACCTTTTTTTACACCAGCTTCTTATTCGTACCCCTCAATTCTCAAAACAGCCGTTTGATTCTTATACATACCGTACATAACTTTTCTTTCTTTTATTTAATTCCTAGTCTTTTTAAAGTTTTAAAAATTTTACTCCAGTCCAGATTGTCAAATGCTTTCTCTAAATCTACAAATGCCATTTTTTATAAGTAATATTTTTTAATCCTTTTCTCAATAATCAATCTCAGAGCCAATATTGCATCTCGAGTTCCCATTCTCCTTCTAAATACTAATTGGTCATCGTCCAACACTTCTTCTACTCGGTGTTCTATTCTCCTGTACATAATTTTTGTCAGTATCTTGGATGCATGGCATGTTAGGCTGATGGTTCTGTAATGTTCACACTTCTCCGCTCCTGACGTTTTTGGTATAGGAATCATAATATTTTTTTTAAAGTCCGATGGTACTTCTCCACTCTCATACATTCTGCACACAAGTTCGTATAATTTGTTTTGAGCAACTTTAATTATAATTAGCCAGTTTAATAATTTACAAAATGTAAGAAATTAATTATAAATGTTTACATAATTATCAATAGCAGTCAGGTTATAAACAGATGGTTAATATCACCTTGTACATTCTTAATGCTACATTTTCGTTCCTTTCAAGTGTTTTAGGTCACGAATATTTTTTTTGATTGATGTGCCCATAACAGGCAGGTAAAGTATTTTATTTGCACTCGATCTGCTAGTTCCTGTTACACCCTCCACAAGGACAAAGTGGACAAAAGTAAAAACGAACAATACGAAGCAGTAAAGGGCGGTTGTTTTTAAAATAATACACAACATTAAACAAATGCAATTCAAAAAAATAACAATTTAATTAAACAGCCCAGTATGGTAAATAGTTAGCAAACCAGATTGACGGACATAATTACATATGAAGTAGCAAGATAAATTTTAAAAAATACAAAGGTTTTAATTATTAGTTCTAAAAGAATATTAAATAATTAAATTTCATTTCAGTAAAAAATTTTCAAAAAACAGGTTTCACCACAGCACAATATAATCTTAGCTTTTAATAGAATCAATTACTAGCGTGCACGCATATTGAATTTTAAAAAAAATTAATTTAACCAAATTACTTATCTTAGCCTCAATATGAATTGATGATCATTTTATTTTATGTTTGATTCTTTACACCCGTAGGCTAAATAATAAAAATAATAATCCATAAATACAATTTAATACACTATTTTTAACAAATCCAAGACAGGAAAAAAATTTGTATAATTTCTTTAAATGTGCAGAAATAAAAACACTGGTTTCTCTTTTTTCTGAGGCAGCTGCAAATTCATTCGGTGTAAACACACCGTAGATATAGATAGACATGTAGATAAGTAACGACTTGAACAAGGTAGAACAGCTTGGAGAACTGTGTCAAACCAGTCGAGAGACTGATGGCAAAAAAGATTATACAGTCGAACTTCAATATAACGAAAACCTTTATTATACAAATTTTTTTACTGCACCGTGACATTATAATTAAACTAACGGGTGTTTTATTAAGGATGCAACCCTGATTATAAGAAGATAGAAGTAATACATCGGTAAATTTTCTCTCCCCCAATCGGTATGTTGGCAACAGTGTACTCAAGGCCAACTACCTAAGACAGTTAAAATGTTCCAGTCAAGCATTAGAGTGGTGACAGCAGTAGTTTCGTTATATTGTGTCAGCAATGGTTTTTTTCCAAGGAAGAACCGGGTGTTTATTACAGAGACTTACATAGCGAGTAAATCTTACAAATGTGTGCAACCGGTATAGGTACGGCAGCGTGAGTTTATTCTCCTTGAGCTGTGTAAAATTTTGTTCCTGATCACTAAAATAAAAATGATCCAACAATTGAATACCATTTTCTTCAACCAAAGATTGAAACCACCAACAATATTGTAATAATTTCTGATCGCGTGTAGCTTTCAGTTAATGAGTTACGCCAACACGATAAGGATGCAAATGTAACTTTTTCGTAGCTCTGAAAACAGTAGTTAATGTTAGCCCAGTTTGCGATGGTAATCTTCTATTCGATTTTTTAGGTGATTGAGTCAAACAAATTTTCAAATCTTCGAGAACTTCCGCGGTTAACTTTGTTGGCTGACGAGGTGGTTTCTCATCGAGTACACTCCCAGTTCTACAGAATTTATTTATCAAACGCAATATTGACGATTTATTCGGAAAGGCAGAACGGGGAAATTTCAACTGAAACTTATCTTGCACATATTTGTAAGATTTACTCGCTATGTAAATCTCTACAATAAACACGCGTTCTTCCTTGGAAAAAACCATTGCTGACACAATATAACGAAACGACTGCTGTCACCACACTAATGCTTGACTGGAACATTTTAACTATCTTAGGTAGTAACTAACATACCGATTGGGGGACAGAAAATTTACCGATGTATTACTTCTATCTTCTTATAATCAGGGTTGCGTCCTTAATAAAACACCCGTTATATGTAAATTTACCTCGATTTAACGCACCTTGATATAACGAAATAGTGTTATGCAATAAGTACGAAGTGACACGCTGTATTATGGTTTCTCTGTGAGTTTTAAGGTAGATTATTTCGAATTCCGTACCTGAATTGTACATGTTTACAAGCACAATGCATTGTTAACTATAAGCAAGAATGAAAGGTTATTTTTATTCAATTCCTTAATCGGGTAACCCGAATTTTTTCTTTATATAAATACAGTTTTAAGCTACAAATGAGTTTCAGATGCTTTTAATTACAGCCAAGATCTATGTAAGAGGTAAGTTTCTACATGAAATCAATACATACTTTTTGTACTACTTTTAACCGTAATTATGTAAAACGTGATCTATAAAAAAATTAATTTACTAGTTAAAACGTGTCTATTAAGAAAATTAACTGTATTTAATTCATTATACAACATGAAAAACATTCGTTAATAAAAATTTGCTTGGAAATTCTTGTTACTTCGATATAACGAATACCTAGAATAACAAATTTTTTCCCAGGATTCTCGATTTCGTTATATCGAAGTTCGACTGTATTATTAAAATGATTCTATATTTTAAATATTTAATACAAAATGTAATATTACCATGGTTAGGATCCTTTATAAACGACCTTATATGTTCTATCATCGTCATGTTAACACATGTTGTCATTTTATTCTGTAGCGTTGTGTAATTCCTAGAAACAATCAAAAAATTAAAAATTAAATTAGCAAAAAATTTAAATTGTATACGTATTGTACATAACACATATATATTTTGACATTTAATTAAGACATTGCTGGCACAAAAATAAAGAATCTATCTTAAGGGAGGTTTTCTGACGAACACCAGATTACGGTGAACTACAAAGCGATTCAATTTCCATCCCAGTTCTCAAAAATTCTTGGATTGCTTTTATGTACCATAATTCATATTACTTCGATTCTTTTCCGAAGGTAAATATCGTTTTGAAAAAAAAATTAAAATATTTTTTCAAGACGATTTTTCGTTTACATGAATTATCATACCTTAAAATTGTTTTTTTATTTATTTTTACTTTCTCTTGCCTATATGAATATTTATAGGAAGGAAAGTATTGTTCCATGTCGATTTTTCGAAATCGAGTTTTCACCGGATATACACATTTCCAGACCCCCTAAACCCAAAAAACATGTTTCTAGCGATCGGTCTGTGTGTGTGCGTGTGTGAAAAAATATCTCAAGAACGAAACATCGTACGAAGTTGAAACTTGAAACTTAAGTTAGAAACTACTACCGGAACCCGACTCGAACATTTTCATCAAAATCGGTCAACTGGAAGTATTACCTAGTTTATTCGTGTCATTTTTCACTTTTCCTGATTTTCTCAAAAATGGCTCCTACGCTTTTTTTAAAATTGCCGCATTTACTAAATTTGTTATGCTGTACAAGATAGGGTACGCACCATGTCTGATAAAATTCTTGAAGAGGTTTCCTCGTTAAAAATTGTTTTTTTAAGATTGAGAATTTAATATACATTTTAGCGCAAAAAAAAAATATAATACAGTTGTAAAGAATTTTAAACCCAACAACTTTTTTTGTAAAACGCTTAGTTTAGCGGTAATTAGCGATTTTCTCTTTTGTTTTTATAACAAAAATGTGTAAAAGAAAATCAATTTTTTTTTAAATATTTCAGCCTTATTATGCATTTTACGACAAAAGTGTATATAATCAAATTTATAGAAAATTAAAAGATTTACAACTTTTAATTAGTGAATTTTTTCTCTACGAGCCTAGTTTAGCGAGAAAGAGTGATTTTTCATATTTTTAAGCCAAACTGAGGTTGATTTTCATTTTGCATCATTCACTCATGATTAATATTAGGTTATGTTTATTGAGGTTGGTTTTTCTTTATTTCTAATGTTTTATTACTAATTAGGTTATATTGTTAATTATTTGCATTGGCAAGAAAAAGTTGTTTGAGTGGTTCACACCAGATTTTTGCTCTAAAATGCATATTAAAGCAGCAATCTTAAAAACATTTTATTTTCCCACGGGAGAATAGCGAATCCAAGAATTTCAGCTAACATGGCGCTTACCCTACCTTACATAGCATAAAAAATTAAGTAAATGAGGCGACCTTTAAAAAATACGGACAGAAGTTATAGTCTATTGTTCATTATTTACAATGGCAAGAGTAAGTCGTGTGAGTGTTTCACACCAGATTTTTTTTCTAATTGTTAAGTATTATTATTACTTTCGCTTGCACATATTAATATATATACATAGGAAGGAAAAAATTGTTTTCATGTCGATTTTAAGAAATTGAGTTTTTACCGGATCTACACGTTTTCAGACCCCTGAACCAAAAAAAAAACATGTTTTCAACGATAGGTCTCTGTGTGTGTGTGTGTGTGTGTGTGTGTGTGTGTGTGTGCGCGCGCGCGCGCGTGTGTGCGTGCGTGCGCGTGCGTGTGTGTGTGTGTGTGCGTGTGTGTGTGTGTGTGTGTGTGTGTGTGTGTGTGTGTGTGTGTGTGTGTGTGTGTGTGTGTGTGTGTGTGTGTGTGTGTGTGTGTGTGTGTGTGTGTGTGTGTGTGTGTGTGTGTGTGTGTGTGTGTGTGTGTGTGAACAGAATATCTCAAGAACAGAACAACGTACGAACTTGAAACTTAAGGTAGATAGGGGCCTACCATTAGAGGACCCGACATGAACATTTTCATCAAAATCGGTCAACCGGAAGTAGTAGTTCATTCGTAATTTTTCATTTTTTTACGATTTTCTCAAAAACGGCTTCTACGATTTTTTTTAAAAATCTCATTTACTAAACTTTACAGAGAATTTACTAATCAAGAGAAAATTGTGTGAGTGTTTCACACCAAATTTTTTTAGTAATTATTATTAATATACCAATTAATTATTTATCACGAATAATTATTATTTACTATTCTTTACTTCTTTCGTCATAAACAAAAAATGAGATAAAACATTTGCATAATGGCAAACTAAATATTTTTGAATTTGTAATTTAAATTAACATAATTATTTTAGAACAATATTTGCGGAGATGTTAAAAATATAAAATTGGTGTGAGTTAACACATTCTCAAACGTACTTAACAAGATGTGCATAATTTAAAAAGCAAATTACAAACGCAGTGTTTTTCATGTTTTCCTCTTATCTGAGTAAAAAAAGTACTTATGGATGTAATTTACGTACATATTATAAATTACAAACATTTCTTAATTATAAACAAAGGAAAGTCGTAAAAATAAACCTCTTTAAACGGATTAAAAGCTAATAAATTATTTTTCACGAAAGATATTTCATCTACTTATTCACAAAATTAAAGTTTCTTTGTTTTATTGATAGGATAAAATTATTCATTCAACGAATGTTTTATACTAAAATGTGTCAATAGGCAATTGGAAAATTCAACTAATTTTTTTTTTGTAATATTTTATTAAATATTTATAATCTCTTAATATACTTTTGGTTCGAAAATATTGATGTGAAACACTCACATGACTTTCTCTCGCAAATTCAAATAATGAACAAAAAACCTAACATTAATAGCAAATCGTTAAAAATAAAACAAGGCTAACTTCAAATAACATAACTTAATTTTAATCATGTGTGAATGAGTCAAAATGAAAACCAACCTTAGGTTGGCTTAATAATAAGGAAAATCACTCTTTCACGCTTAGGCTTGTAGAGAAAATTTTTTCAAATAAAAATTGTACATCTTTTTTTTTTTAATTCATTTATTTAACGTCGCATCAACTACAACGGTCATTAGCGACAACGTTGGTGAGTAACTATTGTACAATGGAGGATGAAATGATTTTTTGTAACGTATGAAAATATGCCGTGCCTGAGTGGGATTCAAACCCAGGACCGCATGATGAGAGGCGAGCACGTTACCAACTGCGCCAATGCGGCCGGCGCATCTTTTAAATTGTACATCTTTTAAATTCCTATAAATTTGATTATATTTATGTATTTTTGTAGTAAAATGGATACTACGCCCGAGATCTTAAAAAAAATCGATTTTTTACGGATTTGCATAAAAAACAGAAAATCATTAATTACAGTTAAATTAAGCGTTATACAAAAAAAATGTTCGAAATAAATGTTGTAGGTTTTTAAATTTCCTACAACTTTGATTTTATACACTTTTGCCCTAGAATAAATATTAAAGCCGAAATTAAAAAATCTGGTGTAAAACACTCACACGACTTTCTCTTGCTAATTCAAATAATGAACAAAATAACCTAACATTAATAATAAAACATTAAAAATAAAAAAAAGGCTAACTTCAAAAATATAACTTAATTTTAATCATGTGAGTATGATGCAAAATGAAAATCAACCTTAGTTTGGCTTCATAATACGGAAAAACACTCTTTCACGCTGAACTAGGCTCTGTAGAGAAAAATGCTGTAAATAAAAGTTGTAGATCTTTTAATTTCCTATAAATTTGATTCTATACACTTTTATCGTAAAATGCATACTCAGAAGATAAATTTTCTACAACTTGGATTATTATTATACACGTTTGCGCGAAATGCATTTTACGTCCGCAATCTTAAAAATACATTTTTTTCTACGAGAGCACACATTTTGTTTACACACGCGCGCGCGCACACACACACACACACACATACAGACCAATTGTTAAAAACATATTTTTTGGGTTCAGGGGGTCTGAAAACGTGTATATCCAGTGAAAACTCGATTTCAAAAAATCGACATAAAAACAATACTTTCCTCCCTATATATTCATAGGCTATAGGTAAGAAAAAATTTCAAAAAATCGTAGGGCTTTTTTGAAAAATTTGCAAAAAAATTAAAAATAGAATGAATTAAGTTCCGATTAACCGATTTTGATAAAAACGTTCGCGTAGTGATACCTAACTATACTTTATATATATTATATATTAGAAAAGATTGTAAATACAAAATTGTTTTAAATGTGTATTTTATCATATGTGAAGAAGTTTATTCTTGCACTATTTCGTTAACAAAATTGATTTAACTTTTTTTTAAATTCAACTGTAATTTTTTGAATAATTTTATTAATTGTTTAAAAAATTTATAATTTTACTAAAAAATAGATGTTTAAAAAAATTTTCTCCGGACAATTCTTCCGTTATTTTGATTTTAATTTTAAAAATATCCACACAAGATTTAATTTTTTATTTTAATAATAAAAATAATTAAATTTTATACATACAATGAAAAGTAGGTAAAATATACAGAAAATTTTGTTTCGTTTATAAAAATAAAAAAATATCACAATGCTGTTATCTTGGAATCTACGACACTGTAACACCGGTAATGTTAACGGCATATGTACATAATTCAAACTGACTGCTCTGGCGAATTCACGCTTAGAAGTTATCATTGACAGGGAGATTAGGCTCTAGAAAAGAAAGAAATATGCCTCACGGCAACTCCTATCGTTTTTCTCAAGAATCTCCAACCTTATCACTTAACCTATTTTATTATTAAAATTACTGCCGTGCCGGTTAAACTAAATAAACGGGTTATTCAAAAAATTATATTTAAAATTTAAAAAAACAACCCGACAATAAGAACTTAAAATGTGTGTGTGAAACACTTACACAACTATCTCTTGTCAATGCAAATAATTACAAATATAACCTCACATAAGTAATAAAAGTTGTAGGTTTTAAAATTGTCAAAACAGTTTATAAAATAATTTTTCAATTAAAATTTTGAATTTTTGTAAAAAAAAAATATTAAGATAAAGAACCCAGCGACCGATCTGACCCACCGGGTTGGTCTAGAGGTAAAGTCGTCGCCAAAATCAGCTGATTTTCGGAGACGAAGGTTCCTGGTTCAAATCCTAGTAAAGGTAGTTACTTTTATACGGAGTTGAATACTAGACAGTGGTTTGATGGTTGGGGTTCAATTAACCATACTCTCTCAGGAATGGTCGGCCCGGGTCTGTACAAGACTACACCTCATTTACACTGCATACATATCATCCTCATCTCATTGGGTCCATGGGGGTTGCTTATTGTTCTGAATTGAACAGATTGCAACGTACACACACTAGGGATTAAAAGAAAGAAAGAAGAAGATAAAGAAATTTAAAACAGCTGTGGCTGAGAGTAGGTTGAAAGAGACCATACTGTTAAGTACGATTAAGTTTTTCACCATTACATAAATTGGCGCTTACAACACGGGGCTCGAAAATTTCATTTAGTTTCCATTGTTGCCGATCGGAATTTTAATAAAATATTGAAGTCCAGGTAATGTTAGTATTTACTACATATTTTTTATTAGAAAACATACAGCACATGAATTAAGATCGGGCAAGATTGTAATGGCGGAAACTGAAGTAGAGCAGGATATGAGTGTAGAGATGGAGGAATCGGAATCAACAGGATTTTTCTTTCGAAACTTTGAACATTCTTTAACATCCATGTTTGTATTTTATCTATGGCCTTCTGTAAGCAATTTATAGTTGGTTCGATATTACGTCCTCAAATTGTAATAGTTATATCGTCTGCATACATGTAGTACCTCATTGGAGGGGGAATTCTAGTCGACAAATCATTGATAGCAACTAGAAATAAAGTAACACTCAAAACAGAGCCTTGTGGAACACCATTGTCTATAGTAAAACTGCATTGTATATAGTCTAATGACTGCATTGTTGATGCGACCTTAAATAAATAGGTAACATAAAAAAAAGAAATAACAGAAAAACAAAATAGGGAAATCAATGGTAGACTAGAAAAAACAGAAAATAAGTTAATGGAACTGAATGATTTTATAAATATCAACATGATTGAGATTAATTAAAGATTTAATGACGTGGATAAAAAAATAAATGAGCAGTCAAGAATTGTACTTAAATTTAATAGAGACCAAGGATGAAATAGACAATAAAATAGAACAATTACAAATATCAATACCGACTAATATAAACAGTGAAATAAATAAAATCCAAGTAGAAGATAAAGACAGTATAAATAAACTAAAAAAAGACATTCACACTGTAGAAGTTAAGTTTGTTGATCAACTTAATAAAGTCAGTGAAGAAGCAAAAATTTTTAAAATTTCCAGTGTTTAAGTAAACAACAGTAATGGGCAATCGATATATGAAACAGGGATAAATATGAAAAACATATTCAAGGACAGGAATTACCAAAATTTTCAGGAAATAGTCAAAATCCACTTCTAGATCTAGAAAGAATTAAAAGTTACTTAAATCTTTATGGTAAAGATTTTTATACCAAAGGAAGATGGGAATTAGTTAAGAATCTGGTGTCGATGTGTTTAATAAACAATGCTGGTGTAGATACTGAAGTCACGAGATTGCCTTTTGCGTATGTATGGGCTGTGAGGAAGGGAAGTGTGGAATATCTGAAGTGCTGCCAACCTCAACAGTAAGACACTACTCGTACATTTCACTACCTTTCAGTTTCTAGATACATTTTGTAAGCTGTGGTTTATTCCGAGAAAATTTTTTCTTCATAAACCTTATAAGAAATTAATGTGACGTGTAATATTGCCTATAACTTAGACCCTAATTTCATGACTAGAATTGTTTGATTTACTGTAATTACGAATGAATCGCCTTCTTTACTATTGCTGTCATCGACGTTTACATTATCAGTCTCTCAAGTATCTACCTAACCGTTTCCTTTTTATACCAGTTGTCAACAAAACTGTTGAAGAATAGCTTCTTCACGTCCTTAATTTCCTTCTTTATTTTTCGAATTGTGCAAAGAGAAACATCACAGTAGTTAGCCGCTCGTTTGAGAGGCTTTCGTTAAGAGGCGCGGTAAGGCATTCTTGTTTAACTTCAACTTCATAACATTTTATTACATTGCGTTCAACACTGTAAATAGTTCGACCACGTTTTCGAGAAACCGACATTTGTGTTTACGGTAACAAACAGTTGTATTCGTACAGTTAACCTACAAAAGGTTCCGCGATTTACTGTATATGCTCTGGGTATAGTATACGAGTTATGTTTGTCGTACTGAAATTAAAGCAGTCGCGCATGCGCACTGATAATTTTCCCCCTTTACCCCTCGTTGCAAACAAGGGAAAACTCGTGACTCAAGTGACTGTATACGGTATCAAACCATTAGTGAAAAAGTGCAATATTGGGATGATTTTGAGAAAGAATTTATATTAGTTTTTTGGAGTGAACACAAAAAAAACGAAAAATACGGTTAGATATTGAATTAGGAAAGTATAGGAGCAATGGTAAATTAAATATGGTCACATATTTTCAAAATAAATACAATCAGGCAATATTTACTTTAGAAAGTATAACTGAATGTGATCGAATAATTACAATTTCGAACTAATGGTGTACCAAAATGGTGAAAATTGGACTAGTATTAGTTATTATTGTCAAAAGGCTTGGCGGTATCGATTCCAATTAATCGCGGAATTCAACTATAAATGTTTTTAGCGCTATATGTCAAGTAATTAAGGTTTTGTGTATTTTTCAACGTATATTTGTAATTTTGTTATTTTTGTTAAAGTCTTGATCAAAGTATAATTTTCCTTTCTTTTTTCATGTCAATCTCTCAGACGGTCAAAGGACCATGAGATTATTGTCTGCGTAAAGGATT
This sequence comes from Catonia carolina, assembly GCA_035578175.1. Classification (NCBI taxonomy): domain Eukaryota; kingdom Metazoa; phylum Arthropoda; class Insecta; order Hemiptera; family Achilidae; genus Catonia; species Catonia carolina. Next base: position 12,538,348 of record JAQMRL010000014.1, on the reverse strand, counting down.
TTGGTTAAAAATGTATAATCACTATGATACAAGAAATAGAAACTACCATAATCAACAAGATAAATACAATACAAATAATAAGAACAGATCTAATGAAAATATACAAAACCAAAATAAAAATTACAACAGAAATAATAAACCAGACAGTCGATTCAGACCATATAATAATCAAACTGGAAAATTCAATATAAATCACCGTGACAATAGTAGTTTCAGAAAATCCAATCACCAACCAATGGAACCAAAAATCAACATCATACAGGGAGCAAATGAGGAGTCAGAGGATGAAATAAAATTCTGTCAAGTTTCAGAAAGCCTTCGGGCCAGCCCAGTCAGTCAGCTGGTAGAAAGTCGCTATTATTTGTTAAGTAACACCGGTTGGGCAAGTGACTTTGTATGGTGACCAGTTGACAGCCATCCATGAACAAACTCTACTGGGGGTCACTGTTCAAACTCATGTCTAATCCACGTTAAAAAAAAACAGCAAAAAGCAGCGAACAAATTGGGTAGTTGTCAACAATGTACAGTTCCCGATAACAAATAAAAAAGCTAAAAAAAAAAAAAAAATTTCAGAAAAACCCACCGGGTTGGTCTAGAGGTAAAGTCGTCGCCAAAATCAGCTGTTTAACAGCTGATTTTCGGAGACAAAGGTTCCAGGTTCAAATCCTAATAAAGGTAGTTACTTTTATACGGAGTTGAATACTAGACAGTGGTTACCGGTGTACTTTGATGGTTGGGGTTCAATTAACCATACTCTCTCAGGAGTGATCGACCTGGGTCTGTACAAGACTACACCTCATTTACACGTCATACATATCATCCTCATCTCATTGGGTCATGGGGTTGCTTATTGTTCTCAATTGAACAGATTGCAACGTACACATAAAAAAGCAGGAAAAATAAATTGTGTTTGAATCATGAATGCCGACAACAATTTGAGTTAATAAAACAAAAGTTCATTGATACAGTGGTATTAGCACATCCAATGACAGATAAAGAATACTACCTTAATTCAGATAGTAGTATGGAGGCACTGGGAGGTGTTTTATATCAAAAAGATGATGTTGTGATGAAGTTATCATAGGGTTATCATCTTTATAAGTAGGACTCTGAGAGCATCAGAAAAATCTTACAATATTCATGAGCTAGAAATTTTAAGTCTTTTGTTTTATTTAGAAAAAAGTAGGACCTATATAGGTAGTAACAGAGTAAATGTTTTTGTGGATAACATTGCAGTAACACATTTACAATAATCGATTAACCAAGTGGATTATGAGATTACAACAATATAATTTATGTATTAAGCATGTGAAAGGCAAATGTAATGTAATAGCTGATATTCTTAGTCGAAATGTTAATAAAACTATGGTGGAGAAAGAAATATTTTATAAATTAACGTATGTTCAGTATAAAGTCAGCAAAGTGTTGATTAACAGATTAAAAAACTTATTTTTTATTACCGAGTTTTATTACAGAGACAAGACATTAAATATATTTATAATTTAACATTTTTTTTATTCCTAATTTATGTACGTTCCAATCTGTTCAATTTAGAATAATAAGCAACCCCATGACCCAATGAAATGAGGATGATGTGTATGACGTGTAAATGAGGTGTAGTCTTGTACAGACCCAGGCCGACCACTCCTGAGAGAGTGGTTAATTAAAGCCCAATCATCAAAGTACACCGGTAACCACTGTCTAGTATTCAAATCCGTATAAAAGTAACTACCTTAACTAGGATTTGAACCCAGAACCTTCGTCTCCGAAAATAAGCTGTTAAACAGCTGATTTTGGCGACGACTTTACCTCTAGTCCAACCCGGTGGGTTAATTTAACATTAAACAATCAAAATAAACAAATAAATAATAATTATGTTAAACCGATCTATATTATTAAAGATGATTTACATTATAAATTAGTAGGTAGTACATATAAACTTTTGTTACCAAATACCATACAACATACATTGATTTGGCAATTACATAATTATTATGCTCATTTAGGGATAAGAAAGGTCTTTCGAATAATCAGGGAGTATTTTCATTTTAAAAATATGCATAAAATTACAAAAAAATTATTACGTACGTGAAACTTGTCAGAAATGCAAATATGTAAATTTCACAAACCATGCATCATTAGGCAGTAAAAGTATGGAAAGACTTAACCAAGTGATTAGTATCGATTTTATTGGAGAATTACTAAGGAGTAGAGGAAATTTTACTTACACGTTTGTCATTGTCGATTGTTTTTCTAAATATGTTACAATATATCCACTGACGCAGGCTAATTCAGTGAATATTATAAATAAGTTAAAAATTTACATTAAACAGAATAAAACAATAGAAAGAGTAATTTCAGGTCGTGGAACACAATTTCAATCTAAAAGCTGGTATAATTTCATAAAGGAATATAACTTAAAACAAACTTTAATTTTGTAAGACATCCAAGTGCGAATATGGTTGAACGCTTTAATAAAAACATCATTGAGATTTTAAGGATTTATGTACATGAAAACACACAAATTGGATTGAATATTTAAATCATATTGTAGGTGCAATGAATAACACACACACACACACACACGCGCGCGTAAGGACAGAGAAACAATCTAACTTGTTAGAGAAAAAGATTAGCAAACTTTTTGTTTCATTTACAAATCCATTTAAAGTTAGTAGAGTTTTTGGTAATACTACTTATCAGTTAACAACTCTAGATGGAAGTAAAATCGTAAGAAATGTTCATATATCTTATATGAAAATACGACCTTAAGAGATTTATACCTTAAGAGATTTATACCTTAAGAGATATAAATCTCTTAAGGTATAAATCTTAAGAGATTTATTAGTAGTAATATAGGTTAATATACATAATTTTTTTATTTTTTATTTATTTTTTAAAATCCCTAATGTGTGTACGTTGCAATCTGTTAAATTCAGAACAATAAGCAACCCAATGACCCAATGAGATGAGGATGATATGTATGACGTGTGAATGAGGTGTAGTCTTGTACAGACTCAGGCCGACCATTCCTGAGAGAGTATGGTTAATTGAACCCCAACCACCAAAGTACACCGGTAACTACTGTCTAGCACTCAAATCCGTATAAAGTAACACTACCTTTACAAGGATTTGAACCCGGAACATTAGTCTCCGAAAATCAGCTGTTAAACAGCTGATTTTGGCGACGACTTTACCTCTAGACCAACCCGGTGGGTTTATATACGTAATTATATTAATTTTGTAAGGTACGAGGACATAATTGAGTTATTTGAACAGGTGATATGTTACAGAGTTGAGTCATATGTGTTTGTTGGGTATCAAGTGAGTTTAATTCTATTTATTCTTATTTGTTATCTATTCATTGTTTAGAATTAGTTAATAAGTTATAAAATAGTTTTCTGCCCATAACAGACAGGTGGAGAGTTGAATTATTTACTCTCAATCTGTTCGTTGCAAGACTAAAATAGATATTTCTGTTTCTTATTACATGGTCAGCCAATTCAATGACTGAATCATTTACGAACAAAAGAGGTAGAGGTGTAAAAGACACTAATCAGAGTTATCTCCTCTGAAAGTAATGTATTTCATTATACAGCCAGACCCTGTGGTAAGCGAAGTGAATGTGTCATTTGCAGAGTGGAAAATATGTGCTTTTCAGAGGGTCCGGCATGCTAAAAAGCGTACTTCTCCACTCAGTGAGGAAGGCATGGTAAACCACCTTACTCCTCGTTTTACTTCGTAAAACCCCTACAGGTTCAAACCAGCTTTTCGGCTGATTACCTAAACAACAAAATAATTTTATGAGTAGTTAATTTTGATTAAAGATTTTTCAATATTATTAATACGAGTATTTATGTAAATTTATATATTATTTATATAAAAAATATATATTATTATTTAAAAAAATATTATATATATTAAATTTATATATACTATTTGTATTTATATATATATAAATAAATTTAATTTCAACTTATTAAGAAATTTTGTACATACTTTCAAAATTTTTTATAAGTAAGGGAGTATGTAGCAGTCAGTATTCTGCTACATCTGTTTATGGATAATTATTAAAGACGAATATAAAATTTTCAAAAATTAGTTAAAAATTTTAATACTGTAATATTCAAGTTAAATTTCATTCATGTGAAATTATTTTTAATTAGGGTAAAACAGTTTATAACATAATTTTTCAACTGAAATTTTGAATTGTTGTAAAAAAAATATTAAGATAAAGAAATTTAAAACAGCTGTGGCTGAGAGTAGGTAGAAAGAGACCATAGTGTTAAGTACGATTAAGTTTTTCACTATTACACGACTTTCTCTTGCCAATGCATGCAAACAATGAGTAACATTAGTAATAAAACATTAGAAATAAACAAAAAACTAACCTTAAAAAACATAACCTAATTTTAATCATAAGTGAAAGACGCAAAATGAAAATCAACCTCAGTTTGGCTTAAAAATATGGAAAATCACTTTTTCACGCTAAACTAGGCTCTGTAGAGAAAAATGCTCTAAATAAAAGTTGTAGATCTTTTAATTTCGTATAAATTTGATTATATACACTTTTGTCGTAAAATGCTTATTGAAGCTGAAATCTTTAAAAAGTATAAATTTTTACAAGTCTTCGTGGGAAAAACCGAAAATCGCTAATTACCGCTAAACTAAGCGTTATAAAAAAATGTTTGAAATAAAAGTTGTATGATTTCAAATTCTGTACAACTTTTTTTTTATACACTTTTGACGCTTAAATCCATATTAAAGTCACAATCTTAAAAAACCATTTTTTTTACGAGAAAACAACCTCCCCAAGAATTTCAGCAGACATGGCGCCTACCCTGTCTTGTAGAACATAAGAAATTTAGTAAATGAGGCGATTTTTAAAAAATCGTATTAACCGTTTTTTGAGGAAAATCTCAAAAAAGTGAAAAATTACACGAATAAACTACTAGCCTACTTCCGGTTGACCGATTTTGATGAAAATGTTCGTGTTGAGTCCTCTAGTGGTACCTAACTTAAATTTTAGGTTTCAAGTTCGTACGATGTTCAGTTCTAGAGATATTCGGTTCACACACAGACCAATCGCTAAAAACATGGTTTTTAGGGGTTCAGGGGGTCTGAAAACGTGTAGACCGGTGAAAACTCTATTTCTTAAAATCGACATGAAACAATATTTTCCTTCCTAAATATTCATATAGGCAAGAGAAAGTAAAAACAGAACACCAGGTGGACAGGAGGGAGGAGAAAACCTACGGTGAACGAATGTGGCCTGAAAAAGAGCTTCCACAAACATTTTAAGTCACTTCACATGGTTTAAAATTGGCTCTGTACGAGCAAAAAAAGATGATTCAAAGAAATTTAAGGATATTAAGGAAATAAAAGTGTCAAAAAGAAAAGAGGACAGAAATGAATTCAGAAAGGAGATTAAATTATTTCAGGAAATCCAAAAGAAAAAGAAATGCTTTTAAAAATAGAGAAAGAATGGAAAATGCTTAGTAAAGATGAAAAATCGTTATTAAAAAAATCAGGCGTGACAAAACCATTTAACGTTGTTGTAAGTAGGCCAAAACGACCAAATAAGAAGAAATAAAATACAACCGTATAGAAATAAAAATAAAACCGTCAAACTGAAGCCTTAATAGTAGCCTACCAAAAAAATATCACAAAATAATCTAAAAGGCCTTGAAATAGCCTATCTCAATGAATTAATTGTATATCTTTTAAAATTATCAAAGATTATTGTATAAACTTAATTGACAGTAGTAGGCCTACTACCAAAACGTTTGATTTGTATCATAATTTTTTCATATTTTATCAATATAATTCTTATAAAAGTAAGAATGATCGACAGGCGAAATTCTGTAGAATAGATGTGATTAGTTACGGTGAGGTTACTGATTTTCTATTCAAAAATATTTTAACAGTACTGACACAAATTGATATTGTTCGTAAAATGCAATACATGAGTTATGATGTATTCAACTATAAAAAATCTGGTGCAAAACACTCACACAACTTTCTCTTGTCAATGTAAATAATGAACAATATAACTTAACATTAGTAATAAAACATTAGAAATAAACAAAAAACTAACCTCAAAAAACATTTATTTATTTATTTATTTTTTAAGCTTTTGTTATTGAGAACTGTACATTATTGACAACTACCCAATTTGATCACTGCTTTTCGCGGTATTTTTCTTGCAGTGGATTTGACATGAGTTTGAACAGGGACCCCAGTAGAGTTTGTTCAAGGATGGCTGTCAGCTGGTCACCATACAAAGTCGCTTGCCCAACCGATGTTACTTAACAAATAATAGCGACTTTCTACCAGCTGACTGACTTGGCTGGCCCGAAGGCCAACCTCAAAAAACATAACATTATTTTAATCATGAGTGAATGATGGAAAATGAAAATCAACATTAGTCTGGATTAATTGGAATATCACTCTTTGACGCTCTAAGCTCTGTACAGAAAAATGCTTAAATAAAAATTATAGATATTTAATTTTCAAAAATTTTATTAAATACACCTTTGTCGTAAAATACACTAAGGCCGAAATCTTGAAAAAATCCATTTTTTTACTTTTTTCTAAAAAAAACTAAACAGAAAATCACAAATTACCACTAAACTAAGCGTTATACAAAAAAAAAACACAGTGTATCTATGTGTGAACAGAATATCTCAAGAACGGAACACCGTACGAAGTTGAAACTTGAAACTTAAGTTACATACGACTACCGGACCCGACACGAACATTTTCATAAAAATCGGTCAACCGGAAGTAGAGTTTAATCGTGTCATTGTTCACTCTTTTGCATTTTCTCGGAAACAGCTCCTACGATATTCTTTAAATCGCCTTATTTAGACTACTACATTTATTATGCTCTACAAGATAGGGTAGGCGCCATGTCTGCTGAAATTCATGGTGAGGCTGTTCTCTTGTAGAAGAGTTTTTTTAAGATAGCAGCGTTAATATGGATTTTAAAGAAACAATGTAGGCTATATAATAAAAGTTGCAGAGAATTTAAAATCCTACAACTTTTATTTCGAATATTTTTTTGTATAACGCTTAGCTTAACGGTAATTAGCGATTTTCTGTTATTTCCTCATGAAAACGTGTAAAAAATCGATTTTTTTTTTAAAAAGATTTCAGCCTTAGTATGCATTTTACGACAAAAGTGTATAAGCAAATTTATAGTAAATTAAAAGATCTACAACTTTTATTTAGAGCATTTTTCTCTACAGAGGCTAGTTTAGCGTGAAAGAGTGATTTTCCGTATTTTTAAGCCAAACAGATTGATTTTCATTTTGCATCATTCACTCATGATTAAAATAAGGCTATGTTTTTTGTTTATTTCTAATGTTTTTTTTACCAATGTTAGGTTATTTTGTTCATAATTTAAATGGCACGAGAAAGTCATGAGTCTTTCACACTAGATTTTTAGATTTTGAAGAATAGGCTTGGTCATGAGGGTAGGGTGCTACTATCCATGTGCCAAGTTACGTACGTAACGTAATGTTAAATTAAAAATTATACAATTTTTTAAAATAATGTATTCATTTTATTATTATTTCTATTTCTGTTGATTCATCAACCCTTTTATCATGAGACTGATCTCTCTCGATAAAGAACATCTATGGTAAATGCCTACAGAAAATTACAGCAAACAAACGTTTTTCATTACTTAATGCAGCAAAATTCTAAATATTTAAATGCAAAATTGTACGGTTTGTATATTATATGATAGTTATAAATAATATATATGATACAATAATCGTGAATGCGAAGCTAAGCGAGCGAAGGATGTTACTTAATTATTAATAAACTATAATTTCAATATATAATATACAGTATAATATGGTATGTTAATTTACATGAAATTAAATTGAAAATTAAATAAATTTTCCAACTGCTTAAAAGATATTTTAAAATGATTAATTCATTTGATTTAAACATACAGATTATATCAATTAAATTTAATTAAATATAATAGTAATTAAATAAAATAAATAATTACAATAATTATAATAATCAGTTTGATTCCCGAGGAAAAGTCAAGGCATTGACCAAACTTTGTAGAAAAAAATCTGGTGTGAAACTCTCACATAATATTCTCTTGCCAATATAAATAATGAACAATATAACCTAATATTAGTAATAAAAATTTAGAAATAAACAAAAAACTAACCTCGAAAAACATAACCTAATTTTAATCATGAGTGAAAAACGCAAAATGGAAAATCAACCTCAGTTTGGCTTTGTAAAGAATAATGTTCAAAATAAAAGTTGTAGATGTTTTAATTTCCTAGAAATTTGGTTATATACACTTTTGTCGTAAAATGTTATACTAAGGCTAAAATCTTTAAAAAAATATATTTTTTTACAATTTTATGAGAAAAACAGACAATCGCTAATTACCGCTAAACTAAGCGTTATACAAAAAAATATTTTAAATAAAAAATGTAAGTTTTTAAATTTACTACAACTTTTATTATATACATTTTTACGCTTAAATGCATATTAAAGTCGCAATCTTAAAAAAAAAATAATTTTTTTACGAGAAAACATCCTCCCCACGAATTTAAGCGGAAATGGCGCTGAAATTTGAACTACTGCTAAATATTTTTCCCGTTTTTACCGTTAAAAATACTGTAAGAATACCTACATACGAAATATTCACAAAATTTGAAAAAATATGTTGGGAGGGGAAATAACAGAAAAGACCTAAAATTTTAGTTTTGAATTAGGGATTCTGCAGAGCCCGTTAGAAAGAATTGTTATATATTTTTATCAAATTTAGCGAGAATCGGACCACCCGTTCTGATTTTACACGACTTAAAAAAGACTACAGGAAATTAGTTTCAAAAAACGGGCACTTTTTTGTTCAAACCACCATAACACAACTTAAAACTGTTTCAAAAAATTTCGCCTTTCGTTTATTCAACGCAGATTTAAACACGCTAAATTTTGGTGTAAAGTACAATAATATCCGATTAGCTGTTTTCCTACAACTTGCTTTCAAACTCGAGTCTTTATAGTTTTGGAACGAATAATAGTGTCTTTACACCGCTTCTATTCTTACACAATTCAGTCTTAATTGGTTGACCATGTGATAAGAAAAAGAACTATTTTATGTAGCCCTGGAACAAGCAGATCGAGTGGAAATAATTTAACACTCCACCTGCCTATTATGGGCATAAATAATAATTAGTATTGGTAGAAATTTTAAGTAAACTCGTACAAAAAAATCTGGTGTGAAACACTCACACAACGTTCTCTTGGCAATGCAAATAATTAATAATGTAACCTAACATTAGTAAAAAAAACATTAGAAATAAACAAAAAACTAACCTCAAAAAACATAATCTTATCGCAACCATGAGTGAAAGACGTAAAGTGAAAATCAACCTCAGTTTAGCTTAAATATACGGAAAATCACTCTTTCACGCTAAACTAGGCTCTGTAGAGAAAAATGCTTTAAATAAAAGTTGTAGATCTCTTAATTTTCTATAAACTTGATTATGACTTTATATATATAGACTTTTGATATAGATATATACTTTTTTATATAGATATAGACTTTTGTCGTAAAATGGCATACTAAGGCCGAAATCTAAAAAATCGATTTTTCACGCGTTTTCGTGAGAAAAAACCTAAAATCGCTAATTACTGTTAAACTAAGCGTTATACAAAAAAATGTTTGAAATAAAAGTTGTAGAATTTTAAATTTTCTACAACTTTTATTGTATAAATGTTTACGCTAAAATGCATATTAAAGCCGTAATATTAAAAAACAATTTTTTACGTGAAAACAGCCTTACCAAGAATTTCAGCAAACATGGCGCCTACCCTATCTTGTAGAGCATAAACAATTTAGTAAACTAGGCGATTTTGAAAAAAATCGTAGGACCATTTTTTGAGAAAATCGCAAAAAAGTGAAAAATTACACGAATAAACTACTACTCTCGGTTGACCGATTTTGATGAAAATGTTCGTGTCGGGCCCCTAGTGGTATCTAACTTAAGTTTCAAGTTCTAAGTTTGTACAATGTTCCGTTCTTGAGATATTCTGTTCACACACACACGCGCGCGCACACACACAGATAGACCAATCGCAAAAAACATGTTTTTTGGGTTCAGGGGGTCTGAAAACGTGTAGATCCGTTGAAAAATCGATTTCGAAAAATCCACATGAAAACAATATTTTCGTTCCAATATATTCATATAGGCAAGAGAAAGTAAATATAGTGCTAAGGCCAGGGTAAAATTATATTTTTGAAGTAATAACAAATTATATTTCAATCAAGTAGCCTACTAAAATAAATAATATTACCTACTGCAATGTAAAATTCAACGTACATTACAACCACAATTGCGCACATGGACACTTAGGTCTGTTGTTACTGTAATAAGTACATAATTACAAAGACTAAACGTCCAAGAATAGTAGACAATAAAATTAAAAAAACTATTATTATTATTATTATTATTATTATTATTATTATTCGTGTTTATTTATCGTAAACATTTTTTTACATAAATATGTAAACATTTGTATCTTCTAAATATCAGTTGTGATTTTACTATTTTTTTTTAATCGTAGCACAGGGAAATTAGTGTAGAATACTGAGAAAAAAATTGAGCCTTGGTTCACACATGCGCAGTTATTCCCCGCACCGCCAGTAAAGTACGGTCGGTGTTACACAAATAAAAAATTTCGCCTCATACAGTCACCGTACGTATACGTATCGGATGAATTGATGTCCCATAGCCGAGCGAGTGAGAGGGTGATATGTGGCATAACTACGCATGCGCTCAAAGGTCTTTCAGTTATAATCCAAATCTGAAAACATAGTACAGTCGTTATCTTGCTTGTTAGTTTACTGCATGCATAAAAGCTTGCTCACAACAATGAGTAAAATTAAAGACAATGTTATTGGAACGGCACGTATGGCTTAAGCGAGTGAGAGCGTTATGCATTCTCTCACTCCCACAGCTATGGGACTTCAGTTCATCTGAATATTGTATCTGATTTGATTTTATTGTGTTTGTTTAAATGTCTCTAATTTATGTAGGAATAATTTAGAAAATAAATTAAAGGAAATGCACGATTGATTAAACAAATAACGTTTAGAAACGATAAATTACCCATTACAAAAAAATCTAGTGTGAAACACTCACACAACTTCTCTTCCCAATGCAAATAAGTAACAATATAACCTAACATTAGTAATAATAAACAAAACAACTAACCTCAATAAAAAAACCTAATTTTAATCATGACAAAGACGCAAAATGATAATCAACCTGATTGGTTTAATTATACGGAAATCACTCATTCACGCCAAACTAGGCTCTGTAGAGAAAAATGCTTGCAATAAAAGTCGTAGATCTTTTAATTTCCTATACATTTAATTATATAGGCTACACCTTTTGTCTTAAAATGCATACTAAAAGTGAAATCTTAAATTAATGCATTTGTTACACATTTTCGTGAAAAAAAACCAGAAAATCGCTAATTACCGCTAAACTAAGCGTTATACAAAAAAATGTTTGGAATAAAAGTTGTAGGTTTTAAAATTCTCTACAACTTTTATTATTACTTTTTTGAGCTTAAATGCATATTAAAGCAGTAATCTTAAAAAAAAAACAATTTTTTCACGTGAAAACGGCCTCCACAAGAATTTCAGCAGACATGGCGCATACCCTATCTTGTAGAGCATAAAAAATGTAGCAAATGAGGCGATTTAAAAAAAAATCGTAAGAGTGGTTTTTGAGAAAATTGCAAACAAGGGAAAAATGACACGAATACACTACTACTTCCGGCTGGCTAATTTTGATGAAAATGTTCGTGTCGGGTCCTCTAGTGTTATCTAACTCAAGTTTCAACTTCGTACGACGTTCCGTTCTTGTGATATCCTGTTCGCGCGCGCGCGCACGCACGTACACCAGTCACTAAAAACATGTTTTTTATGGGTTCAGGAGGTCTGAAAACGTGTAGATCCGGTGAAAACTCGATTTCGAAAAATCGATATGAAAACAATACTTACCTTCTAAATATTCATACAGGCAAGAGAAAGTAAAAAATAAAGAAAGGATTGAAATCACACAACGCGATATTGTTATGTAAATCAGTAATCACTCATAAGTGTACACTGAACATTTTTAATTTAATTTCCCTGGACTATTGGAATGAAAATTAAGATCGATATCATGCAATTTAATTATAATACATTAGACTTTTATCCGTAACATTGTCTGGCAACTTAGAAGAGGAAATGAAAATCATTTCCGTAAAAAAAAGTTTGATATATTCATGTGAATAATAAAACTTAGTAATTTGTTTACACACAAAAAATTACAAATTTGATATAATAGTACATTTTCTTGCCCATAAAAGACAGTTTGTGTGTTAAATTATTTGCACTCGATCTGCTAGTTCCAGGGCTACAATAAATAGTTCTGTTTCTTGTTGTTTAGGTCAACAGCCGAAAGGCTGGTATGAACCTCTAGAGGTTTTACTAAGTAAAAAAATCTGGTATGAAAGACACACAACTTTCTCTTGCCAATGCAAAACAACATAATAAACAAAAAAACTAACATCAATAAACATAACCTAATTTCAATTATGAGTGAAAGACGCAAAATGAAAATCAACCTCAGTTTGGCTTCAAAATACGGAAAATCACTCTTTTACGCTAAACTAGATTGTAGAGAAAAATGCTCTAAATAAAAGTTGTAGATCTTTTAATTTCCTATAAATTTGATTTATTCCCCTTCCCGGGGCAGACCCGGGAAGGTTACAAAAAGGGGTTGGTCGTAACACCGTTCATAAATCGGGTACCTGTCGGTAGAATTAATTGTGATTCCAGAGAAGAAGAAGCCTTCCACTACTTGACATTGTGAGTTTAGTGTTTTTGGCCAATTTTTGGTGAAAAAAATTTAAGAAGGAAATATCTACTTCTTACAAATGTGAGTAAATTTTCGAGAATTTTGTTTCCTCATTATTTTTAAATGTTCATTATAAGTTATGAAATGCAATGATAATTTAAAATACCCAACAAAATATCAACTTTATATGTCTGATTATTCAGTCAAGTTTTGTTAGCGTCATTTAGACATATTTTTACTTTCTCTTGCCTATATGAATATATAGGAAGGAAAGTATTGTTTTCATGTCGATTTTTCGAAATCGAGTTTTCACCGGATCTATACGTTTTCAGACCCCCTGAACCCAAAAAACTTGTTTTTAGCGATTGGTCTGTGTGTGTGTCTGTGTGTGTGTGTGTGTGTGTGTGTATGTATGTGAACAGAATATCTCAAGAACGGAACATCGTACGAACTTGAAACTTGAAACTTAAGTTACATATCACTACCGGACCCGACACGAACATTTTCATCAAAATCGGTCAACCGGAAGTAGTTTATTCGTATAATTTTTCACTTTTTTGCGATTTTCTCAAAAACTAGTCCTACGATTTTTTTTTAAATCAACTGGTTTACTACATTTTTTATGCTCTACAATATAAGGTAGGCGCCATGTTTGCTGAAATTCTGCTTGAGGCTGTTTTTACGTAAAAACATTTTCTTTTTAAGATTGCGGCTTTAATATGCATTTTAGCGCAAAACGTTATATAATAAAAGTTGTACAGAATGTAAAATTCTACAACTTTTATTTCAAACATTTTTTTGTATAACGCTTAGTTTAGCGGTAATTTGCGATTTTCTGTTTTTTTTTCTCACGAAAACGTGAGAAAAATCGATTTTTTTAACATTTCGGTCTTAGTATGCATTTTACGACAAAAGTGTATATAATTAAATTTATAGAAAATTAAAAGATCTACAACTTTTGTTTAGAGCATTTTTCTCTACAGAGCCTAGTTTAGCGTGAAAGCGTGATTTTCCGTATTTTTAAGCCAAACTGAGTTCGATTGTTATTTTACGTCATTCACTCATGATTAAAATAAGGTTATGTTTTTGAGGTTAGTTTTTGTTTATTTCTAATATTTTATTAATAATGTTAGGTTTATTATTAATTATTTGCATTGGCAAGAGAAAGTTGTGTGAGTGTTTCACACCAGATTTTATGTAATGGCGTCGTACGGTCGTAGTTGGTCGTAACACGAAGCCCAAAGATGGCCGTAACACTGGAGTGTCTGTTACAACCTTCCGTACATATTTCTTCTTACTAACACTATTATTTAATTCTTTTAAATAAATCAATAAATATTTAAATATTTTTTTAATCTATCATCATATTTCTTTTTTGGGATGAAAATTGAATTAAAAATCTGGTGTGAAACACTCACACAACTTTCTCTTGCCAATGCAAATAATTAATAATAATGCTAACATTATTAATAAAATAATAGAAATAAACAAAAACTAACCTCAAAAACATAACCTTATTTTAATCATGAGTGAATGACGCAAAATGACAATCGAACTCAGTTTGGCTTAAAAATACGGAAAATCACGCTTTCACGCTAAACTAGGCTCTGTAGAGACAAATGCTCTAAACAAAAGTTGTAGATCTTTTAATTTTCTATAAATTTAATTATATACACTTTTGTCGTAAAATGCATACTAAGACCGAAATGTTAAAAAAAATCGATTTTTCTCACGTTTTCGTGAGAAAAAAAAGGAAAATCGCAAATTACCGCTAAACTAAGCGTTATACAAAAAAATGTTTGAAATAAAAGTTGTAGAATTTTACATTCTCTACAACTTTTATTATATAACGTTTTGCGCTAAAATGCATATTAAAGCCGCAATCTTAAAAAGAAAATGTTTTTACGTAAAAACAGCCTCAAGCAGAATTTCAGCAAACATGGCGCCTACCCTATATTGTAGAGCATAAAAAATGTAGTAAACCAGTTGATTTTAAAAAAAATCGTAGGACTAGTTTTTGAGAAAATCGCAAAAAAGTGAAAAATTATACGAATAAACTACTACTTCCGGTTGACCGATTTTGATGAAAATGTTCGAGTCGGGTCCGGTAGTGATATGTAACTTAAGTTTCAAGTTTCAAGTTCTTACGATGTTCCGTTCTTGAGATATTCTGTTCACACACACACACACACACACAGACCAATAGCTAAAAACATGTTTTTTGGGTTCAGGGGGTCTGAAAACGTATAGATCCGGTGAAAACTCGATTTCGAAAAATCGACATGAAAACAATACTTTCCTTCCTATATATTCATATAGGCAAGAGAAAGTAAAAATTGTGTAAATGAGAATTTGTTTACTACTTTAATTTACTTTCATCTATTTAGTTCAAAAAATTTTAAGAAAGAATAATTTTCCTTTTTTTACATAAATAATTTTACATTTAATCACAAAATTAAGTACTATCAAATGAAATACTATTTGACATCTTTAAAAAATCATTAAAACAGAAGTATATATAATTTTTGTGTGGTCAGTTTATTGTTACAATCAACCCTCATATGTGTTACGACTTCCCCTGGTGCGGGGTGTAACACAGTACACACATAACACAGTACACGGAACAAGTTATTAACTTTCCTATAAAAAATCTACGCATTATTTTTAATTGATAGTAATGGTACCCTCGAGAAAAATAATAAAACAAAGCAATAAACATTAAAAAAAATTTGTTATAGTGAATTAAAAATTTTAAAAAATTATTAAAAACCTTGCTTGTGTTACAACCATCCCGGTCTCCCCTACATAGCCTACACGTTTGTCGTAAAATGCATACTAAGGCTCAAATCTTTAAAAATCGATTTTTTACACGTTTTCGAGAGAAAAAACCAGAAAATCGCTAATTACCGCTAAACTATGCCTTACACAAAAAAATGTTTAAATAAAAGTTCTAGGATTTTCAATTCTCTACAACTTTTATTATATACATTTTTGCGCTAAAATCTATAATCTAGGATATCAGTTTGTTGCCATTATATAGCCCTCAGAAAGGTTTATTCTTCGTAACCGTGCATTTCGTTAATGAATTTTTGTCATACGATCTTCTACCCTCGGTAAAGTATACTCTTTTAGTATTTTTATCGGGTTTTCATACGCATTTTAGCGCAAAAATGTATATAGGCTAATCAAATTTGTAGAAAATTAAAAATCCTACAACTCTTATTTCAAATATTTTTTTGTTTAACGCTTAGTTTAACGGTAATTAGCGATTTTCTGTTTTTTTCCTCACGAAAACGTGTAAAAAAAATCGATTTTTTTAAGGGTATCCGGAATGCCTATCTCCGTAATGTTAATGTAAGGAACATTTTCTCAAAACCTACTACAGTTATCCTATTCAATTTTTTTGTTGTTACTTTTCAGGCTATTCTACACCCACAGAATTAGTAGCATCTGTATGCATATTGTTAGGAAGATAAGAAAATGATTTTTAAAATTACCAATTTTGAAAAGCATAATTTTTTGCCTATTTAAGTGGAAAATAAATATTTAAACACTTTTTTTTACTGTAATATTAACTCAGAACATTTAAATTATGGTATAAAAGGCTGTGCAAAAATTTCATCAAAATCCGTTCACATTTGGCTGAGAAAATGTTCCTTATGCGTCAAAAATTGCTGTTTACGGGAAACAAGAAAAACTAAAAGATTTACGGGAAACAAGAAAAACTAAAAGAGAACACTTTATAAGTAGGCATACTACAAAATAGTTACCTCCAATACATTCCAGGATCATAATCTGGAAATTCCTCTAACTGTTACACTCACAGCTGGTTAATGCCGACTTAAAGTTTTAAAATAAAAACAAAATTATGAGTTAATAGTTTGTCATTCAAAAAATAGATGTGTTTATTCAAACTGATAACGTTTAGAAAATAACGTAAGGGTTCAACAAATTTTTAATTTTTTGGGGTTAAAAATTGCAAAAATCCCTACAAATTATACATGATTGGATGCAGAAAATTCTGAATTTTAATAATGTGCAAAAAACTGGATATGTGAAAATTTTTAATTTTCCTGTTCCGGGTACCCTTATAAAATTTCAGCCTTAGTTTTTTTTAGCTTTTATTTTTTATCGGGAACTGTACATAGTTGACAACTACCCAATTTGATCGCTGCTTTTTGCTGTAATTTTTTGACGTGTATTAGACATGAGTGAACAGGGACCCCCAGTAGAGTTTCTTCATGGATGGCTGTCAAATGGTCACCATACAAAGTCGCTTGCCCAACCGGTGTTACTTAACTAATAATAGCGACTTTCTACCAGCGACTGACTGGGCTGGCCCGAAGACCTCAGCCTTAGTATGCACTTTACGACAAAAGTGTATATAATAAAATGTATAGTAAATTAAAAGATCTACAACTTTTATTCAGAGCATTTTTCTCTAAAGAGCCTAGTTTAGCGTGAAAGAGTAATTTTCCGTATTTTTAAGCCAAACTGAGGTTGATTTTAATTTTGCGTTTTACACTCATGATTAAAAATAAGATTAGGTTTTTTTGTGGTTAGTTTTTTGTTTATTTCTAATGTTTTATTACTTAGGTTATATTGTCCATTATTTGCATTGGCAAGAAAAAGTCATGAGAGTGTTTCACACCAGATTTTTCATTTTACATAGTTTGTTTATGATTAAACATTGGTTATACGTTTCATTAATTATTGAATAGTAGCATGAAAAAGCCGTTGTGTGTGTTTCACACCAAATTTTTTTTATAATTTGGTTTTCAAAAACAAATAAGAAATATTAAAACGAAGCAAATAGAAAAGAATTCAAATTAGGTAGGCACTAAAAAATTAATTTAGAATATTACATAACTGTTTTAAAATATCTCGCTAAAATTTATGATGACAATTTAGAAATGTTTACATATTCTGTTTTTATTTGAACTGTTATTTTGAATATAAAGTATTTCACTGAATAGAAACGTAACCTGGTCATCTTAAAACGTACACATTTTTTAAAGAAATAGGTACAGGATGCCTCAAAAAAATCTCTTCATTGTTGTAGTTTAGGCCAACAGCCGCGAAAAGCTGGTTTGAACCTTCAGAGGTTTTACTAAGTAAAACGAGAAGTAAGGTGATTTACCATGCTTTCCTTACTGAGTTGAAAGAGTATGCTTATCAGCATACCAGGCCCTCCGAAAAGCACCTACTTTTTACCCTGTAAATGAAACCTTCACTTCATTCACCAAAAGGTCTTGCTCTATAGTGAAATTGATTACTCTCAGAGGAGATAACTCTGACTATTATCAGTTTCAAAACTATAAAGACTAGAGTTTGAAAGCAAGTTGTTGGAAAACAGCCAATGGTATATAAAGTGTACTTAACACCAAAATTTAGCTTGTTTAAATCTGCGTTGTTTAACAAAAGAAACGGTTTGAAGTTGTGTTATTGCTGTTTGAACAAAATAAGTGCCCGTTTTTTGAGCCTAATTTCCGTAGCCCTACTTTGAAGTCGTGTAAAATCAGAACGGGAGGTCAGATTCTCGCCAAATTTCAGGAGAATATATAAAATATCTTTCTAAAGGGCTCTGCAAAATCCCAATATCAAAACTCAAATTTTTAAGAAGCTGTCTTTTTTTCTTAGTATGCATTTTAAGACAAAAGTGTACATAATTAAATTTATAGGATATTAAAAGATCTTCAACTTTCGTTTTACGAATTTTTCTCTACAGAGCCTAAATTAGGGTGAAAGAGTGACTTTCCGTATTTTTAATCCAAACTCAGGTTGATTTTTATTTTTCGTCTTCACTCTAATTTAAATTAGTTTACGTTTAGTGCGGTTAGTTTTTTGTTTATTTCTAATGTTTTATTACTAATGTTAGGTTATATTGTTCATTTTTTGCATTGGCAAGAGAAGAAAGTCGTGTGTTTCACACGAGATTTTTATTTCATAATATAGCACACGGAAGCCCTAGTTCTAAATCCTCACATTACAAAATCGACATGAAAACAAATTGTACTTTCCTTTCCTATGTATTCATATAGTGCAAGAAAAAGTAATACGATCGAGAAGAAGTAGAAGGACGAGCAAGTGTATCAGGAAGTCGAGAAGGAGAAGGAGAAAATTGAGAACGAATAGAAAGACAAGAAGGAGGACGAGGAGAAGCAGAGGAGGAGGATGAGGAGAAGCAAGAAGAAATGGAGGACGGATAGAAGGCCAAAGAGGTGTAGGAGGAGATCGAGAAGGAGAAGGAAGAGGAGTAGAAGAAAATAGAGGACAAATAGAAGGACGGAGTTGTAGGAGGAGATCGGGAAGGAGAAGGACCAGGAGAAGCAGAGGAGGAGGATGAGGAGAAGCAGGAAGAAACGGAGGACAAGTAGAAGGACGAGGAGTTGTAGGAGGAGGCCACGAAGGAGGAGACGGAGGAGCAGGTGAAAATTGATTACGAATAGAAAGACAAGGAGGTGTAGGAGGAGATCGAGGAGAAGCAGGAAGAAATGGAGGACGAGAAGGGCAAGGAGGCGTAGGAGGAGATCGAGAAAGAGGAGGTGGAAGAGAAACAGAAAAAAATGGAAGACGAATAGAAAGACACGGAGGTGTAAGAGGGGATCAAGAAGGAGGAGGGTGAGGAGAAGCAAAAAGATATTGAGTACGAGTAGAAGGACGAGGAGCTGTAGGAGGAGATCGAGAAGGAGGAGGACGAGGAGAAGCAAGAAGAAATTTAGTACGAGTAGAAGGACGAGGAGGTCGAGACGGAGTAGTAGTGGAAGGAGGAGAAGGGGTGTAGGAAGACGACGAGGAGAAGCAGGAGCAGTAGATGAACGAACAGGTCGAGGAATAGGAGAAGTAGATGGGGAGAAGAATAAGATGCATTATTATACGTTATATAGATCTCCCCTCCGCCAATGACTATTACAGTATTTTTTGTAAAGTTGCAGATATATTTCAAAAACGAACAGATCAAGGCATTATAAAGTAAATGAATACGTTATTATTAACCTAAAATTATTATTTTGAAACAACCTGTTTATTTAAATTTACTATAGGCTACAATTAAAAAGTAAGGAAACCATAAAAACGTACAAATTCCAAATGATTGTAACACTTTTTTCAAATAACTACCTACTTTTGTAATACCTGTGTCTTTCTAAGTAATCCATCCGCTAATGGTTTTCTTTATTTTATTTATTTTTTTATTTATTTATTTATTTTCTCTATCGGCTGGTACTTATTAAAAAAGAAACAACAGGTTTTACATTTATTTGAACTCGTTTCATTGCCAATATTGTGTGTTCATTAATTTAAACAAAAAGTTGGTAAACGAGATATTAACAAGTTTTTTTTTGTTTTGATTCTCATTAATTGCATTATAGTAATTTTGAACACGTTATTTAAGACAATTATATGCATTTTTAACCGACTTAATATTATTCATGTATTTTTATAATGTTTACAAGTTATACAACTTTATTACTAAAATTAGCAAAAATAAAACCGATAAAACGGAATTGAATATTAATTTTATTAACAGGTCGAAAATAACCAAACCACAATGATACACTAGTTTTTTTACTTTCTCTTGCCTATATGAATATATAGGAAGGAAAGTATTGTTTTCATGTCGATTTTTCGAAATTGAGTTTTCACCGATCTACCACGTTTTCAGACACCCTGAACCCAAAAAAACATGTTTTAGGCAATTGGTCTGCGTGCGTGTGTGAGTGTGTGTGTGTGCGCGTGTGAACATAATATCTCAAAAACGGAACATCGTACGAACTTGAAACTTAAGTTAGATACCACTAGAGGACTCGACTCGAACATTTTCATCAAAATCGGTCAACTGGAAGTATAGTTTATTTGTGTCATTTTTCACTTTTTTGCGAGTTTCTCAAAAACGGCTCCTATGATTATTTTTAAAATCGCCTAATTTACTACATTTTTTATGCTCTACAAGATAAGATAGGCGCCATGTCTGCTGAAATTCTTGGGAAGGCTGTTTTCTCGTAAAAAATTTGTTTTTTTTAAGATTGCGACTTTAATATGCATTTTAGCGCAAAGAAAAAATTTAATTTATAGGAAAATAAAAGATCTACAACTTTTATTTAGAGCATTTTTCTCTACAGAGCCTAGTTTAGCGTGAAAAAGTGATTTTCCATATTTTTAAGCCAAACTGAGGTTGATTTTCATTTTGCGTCTTTCACTCATGATAAAAATTTGGTTATGATTATTAAGGTTAGTTTTTTGTTTATTCTAATGTTTTATTATTAATGTTAGGTTTAATGTTAGTTATTTCCACTGGCAAGAGAAAGTTGTGTGTTTCATACCAGATTTTTTTTTCTACAGATCCTACTTTCGGGTAAAATTAGTGATATTAAATTCCACAGACGTAGATTTTGATTTAGCGTCATTCACTCATGATTAAAATTAGATTATGTTTTTTTACTTTCTCTTGCCTATATGAATATATAGGAAGGAAAGTATTGTTTTCATGTCGATTTTTCGAAATCGAGTTTTCACCGGATCTATACGTTTTCAGACCCCCTGAACCCAAAAAACATGTTTTTAGCGATTGGTCTGTGTGTGTGTCTGTGTGTGTGTGTGTGTGTGTGTGTGTGTGTCTGTGTGTGAACAGAATATCTCAAGAACGGAACATCGTACGAACTTGAAACTTGAAACTTAAGTTACATACCACTACCGGACGCGACACGAACATTTTCATCAAAATCGGTCAACCGGAAGTAGTAGTTTATTCGTATAATTTTTCAGTTTTTTGCGATTTTCTCAAAAACTGGTCCTACGATTTTTTTTAAAATCGCCTATTTTACTCAATTTTTTATTCTCTACAAGATAGGGTAGGCGCCATGTTTGCTGAAATTCTCGGTGAGGCTGTTTTCACGTAAAAACGTTGTTTTTTTAAGATTACGGCTTTAATATAAATTTTAGCGCAAAAACTTATATAATAAAAGTTGTAGAGAATTTAAAAACCTACAACTTCTGTTTCAAACATTTTTTTTTATAACGCTTAGTTTAGCGGTAATTTGCGATTTTCTGTTTTTTTTCTCACGAAAACGTGAGAAAAATCGATTTTTTTAACATTTCGGTCTTAGTATGCATTTTACGACAAAAGTGTATATAATTAAATTTATAGAAAATTAAAAGATCTACAACTTTTGTTTAGAGCATTTTTCTCTAGAGCCTAGTTTAGCGTGAAAGCGTGATTTTCCGTATTTTTAAGCCAAACTGAGTTCGATTGTCATTTTGCGTCATTCACTCATGATTAAAATAAGGTTATGTTTTTGAGGTTAGTTTTTGTTCATTTCTAATGTTTTAATACTAATGTTAGGTTTATTGTTAATTATTTGCATTGGCAAGAGAAAGTTGTGTGAGTGTTTCACACCAGATTTTTCATTTTACATTGTTTACTATTGTCCATGATTGGCAGGTGGAGTGTTAAATTATTTGCACTCGATCTGTTAGTTCCCGGGCTACAAAAAATAGTTCTGTTTCTTATTACAAGGTCAGCCAATTATACGACTGAAGCATTTAATACAGACGAGTTAGGAGGTGTAAAAGACACTTGTCAGAGATATCTCCTCCGAGATTAAAGAATTTCATTATTAGCCAGACCCTGTGGTAAATGAAGTGGTGTCATTTTCAGGGTGGAAATAGATGCTTTTCAGATGGCTCGGCATGCTGATAAGCATACTTTTCCACTCAGTGAGGAAGGCAATATAGTAAACCACCTCACTCCTCCTTTTACTGAATAAAACCTCCCGAGGTTCAAACCAGCCTTTCGGCTGATGACCAAAACAACATCGTTAACTAATGATTAAACATGGGTTATATTTCATTATATACAATGGCAAGACAAAGTCGTGTGAGTGTTTCACCAGATTTTTCTCTAAAAATTGAAAAAAAATCATTAGCAGTTTACAGTTAAACAGAATAGATTATATTTCGCAAGAATGTAAAAATCATACGGGAATGTACATGCTCAAGTTACTTTACAAGTTAAAAGTGATCTGGCATTGAAAAAAGTTCAACTTTCGGTAATTCAGTCCGATATTACAATAAGTTGTCATAAACCGAGTGAATGTTTTCGAAGCAACGGGAAATGTATATGCAACAATAAGTTTCACTTTAAAAAAAAGTAATTTATTTAAAAGAAACAACGTTGATGTAGGTCATTACAATGTAATACCAAATAAATATTATAATTATAGAACCAAGAGCATGTTAGTACTACAGGGTGTACAATAAATTATAACAACAATTAAAATAAATGGCATAAAATGCAATGAGCATATCAAGTAACTAACAAAATCTATACTTCTATATCTATACTAACATAATAAAGAAGAAACATCTGTTTGTTTGTTTGTTTGTTTGTTTGTTTGTTTGAGGTAATCTCATAAAATATTGAACTTATTTTAAAAAATTTTTCATTGTTGCATAGCTTAGAGCGTCCTGATCAATATAGGCTACTTTGCAACTTTCAGTAACTTTACTTAATAAGTTAAGCAACTTAAACTCTGACGATGTCGCATGTTTTAGATTATCTGGTGCATAGCACTTTTATTTTTTTCTAAGTCCTCTGGATGGTGTATTTTTTGGGCTAGAAGCAAGATTCAACCTTTATATTTCATAGAAAAACGTGAAGTATAACATTCGATTCCAAAAACATTAAAAATTCCGAAATATTAAACATTTTTATTTTATGTTTCATATATTTGTTTTCATTGGACAGGTAGTGAATGAGTCATATATTTCCAATTACTCTGCGTACCGCACCCACTTATTACTGTCTCTTATCTCAGCCATATATCAACGGTCTCTTTCTTTTCCATCCGTATTCTTCTATCCATTCTATTCAATTCTGTTGAATCGCTGGGACAAATATTTAAAACGGTGGGCATCGATTTGAGACAAGAGTGCTTCCTTCACTCATGGACAACTTTATGTCGGACTTTCTAGAGCTGGAAGTCCAGAAAAACAATTTTATTTTGCTGCCACAGGGCAACGAAACCACAAAATATTGTATATAGAGAGGATTTAAAATAATTTAATGAGGCCTACATTAGCTGCTGTGAAGCGAAGCGAGCGGGGGTTGCTAGTCTTATATAAAACTCCACGAACCTTTCCAAAATAAATAATAAAATATAAATAACCAATCTTTACTCATGAGTGAAAGACACAAAATGAAAATCAACTTCTGTTCGATTTAAAAATTTGACAAATCACCAAATGGTGATAAACTAGGCTCTGCGGAAGAAGAAAAAAATAGAAGTAGTTTTTGAGAAAATAGCAAAAAAATTAATAATTACAACATGAATAAAACTACTACTTCCGGGAGACCGACTTTCATGAAAATTTTCGTGTCCAGTCCACTTGTGGTATGTTATTCTATGCCGTTCTTTAGAATATTTTGTTCACACACGCGCAGAAAAACATGAGGAGAGAAGACAGCAAAAGAGAAGAAAGGGGGAGAAGAAGAAGAGGGAGAGAGGTGGGAGGGAGTGAGAGAAGGAAACCAATAACAAAAAACTTATTTGGGTCAGGGGACCAAAAAAGGTACCCCTCTTTCTTAGATTGTAATTTTTTTTAATTCTTTTGCCTATATGAATATACATGTATAGGATTGTTTTATGTTGATTTTTCGAAATTGAGTTTTCACCGTTTTCGGACCCCCTGAACCCCAAAAAGCATGTTTTAGCGATTTGTCTGTGTTTGTTTGTGTGTGTGTGCGCGCGAGCGTGTGCATGAGTGTGTGTTTGTGAATAGAATATCTCAAGAACGAACACCGTACTTACGTTAGATACCACTACAGGAACCGACTACGGAATTTCATCAAAATCGGTGAACTGGAAGTAGTAGTTTATTAGTGTCATTTTTCACTTTTTTGCGAATTTCTCAAAAACGGCTTCTACGATTTTTCTTGAAATCACCTCATGTACTACATTTTTATTGCTTTACAAGATTAAGTAGGCGCCACGTCTGCTGAAATTCTTGGGAAGGTTGTTTTCCCGTAAAAAATTGTTTTTTTTTTAAGATTGCGGCTTTAATATGCATTTTGACGCAAAAATGTATATAATACAAGTTGTAGAGAATTTAAAATCCTATAACTTTTATTTCAAATAATTTTTTGTATAGGCCTAACGCTCAATTTAGAGGTAATTAGCGATTTTCTGTTTTTTTTCACGAAAGCGTGTACGAAAATCGATTTTTTTTTAAGATTTCAGCCTTAGTAGCCTTATGCATTTTACGGCAAAAGTGTATATAAAAAAGTTTATAGGAAATTAAAAGATCTACCACTTTTAATTAGCGCATTTTTCTCTACAGAGCCTAGTTTAGAGTGAAAGAGTAAATTTCCGTATTTTTAAGCCAAAAGAGGTTGATTTTCATTTTGAGTCTTTCACTCATGATTAAAAAATTAGGTTATTTTTTTGTTTATTTCTAATGTTTTATTACTAATATTAGGTTATAGTATTATTAATTATTTTCATTGGCAAGATAAAGTCGTGTGAGTGTTTCACACCGGATTTTAAATATGTAAAATGGCTGAGTTGCAAAAAGTTGATAAATTTTGCAACATTTTGTATTTAATATTA
Source organism: Catonia carolina (assembly GCA_035578175.1). Classification (NCBI taxonomy): domain Eukaryota; kingdom Metazoa; phylum Arthropoda; class Insecta; order Hemiptera; family Achilidae; genus Catonia; species Catonia carolina. The sequence continues at coordinate 12,512,847 of JAQMRL010000014.1, read as the reverse complement.
TAATACTGTAATAGTTGTGGGGGTAATAGTTAAAAATACGGCAGTGTGATGCAATTGGGTTTGCCTGACACCAGACGTTAGGCAGTCGGAATTTTTATCAGACCCAAATAACCTACGATCGTATGCTATAGCTATGTTATAGCAAGCTGCCTTTCTCATATTATACGTATTACAATATCACATTACATCCGGAAACCAGTTTCAGTAGGTCTATCAACATATTTTACATCAAACTTTATTTATTCCTAAAATTTACATTTACTGTGGCATTTCGCGATGATTTATTAACAAATTCACTAGATTTACCACGCTCAAACACTTGATTCTTTAAAACGTTGCTTTCGCTTGCCCTGTACGCATTAACCGTGCTTCCCAACAAATTTGACGTGTAGGGAAATTAACTTTGTACAATGTACTGTCAACATTAATCTTATTACAAGGGTGTATTTCAATTTTATTACTCCAGTCGTTTGGAAACAGAATAAAATTGAGTCTACAAAATTTTCAATTCAATTATTAATAAAATAATGACAAATTGTTTCAATTCAATTTCGATTTCGTCGTATACAACGTGTGGCTATTAAATAACGAGACTAACGTAAAAAATTTTTTTTTTATTTTATACATAATCACTTATTGTCACCTTCAATATACACCCCTTCTCTATCCCTACAACGCTCCATCCGAATTTTCCATTGTTGGAAACAGTGCTGGAAGTCATCTTCTGTCAGCTCCTTCAGGACACGTGCCGTTTTCTCTTTTACAGCTTCCACAGAATCAATTCTTGTCCCTTTTAATGCAGATTTCACCTTAGAGCACAAGTAGAAGTCACATGGTGCAAGATCTGATGAATAAGGTGGATGTTCTAACACTGAGATGCTGTACTTGGCTAGGAAACTCTTGACAGATAACGCGGAATGAGCTGGCGCATTGTCTTGGTGGAGAACTCATGATTTGCCCTGCCACATTTCGGTGCGTTTTTTCCTTACCCTTTGACGTACGTAGTTTAGAAAGTACCTCAAGGTAGTAGTATTGATTATTTGTTTTACCTTCAGGAACCCAGTGAAGGTACGCAATCCCATGGATATTAAAAAAAACAATCATCATTGCTTTAAATTTTGACTTGCTCATTCGAGCTTTTTTGGCTCTTTGTAAAGTTCGGCTCTTCCAGTGCATCGATTGGCGCTTCGTTTCCGGATCATAAGTAAAAAACCACGTTTCATCACATGTTAGGCTATTATATTTCCAAAAAATTTGGGTCATTTTCAATCGCGTACAAAGTGTCAGTTCAAACATATTTGCGAGCTTCTTGTTCAAACGTTAGAATTTTAGCACACACTTATGTTAAAATATTGTCATGTAAAATTTGCCGTACAGATTCTTTAGCCTATCAATACAGAGTTTCACCAATTGCGCGAATACTTAATCTACGGTCAGACCTAATCAAATTACCGACTTTTTCATCCGTTTTTGACGTTGAAGGGCGACCTAGCCGTGAATCATCTTCAACGTCTTCTCTGCCATCTTTAAAACGCTTAAACCATTCAAAAACATGTGCCCGCGATAAACATTTACTGCCGTATACTTCTTTCAGTAAATTATAAGTTTCAGTAGCAGTTTTCCAAGTTTAAAGTGAAATTTCACAATAATTCGCTGCTCTACTATTACGCTAACCATTTTATCCGGCAAAACAAAAAAACAACAATAACGCGAACGTAGGCTCTGACTAAACGGTGTTACAGAAGCGAGACTAGCTGCATACTAAAGAGAAAGGTTCACACTAAACAGCTGTTGATTAATGGCGGTTGACGCATGCCTCCTTGATCCACAAGCAGCGTCAGTTTCGTTATTTAATAGCCACACCTCGTAGATAGGGAGTCACGAGAATCCTTTTTACTTTCTCATGCCTAGCATAATTGGGGAACATCGGGACCGGAGCATTTTGGCCCAATTAAACGCCTGGCCCTAATAAACGAATTCGTAAACTATGGCGTATACGATACTCTATTTTATTAAAATTATCACATACATAAATTTTATATGCAAGTTCCATCCATATACACACGAAACAAATAAAAGTGTATCAGAACAATGATTAACTTTTTAGCAAAACCTTTTGCCTTGGTTTTAAGCATTGGACCATTGACACTAACAGGTTACGAAGTTATAATGGCGAACCATTCATTCCACGCTTTTGAACAAGTGGATCCGTTCTTCACGTTTCCTTTTCTGAGATGTTCCATGATCTTTTAATGCCCAATCTTGGCGTATTTTATTTTCTTGGAACACGACACAAGCTATCGTAATTTTCGGTACACCGATTAGTCCGATACTTTACGGCGGCTTAAGTTAGGTGGATTCGTTTTTATTTTGTCGAAAAATTTTATTCGTTCACACAGCCATATCGTTACGCGGAATTTAACTCGCAAAGACGTTAAAAAAATATCAACAATGTGAAACGAACGGGAACAAAAAAAATTAAAAAAGTATGCCTGGAGATAACAAAACATCCAGACTCGAAAAATAGTGTGTTACAGTACACTCGTGAAATCACAAAAACTGATGAGAAGCATGGAATTACGAACGTTCTATGTACGTATGACAAGCGACAACTAACCATAAGTTGCAAGGAGGCTATACAGCTTGTAAGGTTGGGCAAAACTAGTGGATATGACTCACTGAAATTTGTGCAATGACGATTATATATCGTACACATTGTACTGTAAATAACAACTCTGTCATGACTGATGTGTAATTACTGTTGTTTATCTGTCGAAATTTTTACTACCTCTATCCTTCCCATTATCTTATCTTGCCGCTTAAAACCACGTGTGGTTCGTCGCTGGCCTGTAATGGTTTCAATAAAACATTTATATTGTACATACATCACATTGGCCAAAATAAGCGGCATTTTGGACCGAATAAACGGAGTAATTATCAATGTAAAATCCCATTCTGTTTTTGTTCATTAAAGAACTAGCCCCAAAAACCGGCTGCCCCAATTAACCAGTGGACCATTAATCCGGAATCGGCTGTATAAAAGAAGGAAAGTATTGTTTTTGTCAATTTTTCGAAATCGAGTTTTCACCAAATCTACACGTTTTCAGACCCCCTGAACCCCAAAAACATATTTTTAGCGATTGGTGTGTGTGTGTGCGTGCGCGCGCGTATACGTGCGTGCGTACAAAATATTTCTAGAACGGAATATCGTACGAATTTTAAATTTCGTACACGCTGTAAGAATATAATTGTTTATGATGTGTTAAAATTTCAAACTTTTTTGTCAAATAATTATCGAGTTACACGCCTCTAGACCCATGAAATTTGTTGCGGTAGCAAAAAAACCGGATCTTTTTGTCTTCCAACCTCGACATGGTAATTTTTATAGAACATTAAAAATATAGGTTTATTATAGGTCAACGCAAAATAAAATGAGCAAAATTTTGATGTAAAAAATGCTGAAATCCGACTTATATTTTGGAGATGCAAGGGTTCAAACTCGGGAGTCTATGATTATGAAACCGATAAGACTAGTAGGTAGAAAATCGATATTATCTACTTGTAACATAGATAGAGATAGATAGAGGTATGTGAAGAATATAAGTATCTAGGTGTGGTGTTGAGTAAAGAAGGAAACAGCCAACGGGAGATAGTAAATAGAGTGACTCAGGGAAAAGTAGTTACAGGAATGCTGAATTCAGTTTTGTGGTCAAAGGATATCCGGACAGAAACAAAGTGTAGAATTGGAAGAGCGATACAACAAAGCGTTCTTACATATGGTGCGGAAACGTGGGAGCTAACTGAGAGAAGTAGACGAAGGATTGCGGCTGCACAGATGGACTTCTGGAGACGCAGTTGTCGTGTTTCGAGGATGGACCATATACGAAATGAAACAATCTGGCAGAGAGTAGGAAAACCAAGTAGGGTATTGGATGAAATTGGGAAAAAAGTATTGTTTTGGTATGGGCACTTGAGAAGGATGAGTGCGAGCAGATGGCCCAGTAGGTTATGGAATTGGACCCCAACAGAGAGAAGGAAAAGAGGCCGTCCAACGAGACGGTGGATGGAGGAGGTGATGGAAGCAATGAACAAGAGAGATCTGCAGGAGGGTGATTGGCTGGATCGGGAAGCTTGGCGATTGAAATGCGAAAGACGGCTTTAATTGCTGTAGAAATTCGCAAAAAAAAAACAAACTTTTTTTTTACTACTTTTCCTGTACACCCAACTTCAGGGTATTATTACTTTGTTCACACGTACTTCAAAATGCATGGGGCTACAAAGTTTTTATGCTAACGTAATTCTGTAATCAACAATAAAACAAGCTTTAATTTGACTTATCGTAATTATTTTTACATAGGCTATAACGGTTCAAAAGATATTGTTGTTTAAAGACAGGTGCTTTCTTTCGTGAATCGGAGTTAGGGTATCCCCTCTGAGAGTAATGAATTTCATTATACTTCTAGACCATGTAGATGTTGTAAGTAGATGCTTTTAAAAAAGGCCTGGCATACTGATAAGCATACTTTTCCACTCAGTGAAGTAGGAAATGGTAAACCACCTCACTCCATTTTTTTTTACTTAGTAAAGCTTCTAGAGGTTCAACCCAGCCTTTCAGCTGATGACCTAAACAACAATTTTAACTGCTAAATATCTTCATGACCCACCGGGTTGGTCTAGAGGTAAAGTCGTCGCCAAAATCAGCTGTTTAACAGCTGATTTTCGGAGACGAAGGTTCCTGGTTCAAATCCTAATAAAGGTAGTTACTTTTATACGGATTTGAATTCTAGACAGTGGTTGCTGGTGTACTTTGATGGTTGGGGTTTAATTAACCATACTCTCTCAGGAATGGTTGGCCTGGGTCTGTACAAGACTACACCTCATTTACACGTCATACACAATCATCATCCTCACATCATTGGGTCATGGGGTTGCTTATTGTTCTGAATTGAACAGATTGCAACGTGCACATATTAGGGATTTAAAAAAAAAAAAAAAAAAAAATATCTTCATCATTTCGGGTCTTTCCAGTCACGTTTTTTACGAATCTCATTTACCCTTGACCAAAATTAATAGATTTCAATAACTACGCGTATCATGTACAACTTAGAAACAAATGTATAAGAAACGGCGTTAACGAGAAAAAACTAAATACATTAAAAATGAACAGGCCCTGTATAATTATATAAATTATGTAAAATGAAATATTTGTTATTACTGTACTAATATTTTACACACTCGCTAAAGTACCCGTAAAATCAAGTAAACATTTTATAAGTAACATCATATTTACTGAAGAAAAATAAATAAAAGGATTTACAGGTTGTCCCGAAAAAAATATACACTCTTTTACTTTCTTTCTTCTTTCTTTTTACTTTCTCTTACCTATGTAAATATATGGAAAGGAAAGTATTGTTTTCAAGCCGATTTTCCGAAATCGAGTTTTCACCAGATCTACAAGTTTTCAGACCCCCTGAACCCAAAAAACAAGTTTTTAGCGATTGGTCTCTGTGTGTGTGTGTGTGTGTGTGCGCGCGCGCGCGCGCGTGTGGGTGGGTGCGTGCGTGCGTGTGTAAATAGAATATCTCGAGAACGGAATATCGTGCGAACTTGAAACTTAAGTTAGGTACCACTAGAGGACCCGACACGAACATTTTCATCAAAATCGGTCAACCGGAAGTAGTAGTTTATTCGTGTCATTTTTCACTTTTTGCGATTATCTCAAAAATGGCTTTGTCGATTTTTTTAAAAATTCGCCTCATTTGCTAATTTTTTAGGTAGGCGCCTTGTCTGCTGAAATTCTTGGGAAGGTTGTTTTTCTCGTAAAAAAATGGGTTTTTTAAGATGCGACTTCAATATGCATTTTAGCGCAAAAATGTATATAATAAAAGTTGTAGAGAATTTAAAATCATACAACTTCTATTTCAAACATGTTTTGTATAACGCTTAGTTTAGCGGTAATTAGCGATTTTCTGTTTATTTCTCACGGAAACGTGTAAAAAAAATTTATTTTTTTAAAGATTTCAGCCTTAGTAGCCCTATCCATTTTACTACAAAAGTGTATATAATAAAATATATAGGAAATTTAAAGATCTACAAGTTTTACTTGGAGCATTTTTCTCTACAGAGCCTAGTTTAGCGTGAAAGAGTGATTTTCCGTATTTTTAAGCCAAACTGAGATCGATTTTAATTTTGCGCCATTCACGCATGATTAAAATTAGGTTAAATTTTTTGAGGTTAGTTTTCTTGTTTATTTCTAATGTTTTATTACTAATGTTAGGTTATATAATTAATTATTTGCATTGACAAGAGTAAGTTGTGTGAGTGTTTCACACCAGATTTTTAGATTTTATATAAATTATTGTTAGTTGTAAATCAACCTATGAATAAACACGACGCGGTCATTGAGTAAATGCATTACAGGTTCTCACGCACGCACGCACGAATATTATAACTCATGCATTTAGAGAGCGGGAGTGGGAGAGAATGTTATTCGTAGATATACACAACAAACAAGAACTTAAATTTCACGGGCGATTGCAAAAAAAAAGATTTGGTAATCTTAAATTAACGTATTAACGAGTCCAGTTTTTAAGACGCAAAACGAGGCTAAAAACCTTAATATTGAAATGGTACCTAATACTAAAAACTTGTTTAATGACGTTGGGTTAATTTTTTCTGATATGTTGGAAGATCCAACTTTCACTTTGTGTATGCCAAGTTAAAGTGTTATTGTATTACAATTATTGTAAAATCAATAATAAACGTAGTTACATGTAGAACCGGTTTTATTTGGGATTAATACGAGCAATACAATTAACAGATGTATAACAACAATATGGGAATTTATTAACCTATGTCTAAAAAGAGTTGTAGTTTCCTGTCTCATCTATAAATTTTTTATCGTGAAAACTTTTACTACTACTTTATTAACAACTTCGCGCTCGATGTGATTCCGGCTTCTAATGAAATAAAAATTAATTACTTTAAGATTTAATTTAAATATTTTTAAAAACAATGTATTGTTTTGTAATAAATAGTAAAATGTAATAAATTCGTGAGAAAAAACAGAAAATCGCTAATTACCGCTAAACTAAGCGTCATACAAAAAAATGACGCTTCAAATGATGTTTCAAATAAAATTGTAAAATTTTTAATTCTCTAACTTTTTTTTATAAATTTTTGCGCTAAAATGCATATTAAAGCCGCTATCTTAAAAAAACAATTTTTTTAAGAAAAAACTGCCTCCCCAAGAATTTCTGCAGACATGGCGCTTACCCTATCTTGTAAAGCATAAAAAATTTACTAAATGAGGCGATTTAAAAAAATCGTAGAAGCCGTTTTTGAGTAAATCGCAAAAAGGGAAAAATGACACGTATAAACTACTACTTCCGGTTGACCGATTTTGATGAAAATGATCGTGTCCGGTTCCTCTAGTGGTATCTAACTTAAGTTTTAAGTTTCAAGAACGTACGATGTTCCGTTCTTGATATAAAGCCGCAACCTTAAAGAAACAATTTTTTTACGAAAAAACTGCCTACCCAGAATTTCAGCAGACATGGCGCTTACCCTATCTTGTAAAGCATAAAAAATTTACTAAATGAGGCGATTTAAAAAAAATCGTAGAAGCCGTTTTTGAGTAAATCGCATAAAGTGAAAAATGACACGTATAAACTACTACTTCCGGTTGACCGATTTTGATGAAAATGATCGTGTCCGGTTCCTCTAGTGGTATCTAACTTAAGTTTTAAGTTTCAAGAACGTACGATGTTCCGTTCTTGATATAAAGCCGCAACCTTAAATAAACAATTTTTTTACGAAAAAACTGCCTCCCCAAGAATTTCAGCAGACATGGCGCTTACCCCATCTTGTAAAGCATAAAAAATTTAGTAAATGAGGCGATTTACAAAAAAACAATCGTAGAAGCCGTTTTTGAGTAAATCGCAAAAAGTGAAAAATGACACGTATAAACTACTACTTCCGGTTGACCGATTTTGATGAAAATGATCGTGTCCGGTTCCTCTAGTGGTATCTAACTTAAGTTTGAAGTTTGAAGAACGTACGATGTTCCGTTCTTGAGATATTCTGTTCACACACACACACGCGCGCGCGCACACACACACATACACACAGACCAATCTAAATCAAAATTTTAAAAACGTATGAGTTTAAAATTTCGTACAAGCTGAAAGAATATAGTCTAACTGTCAATGTTGCGTTAAAATTTTAAATTTTTTCGGTCAAGTAATTATTGAGTAACACACCTCTAAACGCATGAAATTTCTTGTGGTAACAAAAAACCGGGTCTTTTTACCTTCCAACCTCGATATGGCAATTTTTAAACAACATTAAAACTATAGGTTTATTAAGAGTCAACGCAGAATAAAATTAGCTAAATTTTGATGTAAAGTATGTTAAAATCCGACTCATATTTTTGGAGATGCAAGGGTTCAAACTCGGGTGTCTATCATTAAGAAACAGATAGTAGTAACCTGTAAAATTTCTTACATTTCAGATCGAGGTGGGTAATAATTCCTGACTTGGAAATAATTCGAACCCGAAAAATTCTCCTTTACAGTGGACAATGCAGTCTACCGTTCTAACCTCAGAACCATGTAGTCGGTCTACAAATATGTGATTATAATCAGACATATATAGCTCATTAAATTTAATATCATTTTAATTATTTTGCCAATAACAGGCAGTTGGAGTTTAAAAATATTTGCACTCGATCTGTTGGTTCCAAGGCTACAAAAAAATAGTTCTGTTTATCACATAGTCACCCAATTATATGACTGAAGCATTTAAGAACAGAAGAGGTAGAGGTGTAAAAAAACACTACTATCGGTTTCATAATCATAGACACCCAAATTTGAACCCTTGCATCTCCAAAACTATGAGTCGGATTTCAATATACTTTACATAAAAATTTAGCTCATTTTATTCTGCGTTGACCTAAAACAGTCCTATATTTTAATATTTTTTTAAAAATTGCCAAATCGACGTTGGAAAAAAGCCTTTTTTTGCTGCCTCAAAGAATTTCATGCGTTTAAGAGACGCTACAACTCCTAAACATACATGTTATATTAAATCCGCCGTAATTAGGTCGACTTGATTTCCCTAATTCAATTTAAATCTTTTACCAAAATCTGTCCTGGGTGAAGTTTCATACTTTTAGGCCTTATATTTTAAGGGCCGGATTACTGGAGGTGCCGGACTACTGCACGGCCGGACTACCGAGATTCTACTGTAATGAATTTCATTACACGCCCAAACCCTGTGGTGAATGAAGTGAAGGTGTCATTTACAGGGTAGAATGTACATGCTTTTCAGAGGCCCTGCTCTGTATAAGCATACTCTTACACTCAGTGAAAAAGGCAATGGTAAACCACCTCATCGTTTTATTTACTACATCCTGTTGTAGTTTAGGTCATCAGCCGAAAGGCTGGTTTGAACCTGTAGAGGTTTTACTAAGTAAAACGAGGAGTGAGGAGGTTTACAATTCCTTTCTTCACTGAATGGAAAGTACCCTCATCAGATATGCCGGACCCTCTAAAAAGCACATATTTTCCGATCTGCAAATGACACCTTCACTTCGTTGACCACAGGGTCTGGGTGTGTAATGAAATTCATTACAGTAGAATCTCGGTAGTCCGGCCGTGTAGTAGTCCGGCACCTCCAGTAATCCGGCCTTTAAAATATTAGGCCTAAAACTATGAAACCTCACCCAGGACAGATTTTTGTAAAAGATTTAAATATTAGGGAAATCAACTCGACCTAATTACGGCGGATTTAATATAACATGTATGTTTAGGATTTGATTAAAGAAATGAATAAGCAGACCTTAATTATTGTTAAATGGAATAATTTTTGGCCTTTTTTCCAAAACCCAGAACTAGGTCATACTCTATACTTCACGCTAAATTGACAACGAAACGTAATTCTCAGAACACGAGCACCCCCACACCGCACAAGGCGATGTCAATAGCCGATAATTATGTTTAGTACAATGACTACAGAAGTACTCAACAAACCTTTTTTAATTAGGTAGTTAATTTAGTTTAAAATCACATAGAAATCAACGCATAGGCTATTCAATATTTTGTTTAAATTTATAATTTATAGTTCCAAAATTCCAACACATCCAGTAATCCGGCACCCTCTCGGTCCCGAACAGGCCGGGCTACTGAAATTCTACTGTACTTTTAGAAGAGATAACTCTGATTAGAGTCATGTACACCTCTACCTCTTCTGTTCTTAAATTATTCAGTCATTTAATTGGATGACCATGTGATAAGAAACAGAACTATCTACTTTTGCCCTGCAACGAACAGATTGAGTGTAAATCTTATAGAGGTTCAAACCAACCTTTCGGCTGATGACCTAAACAAAAACAACATTAATTATTAGTATCTATTAATAACTACTGTATCTATTCTACTAGTATCTATTACTAGTATCTATTCGCATACATAATATAATTTCATAACGCCACTATAGTTAAATTTAAGTTATTTTTATCTAATAAACCCCTTCCTTATATGAACGAAAGGGTAAACATTATATATTTGTACAATAATTACTTAAATGTCATCATAACTGACCAGAACAAAATGTTTCTTTTGTTTACAACTTTCAAAAAATCTACGTCACATATTTTATGAAGTAATACAAAAATTTATATTATATGAATGTTATCGACAAATCTTAGGATTTTATTTACCAATAGTTAAGTAATTACACATCACACATTATGTTGACCTAAAATTACCTTAAATAGTTACAATTATCCGTTCATTTGTAATTCGGAACGACTGTTATATTACTAATAACTTTTGTTATTAAGTGAATTTAACAAATACATTTGTTGACTACAACATGTTATGAATTTTTGTTGTAAACTTTCTAATTATACGATTAAATAAAAATAAATTTTATTATCATGGTGGTAATTTATAAAATTGTCATCTATCATTTTCATATGTCCGTCCGTCCATCACATTCAAGATGTCAGAAACTACATGAGATAACAAAAAACAGTTTTCAGATTAGAAATCTACAAAAAACGTGAATAGGCTTAAATTTGGTTTCAAGTTCTGGTTTTAACTGGAAGTGGCTTACATCCGGAAGTCAAGAAATTACAAAGTCAGAAACTACAAGAAAAAGCAACAAACAGTTTCCGGATTCGCAATCTACACAAAAAGTTAATGGGCCTAAATTCGGTTTTAAGTTATAGTTTTGGCCGGACGAAACCCAAAACCGGAAGTCAAAAGAAACTACATGAGATAACAACAAACAGTTTTCGGATTCGTAATATGCACAAAAAGTTAATAAGCGTAAATTCGGTTTGAAGTCCCCATTTTGACCAGACGTGGCCCAAACCCGGAAGTTCAGAAATCAAAGTCAGAAACTACAAGGCATAGAAACACACAGTTTTTGGATCCGAAATCTACACAAAACGTGAATGGGCCTAAATTCGGTTTTAAGTTCCGGTTTTGACCGGAAGTCAAGAAATCAATGTCAGAAACTCCATAAGATAACAACAAACAGTTTTCGGATTCGTTATCTACACAAAAAGTTAATAAGCCTAAATTCGGTATGAAGTTCCGGTTTAGAGCAGACGTGGCCCAAAACCAGAAGTCAAGAAATCTAAGTCAGAAAGTACAAGACGTACAAACACAGTTTTCGGATTCAAAATCTACACAAAATTTAATAAGCCTAAATTCGGTTTGAAGTTCCGGTTTTGACCGGACGTGGCCCAAAACCGGAAGTCAGGACATCAAAGTCAGAAACTACATGAGATAACAACAAACACATTTCGGATTCGAAATCTACACAAAACGTGAATGGGCCTAAATTCGGTTTTAAGTTACGGTTTTGACCGGAAGTAGCTTAAATTCGGAAGTCAAGAAATCAACGTCCGAAACTGCAAGAGATGACAACAAACATTTTTCGGATACGTAATCTACACAAAAGGTTAATGGGCCTAAATTCAGCTTGAAGTCCCGGTTTTGACCGGAAGTGGCCCAAAATCCATCATTACCGTTTCTTAACCCACCGTACTCGCTAATGATTACGCTTGTTGAAGCGACTTTAAATAAACAAAAAAAGTAAGTTAACTTAAAAAAAAACAAATCCCAATTTTAACCATAAGCGAATTTTTTTTTTTTTTTTTGGTTTAACGTCCGACTGTTTTGCAAATTGCTGCTAATGCAGACGGTGAAGGATGAAATGAATTTTTTGTAACGTATGAAAAAATGCCATGCCCGAGTGGGATTCGAACCCAAGACCGCGTGATGAGAGGCGAGCACGTTACCAATAAGCGAATGATGAAAAAAGAAAACCAACCTCAGTTTGACTTAATAATACGGAAAATCACTCTCTGAAGCTAAACTAGGCTCTGTAGAGAAAGATGCTTAAAATAAAAGTTGTAGATCTTTTAATTTCCTATAAATTTCATTATGTACAGTTTTGCTGTAAAATGTATACAAAGGCTGAAATCTTAAAAAATCGATTTACCACAGATTTCATGAAAAAACAGACAATCACTTATTACCGCTTAACTAAGCTAAAAAATATTCGAAATAAAAGTTGTAGGATTTCAAATTTACTACAACTTTTACTATACATTTTTGAGCTAAAATGCATAAATTAAAAACAATTTTTTTACGAGAAAACAGCGTTTTTTAAAATTTTAGCAGACATGGCGCCTACATTATCTTGTAGAACATAAAATATTTAGTAAATGAGGCGATTTTTCAAAAATAGTAGAAGCCGTTTTTGAGAAAATTGCAAACAAGTGAAAAATGACACGAATACACTACTACTTCCGGTTGACCGATTTTGATGAAAATGTTCGTGACGGGTCCTCTAGTGGTATCTAACTTAGGCCAAAGTTTCAAGTTCGTACGATGTTCCGTTCTTGAGATATTCTGTTCACACACAGATCAAGCGCTAAAAACATGTTTTTTTGGGTTCCGGGGGTCTGAAAACATGTATATCCAGTGAAAACTCGATTTCGAAAAATCGACATGAAAACAATACGTTCCTTCCTAAATAATCATTTAGGCAACAGAAAGTAAAAATAACAAAAATAAATCAAATATAATTAAAAATTAAAAACTAACCTTTATTTAATTAACCCTTGTATCTTATCCACGTAAATCCGAAGGTGAAATTGCTAGACAACGTAAAACCGTAGTCAAAATTTCTCCTACGTCAAAACTGACATCTGTTAAGACAATGAAGAAATTTTATACTTTTTGAACAAAAAATTTTGTTAGGTGTTGTTTCTCTGGTTTGTGGTAAATTATAATTAAGATAATAATTGTTTTTACACGATTATATAACACAAAGAGTAATTAAACATATAATTAAATTAATTCATTAAGTTTAATTTTATTGGTCGTTTAACAATAATTTCATTTTATTCACACGAATTTATTTCTTCAGAACAATTAAACATCTACTTACACATAACGTTATCTGAAACAATATTACTCAATTTAAATAACTAAAACTGAGAAATAAAGATTTTCCGAACGCTTTTAATTTTCTAAGAAATATAAATTTAAATTTCTCAAAGAAAAAATATAGAAATGTAAATGTCTTTCATACCTTAAAAAAACAATCGTAATTTTAAGGAACTCTCCCATTACGTGGATATAAATCTTCATTTCCGCTGATTCTTTTTGCTTTTATGCTACACAAACGAACGAAATTATTATAGATTATATCGTTTGGTTATTTTCCGAATGAAAATTGTAGTAATACGCGGTGTAGCTATTAAATAACGAGACTGACGTTGTAAAAAATTTTATTTTTATTTTATATATAATCACTTATTTTCAACTTCAATATACACTCCTTCTCTATCCATACAACGCTGCATACGAATTTTCCATTGTTGGAAACAGTGCAGGAAGTCATCTTCTGTCAGCTCCTTCACGACATGTGCCACTTTCTGTTTTACAGCTTCCACAGACTCAAATCTTGTCCCTTTTAATGCAGATTTCACCTTAGGGAACAGGTAGAAGATAATAACATGTTAAGAAACGTGGTTATTACTTATGATCCGGAAACGAAGCGCCAATCCATGCACTGGAAGAGCCAAAAAAGCCGAATGAGAAAGTTAAAATTTAAAGCAATGATGATTGTTTTTTTTTTTTTTGATATCCATAGGATTGTGTACCTTCACTGGGTTTCTGAAGGTCAAACCATTAATCAATATTACTACCTTGAGGTACTTTCTAAACTACGTCAAAGAATAAGGAAAAAACGCCCCGAAATGTGGCAGGGCAAATCATGGGTTCTCCACCAAGACAATGCGCCAGCGCATTCCGCGTTATCTGTCAAGAAGTTCCTAGCCAAGTACAGCATCTCAGTGTTAGAACATCCACCTTATTCACCAGAGCTTGCATCATGTGACTTACCTGTTCCCTAAGGTGAAATCTGCATTAAAAGGGACGAGATTTGAGTCTGTGGAAGCTGTAAAAGAGAAAGCGGCACGTGTCCTGAAGGAGCTGACAAAAGTTGACTTCCAGCACTGTTTCCAACAATGGAAAATTTGGATGGAGCGTTGTAGGGATAGAGAAGGAGTGTATATTGAAGGTGACAATAAGTGATTATGCATAAAATTAAAATTAATATTTTACGTCAGTCTCGTTATTTAATAGACACACCCCTGTATATTTGCTTAGGGGTAAATTAGTGGTGACCATCCCAATATGGCATGAAAAAGTAAGAAAAAATCTGGTGTGAAACACTCAAATAACTTTTTCTTGCCAATTCAAATAATGAACAATATAACTTAACATTAGTAATAAAACATTAGAAATAAACAAAAAACTAACCTCAATAAACATAACCTAATTTTAATCATGAGTGAAAGACGCAACATGAAAATCAACCTCAGTTTGGCTTAAAAATACGGAAAATCACTTTTTCAAGCTAAAATAGGCTTTTCGAGGATAATTTTTATAACAAAAGTTAAAGATCTTTTAAATTTTCTATAAATTTTATTATAGACACTTTGGTCGTAAAATGCATACTAAGGCTGAATGAAATCTTAGAAAATCTACTTTTTATACACGTTTTCGTGAGGAAAAAAAACAAAAAATCGCTAATTACCTACCGCTAAACTAAACTTTATACAAAAATGTTTGAAATAAAAATTTCAGGTCTCAATTTCTAACTCTACAACTTTGTATATATTTTTGCGCAAAAATGCATATTAAAGCAGCAATCTTAAAAAGTTTTTTACGCAAAAACCGCCTTTCCAAGAATCTCAGGAGACATGGCGCCACCCTATCATGTAGAGCATAAAGAAATTAGTAAATGAGGCGATTTTTAAAAAAAATCGTAGGAGCCGTTTTTGAGAAAATCGCAAAAAAGTGAAAAATTACACAAAGAAACTACTACCTCCGGTTGACAGATTTTGATGAAAATATTCGTGTCGGATCCTCTAGTGGTATCTAACTTAAGTTTCATGTTTCAAATTCGTACGATGTTCCGTTCTTGAGATATTCTGTTCACACACACACACAGACCAAGCGCTAAAAACATGTTTTTTGGGTTCAGGGGACTGAAAATGTAGATGCTGTGCTAACTCGATTTCGAAAAATCGACATGAAGACAATACTTTCCTTCCTATATATTCATATAGGCAAGTAAAAATGTATAAAGATACAGCCATCCCTTAAGGCAATTTCAAATGGCGTAACGTCGCACGTCACTCGAGCGACGTTTCCAGAAAACGTTGCTTGTATCGATTATTTATACTCGATATTTGGACCGACCAGATTGATTTTCTCTTTGTTTAGGCCATCAGCAGAAAGGCTGGTTTGAACCTATAGAGGTTTTTACCAAGTAAAACCAGGAGTGAGGTTGTTTACTAATACCTTCCTCACTGAATGTAAAGTACGCTCATCAGCATGCCAGGCCCTCTGAAAAGTACTTTTTTCCCTTCTGTAAATGATACCTTCACTTCATTCACCACAGGGCCTGGCTGTATGATGAAATTCATTACTTTCAGAGGAGAAAACTCTGATTAGGGTCTTTTACACTTCTACCTCTTCAGTTCTTAAATGATTCAGTCATTTAATTGGCTGACCATGTGATAAGAAACAGAACTATTTATTTTAGCCCTGCAACGAACAGATTGAGTGTAAATAATTTGACACTCCATTTGTCTGTTATGGGCAGAGATCGATTTTTTTTTAATTTAAATTCATTAGATCGTCTTTTGTTTCTTAAAATGGTTCTGTTTCTTATCACATAGTCAGCCAATTATACGACTGATATATTTAAGAACAGAAGAGGTAGAGGTGTAAAATACACTAGTCAGAGTTATCTCCTCTGAGAGTATGAATTTTACTTAACAGCTAGACCCAGTGGTGAATGAAGTGAAGGTGTCATTTTCAGGGTAGAAAGTGGGTGCTTTTCGGAGGGCCTGGAATGCTAATAAGCATACTCTTTCAACTCAGTGAGTTTTTACTTAGTTAAATCTCTACAGGTTCAAACCAGCCTTTCGACTTAAATTAAGGGGAGCGTGGATCCCTATCCTAAGCAATTTTAATGTTTGTACGTTTCTCAGCAACCACTACAGCTAGAACTACAATTTTTTTTTTTTTTTTTTTGTATGAAAGGCCACTCTTTGGTACATAATTAAAATGTGTAGCATTTTCTGGTAATTCTGGCTAATGTTGGGTAAATCTGGTATTTTCTGGCACTTCTGGTAAGAATTTTGATTTTCACAATTTTTTCTTTGAAAAATCACCGACAAAATTGTTTTTCTCCTACAATTTTTAATATTTTTTAAAACGGCACATTCAATCAATAGAACTGGACGATTAACCTAAATCCATAAAAATTTTAGCCTTGTACCTTTTGTGGAAACTGGGAAAAAGGTACATAAAGTTCTAAAAATGATGTTTTGAGATATTCGCGTTTGAAGTTAGAGAAACAAAAACACGAGTTTAAACAAAGACAGACCACAACAAAAATAGTGCAGGTTATAAACTTTTACGTTATGTTGCCAATCTATGAATAAATAAAAGAGACGGCAATGTGAAAAAATATTATAATAAATCATAGTAAAATATTAATCGAAAGGGAAAATTAATTTGTAAAATTTGGTGACAAGATTGCAAAATCAGTTTAAACATACAACCACAAAAAAATTAATAAAATATTTTATAGGTGGCTTAAAAATATTTTAAAGCGCACATTTTAAACTATATTTTTAACCCTTTCAGTGCCGAAAAGATATTTCAAAGTTTGATGTAAAGTGCCATTTAACTTGAATCAGGGTGTACAAAAAGTCCCAGCCCTTATTTCGAAAACTTACAAGCGTAAGTCTGCCATTCCCGACCAAAATTTCAACGTTGCAGAAAAAAAATTTCCTGCTAAATATTTATTTTTATTGTGTTCATAAAAAATAAATCGTTCTAACACTAAAAATATTCAAAATAGTTCTTTTTGCTGTATTTAAAGTCGCATCGACAGCTTGGTCGTTAGCAACTACTGTGGGTTTTGGTAACTTAACGGTGGTTTTAACGTGTTAAAATTTCCAGACTATAGCCGGGAATCGAACCCGAGACCTTTCGCTTTGTAGGCTAGCGCGCTAGTCACTACGCCACGGAGACTGTTTCAAAAACCATTATTCCAATTATTTTTGTTTAAAAGTAGTTTTGGAAATTTTTGGTTATCCCGACGTTGGTACTTTACGCATAACTTACGGATGTCCAATAACCGGATGTTATAACTCCGTAAAAAATCAACGTCCCGTTTTACGGGCGTTGTTACTGAAAGGGTTAACGGAAAAACGAAAAATCGATTATTTTTTTTATTTTTTTTATTCCACACTCCCCTTAAACAACAACTGACAAGAGAAAGTCATCGAGTGTTTCATACCAGATTATTTAAATGTCCTAGATGTTTTTAAAGTGATTACAGATTTTAAAATTTTATTAAGACATGAATAATAAGAATTTCTTTTAAAATATAACTAACACACACGTTTGAATAATGATTAGATGACATGAATACGAAGATACCGGGCCGGCAACGGAACGGGAGTTCATGTTCTCGCGACCTACTGACACACAACTTCCAAGCATAATCAATCTAAAATGAAGATTTATTTATTTTTACTACATATCAACAGTATAAAATTGTATACATCTGATAAAAACCACATTTTAAACTAGTTTTTTTTCTCCATTACAGAAAAAAAATTTTGAAGACTGGTCAAAGGAAGTAGGTGGTTACATCCTGGACAGAATTACACTGGATGGTTGTTTTCAAACAATTAGCAGTTTTTTCTTCTTTAATAAAAATCTCTTGAAAACACTCACAAGACTTTCTCTTGGCAATGCAAATAATTACTAATATAACTTAACATTAGTAATAAACAAACAACTAACCTCAAAAACATAACTCTATTTCAATCATGAGTGAATGATGCAAAATGAAAACCAACCTTAGTTTGGCTTGATAATAAGGAAAATCAGCCTTTCACGCTAAACTAGGCTCTGTAGACAAAAATGCTCAAAATTAAAGTTTTAGATCTTTTAATTTTCAATAAATTTGATTATATACATTTTTGTCGTAAAATGCATAGGCCTACTAAGGCCGCAATCTTAATAAATCAATTTTTTTTACAGATTTTAATGAAAAAAAAACAGAAAATCATTAATCACTGCTAAACTGTTGTACAAAGAAATGATCGAAATCGAAGTTGTAGGTTTTTAAATTGTCTACAACTTTTATTATAATACACTTTTGTCCTAAAATGCATTTTAAGGCCGCAATCTTAAAAAAATTAAAAAAATTTTTTTCTACGAGAACACTGCCTCCCCAAGAATTTCAGAAGTCATGACGCCTACCCTATCTTGCTGAGTATAAAAACATAGTAAATGAGGTGATTTTTAAAAATTAGTAGGCGGTTTTTTTCAAAAACGGACCCTACGATTAATTTTTTAATCGCCTCATTAACTACATTTTTTATACTCTACAAGATAGGGTAGGCGCCAGGACTGCTGAAATTCTTGGGGAGGCAGTGTTCTCGTAGAAAAAAATGTTTTTACTCTTTTTTTTAAGATTGCGGCCTATAAATGCATTTTAGGGCAAAAGTGTATTATAATAAAAGTTGTAGACAATTTAAAAACCTACAACTTTGATTTTAAATATTTTTTTGTATAACGCTTAGTTTATCCTTAACTTGTAATTTTCTGTTTTTATTTTCATGAAAATCTGTAAAAAAAATTTTTTTTAAGATTTCAGCCTTACTATGCATTTTAAGACCAAAAAAGGTTATAATACAAAATTTATAGGACATTAAAAGATCTATAATTTTAATTTTAGCATTTTTCTCTACAGAGCCTAGTTTAGCGTGAAAGATTGATTTTCCGTATTGTTAAGCCAAACTGAGATTGATTTCTATTTTGCATCATTCACTCATGATTAAAATAAGGTTATGTTTTTTGAGGTTATTTTTTTTCATACTAATGTTAGGTTATATATTGTTCGTTATTTGCAATGACAAGAGAAAGTCATGTGAGTGTTCACACCAATTTTTTATTTAGCTTGAAGCATCGTACAAAATTAAAAATTTTAAATTGTTTTAAGCATGAAAATTGATTTAAATATAAACAAACTTAGAAGTCAATTTGCAACAAAAAGAAAATTGAGCGGTTTCGCCACAGAATTTATTTTTCTGAATAACAAGTAGCACATCGGACACATTTGCTAGTAGATCGATTAAAAACTATTTCGTTAGACAGCCTTGAATTAAGTGTTTTAATTAATTTCTTTAAAAACCAATCTTGTTTTCACTAATTCCCAAATATTTTGTAGACCAAGGCCGTTCTAGTATTTTGCTAAGCACCGTTAGTTTTAACGGACAATCAAATTGTTAAAAATTCCCACTGCATTTAAAGAATGAATGTACAATTAAACCTTTTACCCGAAATATGTATCAACAAATAAAAAAGTCGCACAAATACTATTTACTATGTTCTGGTAAGGTCTATATTATATTACACTATAAAAAAATCTGGTGTGAAACACACACACGACTTTCTCTTGCCAATGAAAATAATGAACCATACAAACTAACATTAGTAATAAAACATTAGAAATAAATAAAAAACTAACCTTAATAAACATAACCTAATTTTAATTACGAGTGAAAGACGCAAAATTAAAATCAACTTCAGTTTTAAAACACGGATAATCACTCTTTCACGCTAAAACTAGGTTCTGTAGGGAAAAATGCTATAAATAAAAGTTGTAGATCTTTTAATTTCCTATAAATTTGATTGTATACACTTTTATCGTAAAATGCATACTAAGGCTGAAATTTTTAAAAAATCAGATTTTTTTTTACACGTTTTCGTGAGAGAAAAAAACAGAAAATTGCTAATTGTCGCTAAACTAAGTGTTTAACAAAAAAATGTTCAAATAAAAGTTGTAGGATTTTATTCTCTACAACTTGTATTACATACATTTTTGCGCTAAAATGCATATTAAGATCGCAATCTTTAAAAAAACAAATTTTTTTACGAGAAAAAACCTCCCTAAGAATTTCAGCAGACATGGCGCCTTCCCTAACTTGCATAGAATAAAAAAATTAATAAATGAGGCTATATTTTAAAAAACGTTTTTGAGATTTTCTAAGCACCGTTAGTTTTAACGGACAATCAAATTGTTAAAAATTCCCACTGCATTTAAAGAATGAATGTACATTTAAACCTAAAAAGGAGCCGTTTTTGAAAAAATCGTAAAAAAAGTGAAAAATTATACGAGTAAACTACTACTTCCGGTTGACCAATTTGTCGGTCAAATACTTCTTGAGTTATACGCCTCTAAATGCATGCATTTAGAGGCGTATAACTCAAGTATAACTTTTAAGTATAACTCAAGTATAACTTTTTGTCTTCCAACCTCGACATGGAAATTTTCCAACAACATTAAAAATATAGGACTATTTTAGATCAACACAGAAAAAATGAGCTAAATATTGATGCTTTTATACGGATTTGAATACTAGACAGTGGTTACCGGTGTACTTTGATGGTTGGGGTTCAATTAACCATACTCTCTCAGGAATGGTCAGCCTGAGTCTGTACAAGACGACACCTCATTTACACGTCATACACATCATCCTCATCTCATTGGGTCATTGGGTTGCTTATTGTTCTGCATTGAACAGATTGCAACGTACATATATTAGGAATTACAAAAAAAAAAATATTGATGTAAAGTATGTTGACATCCGATTCATCGTTTTGGAAAAACAAGTATTCCCGTATGACCAGGTCTATTTTCAAAATTTTAACAATTCTACTACAACATTAGCCAATCAAAATTTCATGTTAATAATACATTTGTACTCATTTTTCACGCTGAATAAAACGATAGTTTGCCTGTGCCGAACGATTGAACGGTTACCGAGATAGCAAGGGTTCAGAATATTTTTAATAAATCAAAATTTAAGTAAGGTATGAATCTGAAATTTCGTACACGCTGTAATAATACGATTTTTTACGTTGTATTAAAATTTCAAACTTGTCGGTTAAATACTTCTTGGCTTATAGAATTCTAAACGCATGAATTTATTGAGGTGGCAAAACAAACGGGTCTTTTTGTCTTCCAACCTTGATATGAAAATTTTCCAACAATATAAAAAATACAGGACTGTTATGCATCAACGCAGAATAAAAAGAACTAAATTTTAATGTAAAGTATGTTGAAATCCAATTCATCGTTTTTAAGAATTTTTTTTTTGTTTAACGTCCAATTGTTTTGCAATTACTGGTAATGCAGACGGTGAAGGATAAATGATTTTTGTATGAAAATATGCCATGCCTGAGTGGGATTCGAACCCAAGACCGCATGATAAGAGGCGAGCACGTTACCAACTACGCCAATGCAGCCGGCAATTTTGAGAAACAAGAGTTTGAACCCGGGTGTATAATTATAAAACCAATAGTAATTACCTTGTTAGTAAAAACAAATAATTTTAAAATTAATTATAAAATTGGAGTTTAAAAAATAGATAATGTACTTACATGACATAGCCGAACATATTTTTATCCATTTTGTAAGAAGAAGAAAAAAAACAAAAACAAATTTTATCAAATCGGAGAAATCATTAACAAAGGAGGAACTCGGTAACCAGTTAAGAACACTTCGATAGAGTCACTGAAATGCAGTCTTATGGAAGAGTCTTGTCTTGAATATCGACTAGGACCGGGTTCAAAGTAGTTTGATTGCAGAACACATGAATAAACGCAATACTACCGGATGTATCAAAAATATTTTGACACTGCAAAATTTATATACCGGGTGGCCCATAAGTCGGTTTCCCTATGAAATGGAACATTCAATTTTGATAAGTTGGTAATAGTGTAATGTTGGCAGCATCACGTACAACATTCATTAGTTTACTGTAACAGTGGTTAGTGTGAGGTACGTCTCCGTGTAGTTACTATTTTTACTTTCTCGTGCGTGCGTGCGTGCGTGTGTGTGTGTGTGTGTGTGTGTGTGAACAGAATATCGCAAGAACGTAACATCGTACGAACTTGAAACTTAAGTAATTCTTCACTACTAGAGACCCGACTCGAACATTTTCATCACAATCAGTCAACCGGAAGTAGTAGTTTATTCGTGTCATTTTCCACTTTTACGCGATTTTCTCAAAAACTGCTTTTTTTAAAAAAAAAAATCCCCTCATTTACTACATTTTTTTTTTTTTTTTTGCTCTATAAGGTAGGGTAGGTGCCACGTCTGCTGAAATTCTTGGGGAGGCTGTGCTATGCTATAAATAAAAGTTGTAGAGCATTCAATTTCCTATAAATTTGATTACATACACTTGTCGTAAAATTCATACTAAGGCTAAAATCTTTAAAAAATCGATATTTTTACACATTTCGCGAAAAAAAACAGAAAATCGCTAATTACCGCTAAATAAGCGTTATACAAAATGAGTTTGAAATAAAAGTTGTAGGATTTTAAATTCTCAACTTTTATTATATACATTTTTGCGCTAAAATATTTATTAGAGCAGAAATCTAAGGGAGGCTGTTTCTCGTAAAAAAAAATTTTTTTACGAGAAAACAGCCATTAAGTGAATTTCAGCAGACATGGCGCCTATTCTATCTTGTAAAGCATAAAAAATTTCGTAAATGAGGCGATTTAAAAAAAAATCGTAGGATCCGTTTTTGAGAAAATCGCAAGAAGTGAAAAATTACACGAATAAACTACTACTTCCGGTTGACCGATTTTGATGTAAATGTTCGTGCCGGGTTTTCTCAGAGTATCAGAGTAACTGAAGTTTTAAGTTTCAAGTTCTTACGATGTTCCGTTCTTGAGATATCTGTTCGCACGCGCGCACACACACAGACCAATCGCTAAAAACATGTTTTTTGGGTTCAGGGGGTCTGAAAACGTGTTGATCCGGTTAAAACTCGATTTAGAAAAATCGACATGAAAACAATACTTTCCTTCCTATATATTCATATACGCAAAATAAAATAAAAATCAATCTGTTAGTTTATCTTCAAATTTTTCACTCATTTGCGATTGTCTCAAAACCGGCAAAGAAATTTGACATCTAGTGATTTAAATGCAGTAGTAATGCAAAATAATTAACAAGAAAATGCGGTTTGTTCTAATTAAGTGTTTTGGCTATCTATAGAGATGTTTGACATTCAAATTATCGCAACAATATTTTAAGGTTGGCCGTCACCATAATGTTAATGGAAATAAAAAGCTGTTAATAGGGTATATTTTAAGTATTAAACCTGATAATTAAGCACAAATTAGAAAATTTCCAAGTACTTTAAATAAACTAGTAAATTAAGTTTACGAGTCTGGTTACCTAAGTGACGTGCACAGAAAATCTAGGAAAACCTGTTAGTCCACTAAGTACCAAAGTTATATGGATCAGACATTTGTACTTTCATTTCATTTTACGGGAAAAATCTGGTGTTAACACTCTCACACGACTTTCTCTTGCTAATGTAAATAATTAAAATCACAAATCATTAAGAAACAATGTTAAATGAAAAACATAACCAAATTTTAATCATGAGTGAATGATCCAAAATTATAAACACCTCTATTGAACTTAAAAATGCATACAATCACTAATTGACGTTAAACTAAGTTCTGTATGAAAAAATATTTGAAATAAAAGTTGTATATTTTTACTTTCTCTTAACTATGTAGATATATAGAAAGAAAAGTATTGTTTTCATGTCGATTTTTCGAAATCGAGTTTTCACCGGACTACACGTTTTCAGACCCCCTGAACCCAAAAAACATGTTTTTAGCGATTAGTCTGTGTGTGTGTGTGTGTGTGTGTGTGTGTGTGCGCGCGCGCGCGCGCGCGTGCGTGTATGTGTGTGCGAGTGTGTGAACGGAATATCTCATAAACGGAACATCGTACAAACTTAAAACTTGAAACTTAAGTTAGACACCACTACCGGACCCGACAAGAACATTTTAATCAAAATCGGTCAACCGAAAGTAGTAGTTTATTCGTGTAATTTTTCACTTTTTGCGATTTTCTCAAAAACGGGTCCTACAATTTTTTTAAACCGCCTTGTTTATTACCTTTTTTATGCGTTACAAGATAGGGCAGGCGTCATGTCTGCTGAAATTCTTGAGGAGGTTGTTTTCACGTAAAAAAATGTTTTTTTAAGATTGCGGCTTTAATATGCATTTTAGTGCAAAAATTTATAAAATAAAAGTTGTAGAGAATTTAAAATTCTACAACTTTTACTTCAAATATTATTTTGTATAACGCTTAGTTTAGCGGTAATTAGCGATTTTTTCTTTTTAAAATTTTAGCCCGAGCATGAATTGTACGACAAAAGTGTATAATGAAATTTATTGGAAATTAAAAGACCTACAACTTTAATTTCGAGAATTTTTCTCTACAGACCCTAGTTTAACGTGAAAGAGTGATTTTCCGTATTTTAAAGCCAAACTGCAGTTGATTTTCATTTTGCGTCTTCACTCATGATTAAAATTATTTTATGTTTATTGGGGTTAGTTTTTTTGGTTATTTCTAATGTTTTATTACTAATGTTAGGTTATATTGTTAATTATTTGCATTGGCAAGAAAAAGTTGTGTGAGTGTTTCACACCAGAATTTTTTATTTTATTTGGTAAATCATGCGGTTGCAAACACTGGCTTCATCTTTTATTTAAGTACTGCATAATCATAAATAAGCCAATTATGAATCATTAGAAAAAGAAGAGAATGGACAAGAAGTTATTCAAGTGTCATCAGATTTTTTAATCAGGTTGTATCAATTAAAATTTGTGTAGCCTACATGTTATGAATGTATTCACACATAAGTAAGACAGTACGCCTGTCATAGAGATATTACGAAAAATCTGGTGTGAACAGTCACACGACTTTCTCTTGCCAACGCAAATAATGAACCATATAACCTAACGTTAGTACTAATACATTAAAAATAAAAAACCTAACCTTTTTTAATAATGAGTGAATGATGCAAAATGAAAACCAGCCTTAGTTTTGCTTAATAATACGGAAAATCACACTTTCACGCTAAACAATGCTCTGTAGAGAAAAATACTTGAAACAAAAGTTGTAGATCTTTTAATTTTCTATAAATTAGATTATATACACTTGTGTCGTAAAATGCATACCAATTCCGAAATCTTAAAAAAATATTTTTTTTAACAGATTTTCATGAATCACCAATTACCGCTAAACTAAGCGTTATACAACGAAATGTTTGAAATATACGTTGTAAATTTTAAAATTGTCTACACCTTTTATTACATACACTTTTGCATTAAAATGCGTTTTAAGCCAGCAATCTAAAAAAAACAATTTTTTTCTACAAGAGAATAGCCTCTTTAAAAATTTAAGCAGACATGGCGCCGAACCTTTCTTGTAGAGCATAAAAAATGTGGTAAATGAGGCGATTTTAAAATAAAATCGTACGAGCCGTTTTTGAGAAAATTTTAAAAAAGTGAAAAAATAACACGAATAAACTACTACATCCGGTAGACCGATTTTGATGAAAATGTTCGTGTCGGGTCCTCTAGTATAACCTAACTTAATTTTCAAGTTTCTTCTTCGTATGATGTTCCGTTCTTGAGATTTTTTGTTTACACTACATAAAGACATGATTTTAGCGATTTGTCTGTGTGAGCGTGTGGGTGTGTGTGTGTGTGTGTGACCTGAATATCTCAAGAACGGAACATCGTACAAACTTGAAACTTGAAACTTAAGTTAGATACCACTAGAGGACCCGTCACGAACATTTTCATCAAAATCGATCAACCGGAAGTAGTAGTGTATTCGTTTCATTTTTCACTTGCTTGCAATTTTCTCAAAAACGGCTTGTACTATTTTAAAAAATCGCCTCATTTACTAAATTTTTTATGTTCTACAAGATAATGTAGGCGCCATGTCTGCTAAAATTCTTAAAACACTGTTTTCACGCAAAAAACTGTTTTTTAATTTATGCATTTTAGCTCAAAAATTTATAGTAAAAGTTGTAGTAAATTTGAAATCCTACAAATTTTATTTCGAACATTTTTTCGCTTAGTTTAGCGGAAATAAGTGATTTGCTGTTTTTTTTTTCACGAAGATCTGTAAAAAAATTTGAATTTTTAAGATTACGGGCTTAGTATGCATTTTACGACAAAAGTGTATCTCACGAGTACCCGACCAAATTCTAAGGTGTTTCCACTCATCAAAATAATGAAAAAAGTTTGTCTAAACATGGGTCCGGAAACGCTTCGTTAGCGAGTTACAGCTAGCGAAAGATTTCGCCCTGGGTTCAGAACATACGCCTAATAAAAGTCATCCTAGAGGTCTAGGAACCCAATTTTATGAGTAGATTTGATGGTTTCTTATGTATTTCGACCCGAAAATTGAATAAAATAAGTTTCAGAACCATATCTCAGAAGTTTTTGTAATATCCAATGAAAAACGGACAAATCTGTACATAAAAATACGTTTTTTAGGTTTGAAGAACAATAAATGTGTTAAATGGCTAATAAACGTGTAAATTTATTTATCAAAACTTGTAGAGATTTTAATTCTGAAGAGAATGATGTAAAATAGGCCAATAATAAACAAACACAAAGTTTAAAAAATTTATGTTTAATTAAATCAACACATACGAAAAATAAGACAGAAAATTTATTTGCGAATACAATATTCAGTCAAATAAGTAATTACAAAAATTTACATTATAAAACATTGTAGGTTGAGAAACAAAATTTTAAAAATACAGCGTCAATTGAATTTATTTTAGTTTATTGAAAATCGAGAGTTGGCAACACTGCTGCAAAAACAATTGAATCCTAGAATAATTGTACAGCCGTCCGGCAATAGAGTTGTCGCAGTAACTATTTTTCTAGTCTGTCACCTTTGGTTTGTGCAGTGTATGTGTATTATTGTATTATTCGTACTTCATTCGTGTTTTTTAACGATAAGATGCCATTCGCATTTTCTAATGAAGAGTACGCAGATATTGTTTTCGTCTGTAGTTTTGCCAATGGAAATAGTCGGGCAGCTAAACGTGAATATGAAATACGATTTCCGAATAGAAGTACACCTACTCACGAAACATTTGCATCGGTTTTTCAATAACTTACGAACAATGAATCTTCTACTACCGTTTCTTGTTCGCGTGAACGTCCTGTCATACAGCTTCCACGCGAACAAGATAATATCATTGACATGATACAGCGCAGTCCTCAACTTAGCACTCGCCGACTTTCAAATAGATTAAACATAGGCCTATCTCATAGTCTGGAGAACATTAAAAGAAAACAACTTTTATCCATATCATTTACAAAAAGTTCAAAATCTTCATCCAGGTGACAGTACATTAAGATTACAATTTTGTCGATGGGTGTTAGCAAATCGAAATACTGTAAATTGTATTTTATTCACGGACGAATCGTTGTTTACAAAATACGGAATTCTAAATTTGAAGAATAGTCACCGGTGGTCAACTGAAAATCCAAAAGCAGTTGTAGAGTCAAACTTTCAAATTCGATTTTCTATAAATAAATGTATGGTGTGGTATAATTGGGGACCAGTTAATTGGCCCATTTATTTTTGAAAACCGCCTTACAGGTCTTGTGTATAAAGACTTTTAGAGAATCAACTGCCAGAACTACTTGAATATGTACCACTTGAAAGAAGACATCAAATGATATTCCATCATGATGGCGCACCGGCACATTATTCACAAAATGTTAGAGAGCACTTGCAGATAAGTTTTCCGGGCAGATGTATTGGTCGAGGAGGACCAATTAACTGGCCTCCTAGGTCCCCTGATTATTATTATTTGATCCCTCGGATTATTACCTTTGGGGTCATTTAAAGCAGCTTGTATACGGAGAACCAATTATTTCCAACGAAGAATTATTGAACCGAATTTTAAACGCGTGTGAACTACTTAAGAACAACCGAGATGGTATCAGAAAGGCTACACGTGGTTTCATTAAACGCGCTAGATTGTGCACAAATGACCAAGGAAATCATTTTGAACACCATTTGTAAGGAATGGATATTGAAATAAAAAGATTCAGCAATTAGGCTAAAATGTTTTGTGTTTACAAAGAACGTTAATTAAAAAGATATTGCATTTTCTGACTTATTTTTCGTATGTGTTGATTTAATTAAACATAAATTTTTAAACTTTGTGTTTGTATATTATTGGCCTATTTTACATCATTCTCTTCAGAATTAAAATATCTACAAGTTTTGCTAAATAAATTTACACATTTATTATTTATTTAACACAGTTACTGTTCTTCAAACCTTAAAAAAACGTATTTTTATGCACAGCTTTGTCCGTTTTTCATTGGGTATTACAAAAACTACTGAAAATATGTTTCTGGAACTTATTTTATTCAATTTTTCGGGTTGAAATACATAAGAAACCATCAAATCTACTCATAAAATTTGGTTCCTAGACTTCTAGGATGACTTTATTTAGGCGTATGTTCTGAACCCAGGGCGAAATATTTCGCTAGCCGTAACTCGCTAACGAAGCGTTTCCGGACCCATGTTTAGACAAACTTTTTTCATTATTTTGATGAGAGGAAACCACCTTACAAGTTTGTCGGGTTACTCGTGAGACACCCTGTATAATCAAATTTATATGAAAAAATTAAAAGATCTACAAGTTTGATTTTAAGGATTTTTCTTAACAGAGCCTACTTTAACGTCAAAGAGTTATTAAGCCAAACCAAAGTTGATTTTTATTATGCGTCTTTCACTAATGATTAAAATTAGGTTATATTTTTTGAGGTTAGTTTTTTGGTTTCAGAGGGTCCAAAAACGTGTAGATCCGGTGAAAACTCGATTTCGAAAAATCGACATGAAAACAATGCTTTTCTCCCTATATATTCATATAGGCAAGAGAAAGTAAAATTAAATTTCGTACAAGAGCAAATGCGCATTTACTCATTTTAAAAACGGTTTTTAAATCTTGAAAATAATTTTCTTTTAGACGTGAATTTAAAAAAAATACCTAATAATAAAATTACCCATTACTTGTTTAGGCGTACAATAATAGTAAAAATAATCATTAATTACTTAATTTATACGAGTTAAGGTAATAATTAACAAAAACAAAACAAGTCAAGAACAACTGCTTTCACCAATTAGTCATCAAAGTAAGTCTCACACAAAAGAAACACAAAAGAACCTGTTAAACTAAAATAGATGTCACCGTACATACAAATAGGGACCGTATCTACACATTTGTCAAAAGTGAGGTTATGATGTGTTCTTAAAAAAAATTAAATGATATTTCTACATTTTACTTTCTCTTGCCTACATGAATAGCCTACATACGAAGGAAAGGTTTCAAGTCGATTTTTCGAAATCGAGTTTCCACCGGATCTACACGTTTTCAGACCTCCTCAACCCAAAAAACATGTTTTGAGCGATTGGTAGGGCCTATGTGTGAACAGAATATCTCAAGAACGGAACATCATACGAACTTGAAAACTGAAACTTAAGTTAGATACTACTACCGAACCGGACACAAATATTTTCATCAAAATCGGTCAATTAGAAGTAATAAGTAAGTAATAAGTAAGTTTTTTTTAGTTTATTCGTGTCATTTTTCAATTTCTTGCGATTTTCTCAAAACGGCTCCTACGATTTTTTTGAAATCGCCTCATTTACTACATTTTTATGCTCTACTGGATAGGTTAAGGTTAGGCGCCCTGTCTGCTGAAATTCTTGGTAAGGTTGTTTTCTCGTAAAAAATTGCTTTTTAAGATTGCGGCTTTAATATGCATTTTAGCAAAAAAAATACCGGGTGAGCATAAAGTCTTACCCTGATTATAAAAATTTATTGCAGAATAACTGTTTGACATAATAATTTAAATTTGATGCTGTTACATAGGTTAGTGTTAATAGTTTTTTTTAAGATTACTTACATTAGTAAACTTCAACGTGTGCCCCCTCGGTAGCTCGGAGAATGTCGAAGCGGTATTCCAGTTCCCGCCAGGTGTTTTGTAACATGTGTTCTGTCACAGTACCCACAGCAGCTTGTATCCTAGCCTTCAGTTCGTCAACGTCAGCAACTGGTGTGGCGAAGACTCTATCCTTGATATAGCCCCAGAAAAAAAAGTCAAGGGGAGTAATGTCTGGAGAGCGGGGTGGCCAGGGTGTTGGACCATCCCTTCCAATCCACCGATCCGGAAATGTTTCATCCAGGAAATTACGCACTATCAAAGCCCAGTGGGGCGGTGCCCCATCTTGCTGGAAAATTATCCATGGTTGATATTCTTTTAACTGTGGTGCAATGAACTGTTGCAAAACATCTAAGTAAATGTTAGCGTTAATGGTGTTTTCCGTGAAGAAAAACAGCCCGAAAACCTTATTATGCATGAGGCCGCACCAAACATTCACATTTTTGCTGTCTCGCTGTAACTGTACAGTAGCATGTGGATTCTCTGATCCCCATATACGGACATTATGCCTATTTACCATTCCACTGACATGAAAGGTGGATTCATCGGTAATGCATATGCAATCGTTATAATAGCATATAGTAATCGTTAGCGCCGTCAATCCTGTTGAGAATCTCAGTTGCGAATTCTGCACGTCTCAGCAAATCATTCGGTTGCAAGGCCTGCACGATTTGCACTTTATAAGCATGCAACCTTAGCCTTTTATGAAGAATTTTCACCACACTTGCTTGCGGTATTTGAAGTTCACGTGATGCTTGACGAGTTGATTTAGACGGACTCCGTTGAAACGATTCCCGAACAAGATCAACAGTTGCTTCACTCACACTAGGCCTGCCACTTCTAGGAAGATCTTCAACGCTGCCTGTTTCTTTAAACCTTTCATACCATCGCTTTATTGATTTAACATCAGGAGGGCTGCGTCCATAAAAAGCCCGAAAATTACGCTGAACACTGATGGGCGATTTCGTTTCGTGAAACCAAAGCACACATTGTGCTTTCTCCTGCTTCAACGCCATTTCGCCAGCAACTAACGTGAACTAACAGACCATGTCATTGTTGAGGAGCACTAGCGCCATCTATTGGTCACAAAATCTACTAACAATAACCTATGTAACAGTGCCAGATTTAAATTATTACGTCGAACGATTATTCTGTAATAAAATTTTATAATCAGGGTAAGACTTTATGCTCACCCGGTATATATATATATTAAAAGTTGTAGAGAATTAAAAATCCTACAACTTCTATTTCAAACATTTTTTTTTTTGTATAAAAGAATACTTAGTTTAGCGGTAATTAGTGATTTTTTTCATGAAATCTGTAAAAAAAACCTTTTTCTAGGATTTCAGCCATTTTAGGAACAAAAGTTGTAGATCTTTTAATTTTATAAAAATTTTATTTTGTACATTTTGTCGTTTAATGCATAGACCGACAACAAACTGACTGATACAAAGGCCGAAATCGTAAAAAGATAATTTGTTTTACAGCTTTTTATGGAAAAAAACAGAAATTCAGAAATTTCCGCTAAACAAAACGTTACATAAAGAAATGTTTGGAATAAACAACTTTTATTATACACACTTTTGCCCTAAAATGCATATTTAGACCGCAATTTAAAAAAAAAACATTTTATCTACGAATGCACAGCCTACCGAAGAATTTTAGCAAACATGGCGCCTACTATATCTTGTAGAGCATAAAATATTTAGTATATAAGGCGATTTTTAAAAAAATCGTAGGAGCCGTTTTTGAGAAAATCGGGAAAAAGTGAAAAATGACACGAATAAACTACTACTTCCGGTTGACCGATTTTGATGAAAATGTTCGTGTCGGGTCGTCTAGTGATATCTAACTTAAGTTTCAAGTTTCAAGTTCGTACGTTGTTCTGTACTTGAGATATTCTGTTCACACACACAGACCAATCGCTAAAAACATGTTTTTTGGGTTTATGGGGTCTCAAAACGTGTAGATCCGGTGAAAACTCGATTTCTAAAAATCGACGTGAAAACAATACTTTCTTTCCTATATATTCATATACGCAAGAGAAAGTAAAACTGTATAAAAATACAGCCATCCCTTACAGCCATTTCACACTGACTTAGCGTCGCGCGTCTCTCGAGCGACGTTTTCAGAAAATGTCGCTTATATCGATTATTAATACTCGATATCTGGACCGACCAGATCGATTTTGTTGTTGTTTAGGTCATCAGCCGAAAGGCTGATTTGAATCTGTAGAGGTTTTACTAAGTAAAACGAGGAGTGAGGTGATTTAAAATTGCCTTCCTCACTGAATGGAACAGTTCTTGAGATATTTTGTTCACACACGCACACACATCTGTATAAATAAAATTGTAATTTTGTCCGTACAGTTTTCCAAAATGCCCCAAATTTTGTTTCTACGCCAAAAGTACCATGTAAACACCGAAAATAAGTTCAGCTGAATTTTTGTTTGTTTGTCTGTTACGGCATCACGCAAGAACCGCTGAACCAAATTCAATAAATTTTGGTATCTAGGTTCTGGACATAATTAAAATGAAAATAGGCTATAAATTATTTTAATATCACAAAGGGATAGGGGAGTTCAGAGGGAGGGGTGAACAAAAAACTACGAATATCTCCGTTAAAAGTCAAAATATCAAAATAATTTATATAATTGAAATAACGAAACGTTTAAAGACGAATAAGTATGATTATGTAATATTTTTCATTTTCATGCATAATAACGGAAATATTATCAATTTAAAAAAAAATAAACCAATATTTTTAGAATATTAACATACAAAATAAACAGTAAAATAAACACAGGCTTACGCGCTGAAAAAACCCCGTATTCGTTGAGTCAGTTACCTACCAACCTACCCATTTCACCAGTACCCTATACACCTTTTCTCGGTTACATTGTCAAAAATGAATCAGTCGTCATAAAATAGTGGTGACCATCGTGGTGTTCCTGTTGTGATTTACTTTTCATTTATTATGAAAATAATAAAGCGCTGCATATCTTAATTTAAAAACACCAAGATCTCGCTTTTATTTTACGTTCAACTATTTTTTTTTTGTAAATAATAATGCTGACGTTGAAAGGAGGTAGATAACAATGAATAGTTAAAGAATATCAGACCTGACAGGGATCGAATTTGGTAACCCAACCGACCGTCCACGGCACCAAGGAAACCGTTCGAAGAACGAGTACTTTAGGTGGTCAATCACTAAAAACCAGTTTTTCTGGGTTCAGAGGGTCTGAAAACGTGTGTATCCGGTGAAAACTCGATTTCTTAAAATCGACATGAAACAATACTTTCCTTCCTATGTACGTATAGGCAAGAGAAAGTAAAAATACATCAGAAACCATCAGATTTGTCTCCTTATACAGCCTTCTTCTACGATACGGAGGCGGCCGAACAAGTTTTTAATCGCTTACAGCTAGGACGACACATCACTGAAGACGATTTGGTACACATGAATTGTCTCAAAAAATTAAACAAACTCAAAATGTGCTATAAAAATATTCTAATTTTATTTTTGAACCATTCAATACAAATCAAAACAAAAGCAATACTCAAATCCATTGAACACAAATTCTAAACCAAAAAAAAAAAAAAATTACAGCAAAAATGCTCTCGCTACCAAAATTGTTATAAATACACAAATATTATTATTTTTTTATAATTTTACACAATAAATTTCCTCGAAAATTTATTCTGTAAATTAATTAAACATAGAAATAAAACAAATTGTAATTGAAAACAATGTAAAATGTTATTCATCAGGTAAGGTTGGGTAAATTTTTAGGTTAGGAAATATACCATATTGTTAATTAATTAATAATAAATACCACATTAAAGTATTGTTACAGTTACAACTACAGCGTTTTGTTTTTCTTTCCTAATAAATGTTAATAACTACTGAGCAGTGATTAATTCATTAAATATATATATATATACTTAATTCTAACCAACACACATGTAATATTAATTTTACTGTATTTCATATTATTTTAAAACACATCATTTTTAATTTTTATTATTTCAAAATTATCTTTGTTTAAAACCCAAAATGATGATTATTATTACAATATTGTTTATTTTTTTAGGCCAGCTAATAAAACTAACAATATATTTTTTATGTATATTCCCAGAAGACACAAGAATTCATAATCTTAATTTCATTCAATTTAATACAAGTTTATTCTCCGTTTGATTTTAAACAGTGATATGAAATTAAAATTGTGTCGATAATGGAATAAAATGGGTATTATCCTAAAACTGTTACGATATCAAAATATAATTTACAGAAATTAAATTAAATTACAATTATTTACGCCAATTTTTTGCCATATATAATTTTCTCATGTCCCTCCGTCACATCCAGATGTCAGAAACTACAAGAGATAACAACAACAAGGTTTTTGGATTCAAAATCTACACAAAATTTACTTTTTTTTTTAACGTCCAACTGTTCTGCAATTACTGCTAATGCAGACGGTGAAGTGATGAAATTATTTTTTGTAACATATGAAAATATGCCGTGCCTGAATGGGGTTTGAACCCAAGACCACATGATGGGAGGCGAGCATGTTACAAAAAATTATTGGGCGAGGATTGGGTTTGAAGTTCATTTTTCAACCGGACTAACCCAAAACTGAAGTCAAGAAATCAAAGTTGGATTTGGAAACAAAAATAATGTCAATAGAGTCCTCTTAATGAGTAGATACAGAAATCACTGGGTTTGAAGTTCCGGTTTTGACTAGAAGTAACCAAAATCGGAAGCCAAGAAATCAAAGTCAGATTTGAAAACAAAAATAGAGTCAGTCAATTTCTCTTAAAGAGTAGATACAGAAATCATTGGGTTAAAATTCTGGTTTCGACCAGAAATGGTGCAAAACTGGAAGTCAAGAAATCAGTCAGATTTGGAAACAAAAAAATCATTCGATTTCTATAAAAGAGTAGACACAGAAATCATTGGGTTTGAAGTTAGTTCTGATTTCGACCAGAAATAGCACAAAACTGGAAGTCAAGAAATCAAATCAGATTAGGGAAGATCATTCGATTTCTCTTAAAGAGTGAATACATAAATCATTGGGTTTGAAGTTCTGGTTTCAAACAGAAATGGCGTAAAACTGGAATTCAAGAAATCAAAGTCAAATTTTAAAACAAAAGTAACGTCATTCGATTTCTCTTAAAGAGTAGATACAGAAATCATTGGGTTTAAAGTTCCAGTTTCGACTAGAAGTTACCCAAAACGAGAAGTCAAGAAATCACAGCTGAAACTAAAATAGTGTCATTCGATCCTCTTAATGAATAAATACAGAAATCATTGGGTTTGAAATTCCAGTATCGAATATACATGATCATCGTAAAAGAATGGTGGGGTTCTAGTAATTCCTTAGATTAAGACAGTAAAGAAATAGAGAAATTTTGAGATGTTTTATGGTAGCTCTGACAGCCTCTAACCAAAAAGTTTATGCAACAGCAGTTCTAACCTCAAATTAATGTTTTGTATTGCGGCTTTGCTCTGTTTACGAGGGTGGTCCCATAAGTGCCCAGCCTGACCTAGAGGTGGAAAAATATTATTGTATTAGAAAGTACAAAATCTATAAAGTATATGTTTCAAGTTTGAAGACGCCATGTTGTTTATTATTTATTTGGCAGCCAACCGACTCCAAAGGACGCGAAGACCGTTCCATCTGCAGGCAAAATCATGGCATCCGTTTTTTGAGATATTTGTGGGATAATTTTCATTGTCTATCTCCAAAAAGGAAAACTATCAACGGCGAGTATTATGTAAACTTATTGCAACGTTTGAGTGAAGAAATCAAGCAAAAACAGCCACATTTGGCTAAGAAGAAAGTGTTGATTCATGAAGACAATGCACCAGCTCACAAATCCGTTATTGCAATGGCCAAAATTAATGAATTAAAGTTTGAATTACTTCCTCATGCGCTCTATTCTCCAGATTTAGCCCCCTCGGATTATTTTCTGTTCCCAAACTTGAAAAAATGGCTCAGTGGTCATAAATTTTCCAATGATGAAGAAGTGATGTCAGGCAGTTAATGGCTATTTTGAGGAGCAAGACAGTTCTTATTATAAAAAGGGTATCAAACTTATTGAACATAGCTGTTAATCTGTCAAAATTTTTACTACCTCTATCCTGCCCATTTATCTTATCTTGCCGCTTAGAACCATGTGTTGTTCGTCGTTGGCCTGTAATGGTTTTAATAAAACATATATTGTACATACATCAGATTGGCCCCAATAAGCGGCATTATGGATCGAATGAACAAAGTACTTATCAATGTAAAATCCCGTTCTGTTTTTGTTCATTAAAGAACTGTCCCAAGAAACCGGCTGCCCCAATTATCCGGAATAGACTGTATTCAAAAATAACACAACCTAAATCACTTACTTTTAGGAAAGAATAAATAAAGCATTGACAACTTTAACAGAAAATTAAGTTAAATAACGTTGGTCAGAAATAGAGTATCGATTGAAAATGATGCACATACTGAAAATTATTAGTTATGTAAAAAATAAAAAACAGTTTGAGACGACAAATTTCATAAATAAACATTAAGTATTTCTGTTTCCCATCATTTTTTTATAATAATAAATCACAGCCCACTCTCAATGCAGTTTTTTCAGTGCTAACTACAAAAAAGTGTAAATAAAACACGTAAAGTTCTGATCCATGGAAAAATACTTCTGGGAATACATTTCTCGTTTACTTACCACATAATAATTACAATATTATTTAGATGACACAAAAATCTACTGTATAAAGTAATCATTAAAATATTTAACCATAACATTAATGCGTTAATATCGTTAAGATACAACTAACCGTTCCGATTATTCTGAAAAAATTGAATGGACTATTTAAACCAGTTTTCATATAACAGGAAAAGTTGTAAAGTTTGAAGTTCCAGTTTCGACCAGAAGTGGCCCAAAACCAGAAGTGAAGAAATCAAAGTCAGAAACTACAAGAGATAGCAACAAACGGTTTTTGAATTCGTAATCTACACAAAAATTTAGTAGGCCTGAATTGGGTTTGAAGTTCCAGTATCGACCGGCAGTGACCAGGAACCAGAAGTCAAGAAATCAAAGTTGGAATTTGGAAACATAAATATAGTGTCTTTCGATTCTTTATAAAGAGTAGAACCAGCAATCATTGGGTTTAAAGTTCCGGTTTCGACTGGAAGAGCCCAGAAACCAGAAGTATAGAAATCTAACTCGGAATTTGGAAACAAAAAATAGTGTTATTTAATTCCTCTTTAGCAGTAGATACAGAAATAATTGGGTATAAAGTTCTGGTTTCGACTGGAATTGCCCAGAAACCAAAAGTCAAGAAATCAAAGTTAGAATTTGGAAATAAAAATAGTCTCCCGATTCTTTTAGAAAGTAGATACAGAAATCACTAATTTTTTTTAATTTTTTTTGTGGCTTTTGTCGTTAAATCAAAGGTAAGCCTTTTTAAAAATTGCCACCAGCCATGGGAAGCGTTGTCTTATGAAAGGAATATTTATGTTTGTATTTTTCCACCGAAACCCACTGATGCGAGACACAGAAACAGCGTCAAGCACCACTGGCATCGTAAGTTCTATTTTGAATAAAATTGAATTTTTAAAATTGATAAATTATAAAGTCAAGGTAAATTTGTTTAACAAACTGATATAATTTAACAAAGTTAACTTTTTCCTAAAAAAAATAGAAGTGTGTTTACTGAATTTAGGTATAACTTTAAATCTCCAATAAAATGTTAACAAGATTGAGGAAAGTTAAAACTATAAGAAATTGAAAAGAAGTTTGGCATGAGAGGAAAAACTACAATATACAAGGTGTGGCTATTAAATAACGAGACTGACGTAAAAAAATTTTATTTTAATTTTATACAAAATCACTTATTGTCACCTTCAATATACACTCCACCCCGACAACACTCCATGCAAATTTTGCATTATTGGAAAAAGTGCTGGAAGTCATCTTCTGTCAGCTCCTTCAGGACACATGCCGCTTTCTCTTTTACAGCTTCCACAGACTCAAATCTCGTCTCTTTAAATGCAGATTTCACCTTAGGGAACAGATAGAAGATAATAACATATGATGAAACGTGGTTTTTTACTTATTATCTGGAAACGAAGCACTAATCCATGGACTGGAAGAGCCGAACATCACCGAGAGCCAAAACAGCTTAAATGAGCAAGTCATATTTTAAAGCAATGATGATTGTTTTTTTGATATTCATGGGATTGTGTACCTTCACTGGGTTCCTGAAGGTCAAACAATTAATCAATATTAATACTTGACATACTTGCTAAGCTACGTCAAAGAGAAAAAACGCCCCAAAATGTGGAAGGACAAACACCACCAAGACAATGTGCCACCTCATCCCACGTTATCCGTCAAGAAGTTCCTAGCCAAGTACAGCATCTCAATGATAGAACATCCACCTTATTCACCAGATCTTGCACCATGTGACTTATACCTGTTCCCTAAGGTGAAATCTGCATTAAAAGGGACAAGATTTGAGTCTGTGGAAGCTGTAAAAGAGAAAACGGCACGTGTCCTGAAGGAGCTGACAGAAGATGACTTCCAGCACTGTTTCCAACAATGGAAAATTCACACGGAGCGTTGTAGGGACAGAGAAGGAGTGTATATTGAAGGTGACAATAAGTGATTATGTATAAAATAAAAATAAAATGTTTTACGTCAGTCTCGTTATTTAATAGCCACACCTCGTAAATACCACAATGCAATTATACCAACCTCAAATTAAGTAACATTATTAACCACAATGGATTCATTTTCAATTTTAATATAAAAATGAGTGTCAAGACATAAGTTAATTATATTGTACATAATATTTTTTTTTTAATTCCTAATATGTGTACGTTGCAATCTGTTCAATTCAGAACA
Organism: Catonia carolina; assembly: GCA_035578175.1. NCBI lineage: Eukaryota > Metazoa > Arthropoda > Insecta > Hemiptera > Achilidae > Catonia > Catonia carolina. Next base: position 12,473,434 of record JAQMRL010000014.1, on the reverse strand, counting down.
ATAAGCAACCCCATGAACCAATGAGATGAGGATGATATGTATGATGTGTAAATGAGGTGTAGTCTTGTACAGACTCAGGCCGACCATTCCTGAGAGAGTATGGTTAATTGAACCCTAACCATCAAAGTCCACCGGTAACCACTGTCTAGCATTCAAATCCGTATAAAAGTAACTACCTTTACTAGGATTTGAACCAGGAACCTTCATCTCCAAAAATCAGCTGTTAAACAGCTGATTTTGGCAACGACTTTACCTCTAGACCAATCCAGTGGTATATATTGTACATAATAAACAAATTTTTAGTTGATTTACAACCCTGGATTTTGACACAATATTTAAATTTTTAGCATTAATGTCATAATTTCATATTATAATGATTACTAAAAACATTACGTCCATAAATTTAAATACAACACAGACAATATATAATACTGGATATGTTTGAAAAATTTCATGATTTTTACAATAAATTTAAAGAATTATTACCAATGTTTGAGGTTATGTTCATATGTTTACATAAAAATCTGGTGTGAAACACTCACACAACTTTCTCTTGTCAATGCAAATAATTAACATATTAGTAATAAAACATTAGAAATAACCAGGAAAAACTAACCTCAATAAACATAACCTAATTTTAATCATGAGTGAAAGACGCAAAATTAAAATCAACCTCAGTTTGGCTTAAACAAACGGAGAATCACTCTTTCATGCTAAACTAGGCTCTGTAGAGAAAAAAGCTCTAAATAAAAGTTGTAGATAAATCCTAGTTGTAGATAGATCCTATAAATTTGATTTTACACTTTTGTCGTAAAATGAGGCTAGAATCTTTAAAAAAATCTACATTTTACAAATTTTCGTAAAAAAACAGAAAATTGCTTATTACCGCTAAACTAAGCATTATATAAAAATTTTTTTGGAAAAAAGTAGTAGGATTTTAAATTCTCTACAACTTTTACCATACATTTTTACGCTAAAATGCATATTAAAGTCGCAATCTTAAGAAAACAATTTTTTTAGGAGAAAACAACCTCCCAAAGAATTTCAGCAGACATGGCGCCTACCCTATCTTGTAGAGCATAAGAAATTTAGTAAATGAGCCAATTTTAAAAAAGACGTAGAAGCCGTTTTTGAGAAAATCGCAAAAAAGTGAAAAACGACACGAATAAACTACTACTTCCGGTTGACCAATTTTGATGAAAATGTTTGTGTCGAGTCCTCTAGTGGTATCTAACTTAAGTTTTAAGTTTGTACGATGTTCCGTTCTTGAGATATTCTGTTCACACACACACACAGACCAATAGCTAAAAACATGTTTTTTTTGGGTTCAGGGGGTCTGAAAACGTGTAATCTAGTGAAAACTCGGTTTCTTAAAATCGACATGAAAACAATACTTTCCTTCATATATATTCATATAGGCAAGAGAAAGTAAAAATACAATTAATATTAAAAACATAAATATTATTACTTTTTGTAATGGGTAATTATATGACGAGTGCAATCAACTTTAATTTAAAAAATTCTTTTTGAAAACAATATTTATTTTTGTTATCTTAGTACATTTATTTAAGTGTGTAGTAACAACCCCCTGGTTTTTATAATTTTGATTTTTTTAAATTAATTTTTGTATTGACCCACCGGGTTGGTCTTGAGGTAAGGTCGTCGCCAAAATCAGCTGTTTAACAACTGATTTTCGGAGATGAAGGTTCCTGGTTCAAATCCTAGTAAAGGTAGTTACTTTTATACGGATTCGAATGCTAGAAGGCGCTTACTTTGATGGTTGGGGTTCAATTAACCATACTCTCTCAGGAATGGTCGACCTGAGTCTGTACAAGACTACACCTCATTTACACGTCATACATATCATCCTCATCTCATGGGTCATGGGATTGCTTATTGTTCTGAATTGAACAGATTGCAATGTACACACATTAGGGATTATAAAAAAAAAAAAAATTTTGTATGCAGAATCCAAATCTTTAATTATCTTTGTACACAAACCACTGTGAATTTAATTATACACCCTTTTTTATCATTCACCAACAACCGCACTTACCAGAAACTTTTTAATTTACACCATTATATAGACCGTGTTGAAGGAGTGTTGGATAATAACCAATTTGGATTTAGAAGGAGAATGGGAACTCAAGATGCAATATTGGCTCTGATATTGATTACTGAGAAATAGCAATTCTCAATCAGGACTGAGTAAAAGTTTAAAAATTTGAAAAGGCTAAGAATTAAATAAAAAGAAAGGAAAGTTATCTACAGTCTGTACAAGAATCAAACGGCTGTTTTGAGAATTGATGGGTACAAAAAAAGAGGCTGCTGTAAGAAAAGGTGCACGACAAGGGTGTTCATTGTCACCACTACTTTTTAACTTGTATATAAAAGAGACTATAAATGAAGTGAAGGAAAAATTTGACGCAGGAATCAAAATTCAAGGAGAAACAATAAAAATGCTGAGAAACGCCAATGATATAGTAGTATTAGCCGAGACATAGAAAGAACTAGAGGATATCTTAAGTGGAATGGATGAGATCACGAGAAAGGATTACTTCATGAAAATTAATAAGAACAAAGTTCTTATAAAACTTTGTTCAAAGTGCACTAATCAAAAGTAAACCACTTGCTGGAGTTGATTCGTTTAATGTTAGGTGATTTCTCCCCCCTTTCACCTCACCATTCCTATTCTAATTTTATTTCAACAATAATGACTAAAAAATTTATTACAGCTATTTCAATGGTGTGGCGGTTAGCATGATGGAATACAAGGAAGAAAGAAAATCTTGTGTTTAATTCCTTGCTAGGTTCTTGAAATGACATTTAAATACCCCAAATTTTCACAAAAACACAACTCGTAAAAATTTGGATTAACAATTTATATTGTTACTGAGTCACGAGTTTGCCTTGTTTGCAGCAAGGGGTAAAGGGGGAAAAGCATCAGTGTGCATGCGCGACTGCTTTAATTTCAGTACGACAAACACAACAACTTACACTATACCCAGAAGATATACAGTTTATCGCGGAACATTTTGTAGGTTAACTGTACGAATATAACTGTTTGTTACTGTATACACAAATGTTAGTTTCTCGAAAACGTGGGCAGACTATTCACAGTGCTGAACGAAATCTAATATAGGTATGTAACGTAATAAAACACGGTAAAGTTGAAGCTAAACATAAATGCCCTTCCCCACTGCTTAAGAAAAGCCATGAGAGAGTGGCTAACTACTGTGGTGTTCCTCCTTCCACAATTCAAAAAATGAAGGAATCTAAAGACGTGAAGAAACTATTCTTCAACAGTTTTGTTGACACCTGGTAAAAAGAGGAAATGGTTAGGTAAATACTAGTGAGACTGATAGTGAAGACACCGGTGACAGCGATAGTAAAAAAGGTGGTTAATTCATAGAAAATTTTGTTCCAGTGGAATAAGATATCTGGTAATTACAGTAAATCAAACATTTCTAGTCATGTAATTAAGCTATAGGCAATATTACAGGTCATATTTATTGCATGCTGTTGTTTACGTCATCAGCCGAAAGGCTGGTTTGAACCTATAGAGGTTTTACTTAGTAAAACGAGGAGTGAGATGGCTTACCAGTGCCTTCCTCACTGAGTGGAAAAGTAAGGCTATCAGCATGCCAGGCCCTCTGAAAAGCACATATTTTCCACTCTGCAAATGACACCTTCACTTTATTCACCACAGGGTCTGGCTGTATAATGAAATTCATTACTTTCAGACGATATAACTCTGATTAGTGTCTTTTACACCTCTACCTCTTCTGTTCTTAAATGATTCTGTCATTTAATTGGCTGACCATGTGATAAGAAACAGAACTTTCTTTAGCCCTGCAACGAATAGATTGAGTGTAAATAATTTGACACTCCACATGTCTGTTATGGGCTGAATTTATTTCTTATAAGGTTTATAAAGAAAACATTTTCTCGGAATAAACTACAGTTTACAAAATGTATGTAGAAACTGCACGGTAGTGACATGTACGAGTAGTGTCTCACTATTAAGGTTGGCAGCACTGTTAAATTTTCTCTTCCCTTCCTCACAGTCCATCCATACACAGAAGGCAATCTTGTGACTTCAGTATCTGTACAACTATATTCTGTTCTAAACCGACATTCAAAATTACTGACTGAACATTTACAAAGCTTTTCTGAAGCCTATTTGGATGTATAACTCACTGGTTGGTCTAGTGATAAAATTGTCACAGCAAACAGCTGATTTTCAAAGAAAAAGCTTCCTGGTTCAAATCCTAGTAAAGTTAGTTACTTTTATATGGATTTGAATACTACAGTGGTTACTGGTGTACTTCGATGGTTGGAATTCAATACTCTCTGTGTCTGTAAAAGACCACACCTCATTTTCTTTTTTTTTCTTATTGGGTGATGATGCCTACATAAGCCTTGGGCTTGTGCATAGGTAATGATATGCGGTGATTTACAGATGAAAAAATGCCAGACCTGACCAGGAATCGAACCCAGGACCCCGGCATAGTAGCTAGTTGCGCTGGCCACTACACCACGAGCCGGCCTAAGGGATGATTTACACGTCATCCTTATCTCATTAAGTCACAGGATTGGTTATTGTTCTTAAATTTAACAGACTGTGAAGTCACATATTACGGTTTAAAAAAAATAGATGCATGGAAGCCAATTATTTTTTCATCAAAACCCTCAATGTTAAACAGAATAAAATATTTCCAATCGAAGCTGTTACAGGTTCAAGTTAATGCTCCACAGTACATATCTAACAAAACCTTTACATAAACTATATTTTCCTACATTTATAATAAAACGATTTGAAGAACAACTATCTCACAATACCAACCGACTTATCAGAGCTTTAAATTCACCAACTCTACCAGGTAATCCACACAAAGACATCTAAAACAGTGATGGAGCTGAAATATGCTAATTTAAAATGAATATTTTTAAAAATTTTAACAATCTATTTTAGATTTTTATAGTTGGAGGCTCACTGTGGAGTGTTACACTCCCGAAAATGTCAATTACAGTTATTATTTTAAATAATGAAATGAAAAACAGCTTACTGACTACAAACATTGATTTACAGTTACGAAAAATTTCTTAAAACATTATGTTTGGAGTGTAGCATTATACAAGAGGGAAACGTGGGTGATAGGGGCTGTAGGAAGGAAGAGGATAGAAGCTTTTGAAATGTGGTGTTATAGGAAAATGTTAAAGATTAGTTGGGTGGGCAAAATAAGTAATTTAGAGGTTCTTAGGCGAGTGGATGAAAAAAAAGTATATGGAAGCATCTTACCAGAAGAAGGGATAGGCTAGTGGGGCATATCTTAAGACATCCAGGTATTGGGCCATCAATAATGGAGGGTAATATTGAGGGAGTAAATTGTAGGGGGAGGCAAAGATTAGAATATATAAAGCAAATTACAAAAGATGTAGGGTGTTACAGGTACGTAGATATGAAACGACTTGCACAAGATAGAACAGCTTGGAGAACTGCATCAAACCAGTCGAGAGACTGATGACAAAAAAAATTTTAAATAAGTCTATACACTAATGGCCACACTAATTTATGTACAATTGTGTACTAAGAAAAATAAAGTTCAAAACAAAAAAGCACCAATATTTTACAAAAACCCACTTTTTTGGCAATTTTACAGAAACATTATACTAACATATACCTATTAAATAAATGAAAAGGTTTTTTTTAATATTTCTTTGAAGTACAAGCCATGTACTTAAAATCATAACATTGTATCACAAAAATTACCTATGTTATTTACATTTTAGTTTGAAGTTTGCTGTGTTTCAAAAGATATATGGTGTTTTGTTATATCTAAACTGAAGTAAAGGGTCTTCTAACCACGGGCTGTAAAGTTATTCAGGGAAGAAGGAAGAAGTCATGTCCAATTTTATTTTTTAGTATAAAAAATGTTAAGAATAAACATTAAATCCGTATACGAAGTTTGGTTACCCGAAGTTTTACACATTGGTTTTATATTATGGTTACATGTCCAATAAGTTGGGAGACATTTTGCCGGTACCTGGAAAAAACAGTGTACTAAACGCAATTCGTTTCAGTAAAAATAATTTAAAATTTTCTATCGTTCCTAGAGACTGAGGTTGATTTTAATATCAACCTGATAAAACATTTAAAGTTAAAGATTCCAAGAATGTTTTAAGTAATATCTAAATGTTATTTACAACATAAATACACTGGTAACAACGTACTTATAAAAGTAAGGTTATAAGTTACATACTTGTTGCGTTGCACACATTTCGTTTCAATTTTGAAGGTTGAGGAAATCTTTTTCTGGCTTTTCGAAGAGATACACCCCTCATCAATGAAGCGGATGACAAATTATTAATGTTCATTTTTTAAATGTTTAACTGCAAAATTAAAAGAATTTAACACAAAAAACCACGAGTCACTCACTGCACTGAAAAACGTAAACAAACGGCGCGGCAGCCATGTCAGTTTTCTTCTAGTCTCTGATTGGTCAATTTGGAGAACGATATTTTTGAAATTTTCGAAGCCACAGAGATAAAATCTATCTTTGAAATTCAGCCCTATTCGTGAAAAATAATAAGGATTTTGATAGTTTTGAAATGTATAACCATATTTAATGTAGACAACTGACGTAACACATTTCAGTGATACCAATAAATCAATTTTAAAAATAATATGATGTTTTCCGAGTTTGTAACTTATTGACCCCACTGATAGAGAGAGGAATTGTTTCAGTCCCATTCTGAAGACACTCGAAAGTGGGAAAATAATAATAATAATGAATTTGGGATAAATATTATTACAATAAATGATTATTTGAGTTCTGGGTGAACCGAGGCAAAGTATAAAAGTGGGTATAATCAACTAATAATAGATTAAAATCAATCATTCATATTCCAAGGTTGCAACTTTTAATAATTGTTGTCAGTAATCACTCTTTTTACATGTATACATAATTTTATTGAATTCATAACTTTCATTAACTCTAGTTCCTATCCCTTCCCTTTCCACCCCTACCCTACACTTCAAAATGAATTTTTTTTTTTTTTTTTTTTTTTTTTTTTTTTTTTTTTTTTAACTTATTTATTTACAATCAGCCTTACAATGTGGCTTTAAGCAAATCATTTTACAAGAACTAAACTTACGTGAGTGAAGTAGACAGCCTTTGCTCTCACTTCAACTAAATAAAATTAGAAAATAAAGTTAATAAAAACTAAGAAATGTTGTAAAGTTACAAAATTAACAAAAACAATGTAAAAGAAGTAAACAAAAAAAAATGAAGTAAACAATGGAAAAGAAGTTAACAATAAAAAAGTAAAATAAATAAAATTTTGAAATTTCACTTTAGATTAAAAAGTGTGATGAGGATGAGTGGTGAATTTAACTTGGTGTATGTATTAAAATCGTTGGTCTAAGTCGAGGATGTGATGTCTTTTGAGGCGCTTCGTTTCCTCACTGTTGTCCAGTAAATTTAATGCCAGGTGGTTCTGGTGATTGTTTAATCTTAGCTGGTACCGGAGGCTCAGCTCTCTTATCTCTTCTGTTACGGTACGGATACGAAGATGGTCATGTATTTCCGAGTTTCTTATAAACCACCCAGCGTTACTCGTCGATCTTAATACTTTATTTTGGAAGCGTTGTATCATTTCTAAATTGGATCTGCTGGATGTACCCCAAAGCTGAGCGCCATACTTCCAAACAGGCTTGAAAATTGTATTGTAGATCAAGACCTTATTTTCAACAGATAATTGTGATCTTCTTCCTAACAACCAGTTAAACCTCATGTATTTTAAATTAAGCTCGTTCCGTTTACATACTATGTGATGTCGCCAAGTTAATCTCCGATCAAGATGCAAGCCAAGGTACTTCACATGATCTTGTTGTGTGAGTACATCATTACCTAGGAGTACTGATGGGCATTCCTCTCTTCTCATAGTAAACGTAACTTGGACGGATTTATTTGCGTTGGCTTTTAGTCTCCATTTGTTCAACCATAGTAGCACTTCGTCTAAGTATATTTGAGCTTTATTTGATGCTTCTGTAGCGTTATTGTCAGATGAAAGAATTGCTGTATCATCGGCGTACGTAGCGGTAAGTACTGATTGGTTTAGAGGCATGTCAGCGGTAAATATTACGTATAATATTGGAGCAAGTATAGATCCTTGAGGAACCCCGGAGTTTATTTCTCCAAATTTTGAGTATGCACCTCTGCATTTAATTTGAAATATCCTACCTTCCAGAAAAGATTTAAGAACAAAATAAAACGGATAAGGTAAAATTGTTTTTAATTTGTATAAAAGACCAATATGCCACACTTTGTCAAATGCTCTTAATATGTCTAGAAAAAGAGCACAGCAGATATCTCCCCTTTCTAATGTGTCAGATATCATATTCACTACCCGATGTATTTGCTCCACAGTAGAGTGACCGCTTCTGAATCCAAATTGATGGTCTGGAACAACATTCTGTTGTATTAGAATCCCCTGAAGCTTCTTTAAAAACAATTTTTCAAATACCTTGGAAAGAAGAGGCAGTAAGCTAATTGGCCTATATGAAGACATTTCATTTGGTGGTTTACCTGGTTTTGGAATCATTATTATTTGCGAGACTTTCCATTGAGAAGGAAAATGTGTCGTTCGCAAGATACTGTTGAATAGAATTTGAAGATAAGTTAATGCCCTGACAGGAAGATGTTTGATGACTTCAGACGTAATTAAGTCAAATCCCGGAGCCTTTTTTGATGGAAGGTGATTGATTACTTGTTGTATCTCGCCAACAGTAAAAGGTTCTATCGGTAAGTCCATAGGCACTGGTATTTCCATAAACTCGTGAATTTCTTTTTCGTCAATTCCGACAGAAGGATGAGGTTGAAATACATCACTTAGGTAGTCGCAAAACAAATCGGCTTTCTCTTCATCACTTCTAGCCCAGTTCCCATCATCACGTCGGAGTGGAGGAGTATGTTGAATTGGTCTTTTTATTTTAGAAGTGGCTTTCCATAACGAGTGATCTGTTGTTTCGTTGGGAGACAAATTTTCTAAAAAGGTTCGAAAAGAATTATTTTTTATAGCGAATAATAAATCTTTTAGTTCTTTTGATGCTCGGTTGAATGCGGTTTTGTCTGCGGGGTGTCTGCTATTTTGCCATACACGCCGTAATCTTCTTTTTTCTCTTACTTTTTCCAAAATTTCACGTGAGTAATTCATATTATCGTATTCTGTGACTGTATCTTCCGGTGTACTACTCCAAGCTGCTTTTTGAATGATGTTTGTGAAGTGTTGAACTGCTTCATCTATGTCGTCCGATACTTTTAAAGGTATGTTGAGGTTAATGTTGTCATGAATAAAAGCTGAGAAGGAAGTCCAATTTGTGTATTTGTTATATAAAGTGGGAGGTTTTTGTCGTAGAATAATATGTGTACTGATTGTAATTATGATTGGAGAATGGTCTGATGTACTGTCTAGGCTGCTTTCCACATCTGTATAAAACCTACTGATACCTTTTGTGATACCAAAGTCCAATAAATCAGGGATTTTATTTCGGTCTGTTGGCCAGTATGTAGGTTGTCCGGTAGACAAGATATTATAATTATTTCCCAAATCTATGGCCACTTTCAGTTCCCGACCACGAGGTGTAATGAGGCGAGATCCCCAATACGTATGTTTAGCATTCCAATCGCCCGCTGAGATAAATCGATTTCCAAGGAGATGGAAATAATTCTGGAACACATTTCTCGTTATCCGATGCCTCGGCGGACAGTAAACAGATGAAATTACCAGAGGACCAAACCAATCGTGTAATTGTATCGATGTCGCTTGAAGATGATCTGATGTGCATGCTGGCAACTCGTGATGTTTTATTGAATTTTTAACAAGAATAGCACTGCCTCCATGAGCGTTACCATCCGGATGATTGGCGTTGTAGAGTGTATATCCATATAGTCTAAAAAAATCAGGGTTTGTAAGGTGAGATTCAGATATGAGAAGAATATCTATTTTGTTAACCTTCAGAAAAACTTCTACTTCCTGTCGCCTCCGAATAAGACCGTTGACATTCCACTCCGCAATTCGTAGGAATTTCATTTAAACAGTTTATTGACAACGGTTGTCAATAATCCCATCAGATTACTCATTTGACTAACCAATAATTCAATCTGTTCAGATACTTTATTGAGTTTTGTTACTATGTCAGAATCATCCCTTTTGTTCTGCAGTACATCTGCGTATGACACAGATGGTGTAGTTTGACTGTTATCAATAATAACATTTTGTCTGGTTTGTTTTAATTTAGGAAAGTGTTCATTATTTGCATTGAATGATCTGATATTCTTAGGTTGTGAATCAGTCGTAGGGGTATTCTTGTTTCCACGTTTCCTGTTCATTATTTCCTGGTAAATGCGGCAACCTTTATAATTCGCAGGATGATTATCTAAACACAATGCACATGTTGCTGGTGTGTTTCGATCTGTCTTTGGGCAGTCAGTTGTATTATGGCTCTGCGCACACTTTACACAACGATAGGGACGCATGCAATTGTTTTTGGTGTGGCCGTATTGTTGGCAACGTTTACATTGAACTATGTGGTTACTTTTTCTAGGTGGTTCGATATTAACGCAACAATTCGAAATATACCTGATATTAAAAATGTCTTTGTTGTTTTCTTGCGGTTCAAGATTAACAAAAAATATAGGAATTGGTTCTTTAGTTACGCGGTGGCGAGCATTAACAATTTCACCTCTGACTTTGTGCCCATGTTTTTCAATTTCTTCTTTAATAATAGAAGTTGGAATAGAGTAATGTAAATTTTTTATTACTATTCGGTAAGCGCGTTCTTCTTTCCTACTAAATGTATGACCGATTAAATTCACTTCACGAATAACCGCTATTAATTTTTTGTAAACATCAACATTACTTGATATAACTTTTAATTGTTTATTACTAAATGATTTAATTAAATAGTCTGATTTAGAAACCGATTTATCAAATAACTCTATCAATTTGTTAATATCTGTTATGCCGTATAGGATTATAGGTGGAGTTTTAATCTTTTTTTGTTGAGAAACGTTATTTTCTTCAACAGGCAAACAGCTGAATCTATTTTTTAATGAAATATTATTAACATTTGAATCTACTAATTTATCAGCTGATTTGCTTTTTAAAATTGGTACAGTTTGCCAATCAGGTGTATTCTGGAAATCATCTGCTTCTACGTACATGGAATCAATGCCTTCTTGATTATTCATCGTAGATTGGCGAGCTAGCTTACTCTGCTCATTGGAGGAAGATGAAGAAGAAGAAGAAGGGCGTTTCAGCCCATTGTACATTGTTGTTTATAGTTAAATTTTTAGATTCAACCTAACCTCTAGCTTATAACAAAATATTCAAAAACAATTATTATTATTCAAAAAAAAAAAAACGAAATACTTATCAAAAAAAACTCTTGTAGACAGTTGCCCAATATAACAGGTATATTTTTACCATTAACTGACAGTTTATAAAGAAATTTTCTTCAAATAGAGTAGCACTATAAAAAACACAACTATACCGTAAACATGTATACAGCTGACTCTCAAAATGAAAAATATTGACAATTAAATCATCTGTTACAGATGTCCATGCATCTGATACACTCTTGTACTTTGAATCTTACAACTTCTTGTTTTAAAATAAGTAACATACAAACATAACCTTTACAAATAATTTTCCCATCAATTACTTCTCACAGAACATGATTCTGTTAAAATCATACATTTTTTGAAACATATCCTTTGAATTAATTACAATTATACAATTAGCAACGATCAAAAGAATATTGATTTATGTATTAACTAACTAAATACATTCTACAACAGCAATATCTTCATTTTTTTTCCTAAGAAACTAAATAAAACATCAGCTCTATTTTTTTTATTTATATTTTTTACTTAGATAAATATACACAATGTTTTAAAATATATTAATACATATTTTCCATCTCTAAAAACTACAAAGCACATTATATTCATTTAATAAAATACGTAAGTTATAGTTCCAATTTAGATTACTATTTTTTATATAATTATATATTTTATATTTATACGTATATTGTAAAAATAAATTTAAATTAATTAAATTCATAAATTATTTTTGTTTAATTTTATCAATTTATTTATTTATTAATTTTTATTTTAATAAATAAATAAAAATATAATTTTTTGTTCCCTTGTTATTTTACAATAAATTTCATCTATTTTTGTTAAATTATTTATGAGTAATTACATAATATATCAATGAATAATTTTATAAAAATATTTAAAAAACAAAAGCAAAATGTAGTTTTGTTAGATTTTTTTATGTCGATCTTAATTTGTTCTATGATTGTGTTTTTCGATGAAATATTTTTTCATCAGGTGAACTTGATTTGTTCGAAAGTAAATTTCTCGTCTTAAGTCTGACATTTCATAATCACAATTATTTCACAGCCTTATCATATATTTCTTTATTGTTCCATTTTAAGATTGAATGTTTAATAGTTTAGCTGATGATAAAAGTTTGCTTAAAAATATTCTGAATCTATATTCATTTCATATTTTATTCTCTGCTACGAAAGTTTTGTTAAATAGTCAGTAGACAAGAAATTCTTGTGTAGTTATCATTGATTATCTAAATAAATAGGAGAAAATAATTGGTCAGATAATTCAGGAGTTTTTTCATAAATTAATGGAGAGTCCAGGAATAATTAATGTTTTATGCATTTATAGTCCGATTTATGAAAAAAACACCTGTCTTTAAACAGCAATATATTTTGAACCTTTGTATATAAAAACAATTACGATACATCAAATTAAAGCTTGTTTTACTGTTGATTACAGGATTACATTAGCATATAATATTTTGTAGCCCTATATTTTTTAAAGTATGCATGAACAAAGTAATAGTACCTTGAAGTTATACCCAACTTCAAGGTACTATTACTTAGTTCACTCATACTTTTAAAAATATAGGGCTAAAAAATATTATATGCTAATGTAATCCTGTAATCAACAGTAAAACAAGCTTTAATTTGATGTATCGTAATTGTTTTTACATACAACGGTTGAAAAGATATTTCTATTTTAAAAACAGGTGTATTTTCTTTCATTATTTTATTGAGAATTAGGGCTCGTACACATGAGGTGACTAACGCCGCATTTCCAAAAACAGATGTGCATACAAATTCAAGCAGAAAATGTACATTTGGAAAAGAAAACAATATACAGCGCAGATGTAAATTGCTAGGCAATTCATTTCATTATAAACAAAATGGAAATTGAAGAAGTAGTGTGTTTGTACCACAAATACAATTGTTTTTGACGTCGTAGGCAATTTTAGGTGTATCTAGTTTTACGAGATAAAACTAATGAATAGTTTATTTGTAAAACTGTATCCAAAATCACACGAATATAAACCAAAATTCTTTAATAACTTTCGAATGTCTACAAATACCATTGATGCTTTATTACAGTTGATAGAAGATGATATTTAGCCCAATATGAACTATGTAAGACATATCTAGTTTCAAAATACGCGATCAGTTGTACAATGTATTTGAGAGCGTGCAGCAGGCGTGCGCCAACAGCTTTCAATTTGCGCGACAGAATGCAAAGTCAGCCAAATTGCGTTTTTGAAAGTATATACCCATGTAATTCTGTGTACCTCGCTCACATGCGATAACAATCGCTTTCATGTGTACGTAGCCTAAATTCAACTTTAATGAACCCTTCATGGTGTAGTGGTTAAGATACTAACCTAAAAAGTGGAAAATATTCTGGATTTGATTCCCAGCTATTTTGTGTGACTCGCTCATGTACACCACATCACCAGTGGTTGGAAAAAAAAGGTTTACTACAAGAATACTACAGTGAAATCATTAAAATTGTTAGTAAAATAGCAATACAAGATTTAACTTAAAACAGTTGAATGCCTAAATACTGAAATTTAGATAACTTACAGTAATAAAAACAAAACTCAATTTAATATTATTGAATACACAGTAATACATTATATTTATACGTGTAAGCCTTTGTAGGTAATTTTCAACCAAATTCATAGACAAAAACTCTCCGGTAATTCGGGGCTATAAATTGGTAGGGGCTGATGCAAGCGAAGGTAGCGCATCAACGACCATCTTAATAATTAATGTAGTGGGAAAAAATGTAAATTTTTAGATACAACTAATTTTTATTTAGTACTGTATAAATAATTAAATTTAAAAAAAAGAAAAAAGAATTTTCCCACAAATTAATGTACTTACATAATTCGTAACTCGCAATGATTCCAACATCAAAGTAGTTCCTTCAACAATCGATGTCGCCATTTCCAGAACTGAATTTTGGAAATGCTGTTCAGAAGCATCTTCATTTTCACCTGAACTTCTTTAACTGAGGAAAAATGTGTTCCCTTAATGTAATACTTAATCCTTTCAGTGCCAATATCCAGAAAACAGGACATTGATATATTTTATGTAAAGTACGAACACCCGATTTACCGAACATCTGTACGTTATGCATTAAGTATCAAAGTCAGGATAACCAGATGCTTATAAAAACTATTTTTTAAAAACAAAAATTAATGAAATAATGTATTTGAATATTTTATTACCAGAATGATTCATATTTTATGAACACAAAAAGCCACAATTTAACCCTTGACTTTAAAACAAGACTCATGAAGTGTTATGTGTTCTCAGTCGTATTGTATGGAGTTGAAGACTGAATTCTGACAGAATTAACACTTAACAAATTGAGAACATTCTAACTTTGATTGAATAGGAGAATACTGTGAATATCCTGGACGCAGAAAATTACTAATGAGGAAATGCTACGTCGAATGAACAAAGCAGCATAATTGGTCAGCTTCATGAAGGCGCGAAAACTGCAATATTTCGGTCATATCATGCGAGGTGAATGCAGGTATGAATTGTTCCAACGCATTCTGCAAGGAAAAATCGACAGTAGAAGGAGATCAGGATGCAGAAGAATTTCATGGTTGGCCAATTTGAGGGTATTGTTTAATAAAAGCTCAAAATAACTCTTTTGAAAAGTTAACAGTAAGGTAAGCATTACCTTAACAGTCGTCAACCTTCAGAACAAAGAGGCACCCTGAGAAGAAGAGAATGAACGCAATAAAAATTAATTTTCAATAAGAAATTTAATTTTTATCTTATGTTGAAATTTAGGTTGGCAATAGAATGGTTGAAATAACGACTGGAAATTTTTGTAGATTCTTAAACAAATTATTCAGGATCAAACTTTCAAAAATTAATTGGGCACTGAGGGTTAAATTTTAGTATACAAAAAACGTCACAGAGATCCAAATCAGATGAATAAGGTGGATCCTGTACCACAGTAATGTTTTTGTTGGCCAGAAACTGCTTCGTAGTTATGAACTGTTGTGTCTTGGAGCAATGGCCGTTTCCCCAAGCTACTTATAGCTTTTTAATCCTAATGTTTTCACAAAGTCCAGTATATCAACCATTTGATCATAAAAATTCCATTAATATTGAAGAAGACAAGCAACATTACTTTGAATTTTGACTTTCACAACCTCTTTTGGTCTTTGGAATTTGGGACACTTCCACTGCATCGACTGGTACTTACTTTCAGGATTGTTGGTAAGCCTCAGAGATCAATTTCTTAAATTTCATGAGAAATTTGATGTTGATTCAAAGTTCTCACTAAACAATTTTCTGGGACAACGCAGTTGCATGTGTTCACTTGTGGATAAAATAATTTTTTTACTGTTACCTGGAGACTCTAAAAGAGTGTATAGGACATGTCAAGATAAAACTGATAAGCCAAAAAAAAATTTTACATTACCAATTATATTTTTTACTACTACTAATTTTCTTACTTCAATAAGCGTATAAAGTAAATCTACAATAATATTAAAATTTGTCGCAAAATTTAATTAGCAGTTTTTATATTTTATAACCAAAACTATTTAAAAAGGAATTCATGTACACTGTAAAATGCTTCATCAACCAAACAATTTTTTTTAAACAAATTTAAATTATCACAACTTTTTTAAGCCTGTAACAATTTATTGATGTATTTTCTACCAACAAAAGTAGATTTCTGTTCAAACAATATGTTGTGATTAGCAAGTACACTAATTAATTCTTTTTCTTATATAGTGGTTACGGACATTTAAATTCTGTAAAAGGGTATTATGTTTTACATACATTATTACATCAAATATGTATAAAGAAGCAATTGAAGCCTTTTAAATAATGATCTTCATGAGGTAAAGTGGTTGATTCCCAACAAACCTAATAATTTTTTTCTGAATTTTAATCCTGAATGGCATGACCAAACTTGGAGCTTGGATAGAGTAGATGTGTGGTTGGATGTCACCAAACGAATTGTTACCCACTCATTTCATTTCTCTCGTGTCATACCTCATATAAACTCCTTAAAAATATTTTTGGATCTGTTCTAGAGCCTTGAACTATTCAGAGTGAGCCCTGACAGAACATTTAACTAAATTCACCAAATACAATAAGCCTCTTCAATCCTGAGGTCCTCATATGAGGACATTTGTTTTTATCGATTTATTGTATTTTCAGCACAGATAACTTCATTTAAAATCATGGTTTTCTTAAACCTTATCTAGGGTTTATTCATATTTAAGGTAGTCAGGTTTTAAAATCAGCTGTGTGTAATTAAAATAAAATAAATCAACAAAAACATTAAAGAGGTTAGATGACTCTCAAGTGATCATAGATCTATAATGTCCAAAAGGATCTATTAACTGTTCAATTCAGGTGAGAAGTCATAAACTGGGTATTTGGTGTTTTTTTCTCTCTGTATTATGTATTGATAAACAATACACAAGAAAATGTTCAACAAAATGATATGATTTATACTAGGACTCTAAGGAGTTTAAGGAGTTAACCCTTTCAGTACCAACGTCCGGATAACCAAACGCTTCCAAAAAACCTTTTAAACAAAAATTAATGGAATAATGTATTTCGAAACCGTCTCAGAGGTGTAGTGACAAGCACGCTAGCCTATAAAGCGAAAGGTCCCAGGTTCGATTTCTGGCTAGGGTGTGGAAATTTTAACACGTTAAAACCACCGTTAAAGTACCAAAACCCACAGTAGTTGCTATGACCCAGCTGTTGATGCAACTTTAAATAAACTAAAAAAAACTATTTTGAATAATCTTAGTGTTAGAACGATTTCTTGTTTTTATGAACACAATAAAAATTAATTTTTAACATGTTATTTTTCTATAATGTTGAAATTTTGGTCAGCAATGGCAGGCTTATGCCTGCAAGTTTTCTAAATAAGAGCTGGCACTCTCTACACCCTCATTCAAATAAAATGGCTTTAGATCAAACTTTTAAATATTGTTTTGGCACTGAAAGGGTTAAAAGACTCTCAGGAGTGTAAGGAGATTTTCAGCGGCAAGTTCTTCACCACGGATGACGAGGTGAAAGAAGCAGTTAAAAACTGGTTATCCTGATAGATGGCAGATGTCTATGACTTAAGACATATAAAAGCTTGTAGAATGTTATGACTAATGCTTAAACAAATCTGAAAACTACATAGAAAAATAGAAAAACATATAAGTTACATGTCAGTTTCATATTTTTACAGTTTTTTAATACTGCAATATCACGATGAGAAGAAAAAATGAGCCGATTTTTTTGTTGCTCAACTGATCGGATGCATTTACAAGCTTATAATTCAAACACTGCATGACTGATTTATTTCAGATTTCGCTGGAATATAAAATTGTATGTACAAAATTTCAGACTTGTAGCATATTTAAATTTTAGTTATTAGTAAAGTTCTAAATTTTTAAAATATTTAAATAATAAGTAGATGAAACGGGGGCTGAAAGTTGCTTAACCACATTGCCACATTTGTAATAATAGAAAAGATCCTGTTCATTATCAATAAGTAATTGAATGTTACGTTGGAAGGTGACTTTAGCACCTAGGGAAAAGAACAGAACCGATGAAAAGACACGGCAACATGGTTAAGCTTCTTCCAGCCCCTGCATCATCTATCTATTATTTAAATATTTAAAAAATTTTGCCGAATAACTGGTCAATCACTGTTCCATAATATTAATGAATTTTTATTCACTTTTTTTTTTTTTTACTGAATACAATGAGTTTTTGAAATTGTCGATTTTATGAGCGGTTACAGAGTTAACAGGGATTCAGAATTTTATTAACTCAAAATTTAAATATGTTACAAGTCTGAAACTTGGTACATACAATAAAAGCATACAACTTTATATTCTGGTAAAATCTCAAATAAATTGGTTGAGCGGTGTTTGAGTTAAAGCCTCTAAATGTATCCGATCTGTTGCAGCAACAAAAAAACCGGCTCTTTTTTCTTCTCATCCTGATATCACAATATTAAAAAATGATAAAAATATGAAACTGACATGTATCAATGCAGATTAAAATCAGCTAAATTTTGGTGTATAGTATGTTAAAATTGAATAAGAAGCTTTGAGGCTCCAAACTCGAGTATCTGTAATAAAGAAATCGATAGTATGTAGTCTTTCTGCCATGAACTGTATCTGTCGGCTGGCAAAGAATGTTTACCGACACAGCTACCGCTAGGAAAGATTATATTGTTACCAAACTGAATCAACTCATTTCTTTCTGTAGAAGTGAGAATTATTTGTAACATGAGCCTACTGTGTGAGTGAAAACACAAAGAAATCAGGTATCTATTTTTAGATTTCCTGCAGGCGGATGTGTTGGTTTATAGCTATAACAAACACATGTAAAAGGTGGTAAAACTACCAGTTGCCATGTCTAGCTCATCGGATGATGACTTATTTCTTTTCAAAAGTTCGGCTTAAAAATTAAAAAATACAGTTACAAGTATTCATGCTGTAAATCGTGATTGAAAACTACATGGCAATATTATCATTTGCTTATAGAACTAAAGAATGAAGATAAATTTTCCAAAATACCAGGCTGACATTCAATTATATACTAAATAAAGAAGAACATTTTTATTACTATGTAATTAATTTCTTTTATCCCATATGGGAATTTTAACAAACACCAAGACAATTACTTGTCCATTTGGTGTGTTATAGCCTGACTGAACCTGCGCGAAAAGAATGCTAGATTCATTCCGGTAAACTTATCAGCGCCGGTAGCCCGCACCAATATATGCGTTACTGCGTTAATTATGTGCATACTCATTCAATCATTTTTTGTGCCGATCGATGCCCGTAGATGCTGGCAATAGGAAAGCAGGCAACCTCCTTTCTTTGTGTTTTCACCATATTATTGCCTTCAACATACTTTTATCATCCACGGACATACATGTACACTCCATACAGTCACAAGTCTACTGCAACAGATATCGTTTATAAGAATGCAGAAATATACATTGAAATGCTTCTTTACCATGTTTAAAATTCACAGTATGAATTACACCAAACTTTAGCATTTTCTACAAAATTTATAAAGAATTTTATTAAATAACAATATTATGTAAAAGCATTTCAACTTAATATGATCTTCCCTGAGTATCTGTAATACGAATGTCCACATTCTGCAAAGAGATTTTTTAGTCCTGTTACGAAATTGTTAATACCTGGTAATTTTTTTCTAAGAAAGGGAAATTTTGTTTTGTGACACAAAGTTGGTAAGCCTACTCATCCAGTATAGATACGGCAGCGTGAGTTACCTTGAGCTGTGAAAAATTTTGTACCGTTTCTGGTCGTGTTACGAACAGAATGTCTTTTACCCTAGAACAATGGGTTTTCATTTTTGAATAATATTTTGCGACAAAATTGTACGCAAATGTAAAAGAATCATTTTAAATGAAATTTGTTGGTGTTCCTCCACCAGGAAAAATGACAATTTCTAGGCTAACAAATCGATTTCGAGAGATGGGGAGTATTTGCAACAGAAAACGTAGTGTTTAACCAACTCTCTTGACAGATGACATTTTAGAAAATGTAAAAACAAGATTGCTCGATTCTCCATTGAAAAGTTTACGAAAACTTTCCTCGCAAGTTGGTTTGTCATATTCGAGTGTTCAGAAAGCTGGTAAAAAAAATTGAAATGGTATCCGTACCACGTACGATTAGTCCAAGAGCTTCAGGCTCTAGATTTAAACAAGCGATTGTTCTACGGAAAAAGACATTCTGTTTGTAACACGACCAGAAATGGCACAAAATTTTACACAGCTCAAGGAGAATTAACTCACACTACCGTATCAATACCAGTTGAGTAGGGCTACCAACTTCGTATCACAAAACAAAATTTCCCTTTCTTAGAAAAAAATTACCAGACATTAACAATCTGGAAACAAGACTAAAAAATCACTCTGTACATTTTTTTTATCTGAAACAGATCATATATCATTACTGTGAAAAACCATCAGACTTACAAAAACTTATTAAGTTTATAATAATTATCAAGAAAATAAACCTTAATAATTTTCCAACAAAATTTTAGCACACATACCTATCTAGTTGAATCTAACACTGACCATCTAATTTACATTACAAAAACTAATCTCAAAACATAAAATAAAATAAATAAAATAATAAAAGGAAATTCAAAATAAACAACAAAATAAAAATAAAAAAAGACAATTATATTAATTAATAAATAATAATAATAAACAAAAATAATAAATACAAAACAAACTAAGAGTGAAGAAATAATATTAAATAATAATTAAAATTATTACAATATTTTTTTAAAATATATTAACAAATTGACTTAAAGTAAATAAATACTCAGGTAACTGTATTTAAGAAAGAAATAAAAAATATGAATCAGATTTTATAAATTATCAAAGCAACACTACGTAAAATAAGATTGTATAAGTAAGAAAAAAAACAAATATTTTAAGTAACTTTCAAAATAAAAAAACCACTGATTCTCTAAAAACTGCTTCTTTAACATTTCTCCTGAAATTTATTAGTAAAATTTTCCAAACTGAAATAACAGTGATGAAATATGAGAGACTAAGTAACAAAAGAAAAGTAACCTACAAATTTTTTCAAAAATCTGAAATTTTTATAGTTTAAGTTTATAGTTTAATTTTTATATCCTTCTCAAAATCACTTTAATAAGGTTTTAACCAACCCTTTCCAGGGCCACTAACCTGAGCTATGGCTCTTGCTGCAGCCTCGCGCTGCCTACACTCGTCTCCTTAGAGACCAGCACAACGGTCCTTCTCAGGACCAAAATGTACCCTTTTCAGGGCCATCAACTCTGTCCCCCCTGGCAGACACACACATAAATGGCCCTTTTCAGGGCCACCAAAAATTACAGGTTTCTAACCACTTAATGTCACCATCCAATGACACTTTTTATTTGTATTGACCAGTGCAATAATTTGTGAGGTTAAGTTGACGGTGTCTTTTTCCTGATCATTTTAAAAGTTATAATGTAAACTCCTGGATTTATAAACAGATAATTAAAAAAAAAATACTGAAAATTTATAACTGAAATTTAATGTAAATTTAATAAATTAAAAATTTAAATAAATTTAAATTTACCGACGTATTATAACCTTTTTTTTAATAAAAAAAATTGGAAAAACAGTACCATTATGTACTATAGGAAAATTGTTACTTCTACATACATTTTTAAAGAAAAACACAGTGTTTAATGAGAAACCTAAAATGTAAAAAACAAAATCATGAAATTAACATGATCAGCTGAAACTCTGTTCAAAATGTTATAATTTAGAGATTATGTTACGCAACCTACTGTTTTTCTAGTAATTCTTAAAAAAAATTCCTTTACACAACTTATACCTAACATCAAGAGAATCAGTGATACAAGAAAAAAACAAACAATACAATTAGTAATATTATACTAAAAAAAAACAAATTAAAAAAATTGCTAAGTGTAAAAATTTTTAAAAATTTATACTTATTAAAATTTAGTATTAATGAATTTTAAAGTAACAGAATAATTTCTACAGAGTGAAAAATAATGTGATTAAGTGATAACACAAATGCATTGTGAATTATAGTCATAATTAATGAATTTTTGCTAATAAATACGAAAATAATATTTGCATCAATCATCTCAGTTGTTAACTTAATCCTATTTGCATTACTACATCTAAATAACTCACCATTTTTTTTTTCAATACAACAATCATGAAATAAATTTTCAATACACAAATTTTAATTAATAAAATATAATTACACAAACACTATGGTTAGGTTAGGTAACATTTACGTAATACAGTCCGATCGCAATGATTCAAAACAATTAAAAAACCAAAAAGTATTTTAAGTTTATAAATATTAATATTTTATTCCTGTCAAGATCTACCATATTAATTTCATTAACTGGTATTATTTCTTCTATAATCGTGGCAATTTTTAAAATTGTCATTTGTCATTTTCCTACGTCCGTCCGTTCATCCCACCCAGATGTCACAAACTACAAGAGATAGTAACAAACAGTTTTAGGATTCGAAATCTACACAAAAAGTTAGTGGGCCTAGATTGGGTTTGAAGTTCCGGTTTCGAATTTAAGTGGCCCAAAACTGGAAGTCAAAAAAAAATCAAAGTCGGAATTTGGAAACAAAAATAGTGTCATTCGATTCCTCTTAAAGAGTAGATACAGAAATCATTGGGTTTGAAGTTCTGGTTTCGACCACAAGTGTCCTAAAACCGGAGGTCAAGAAATCAAAGTTGAAATTTGGAAACAAAAATAGTATCTTTTGATTCTTCTTGAAAAGTACATATCGAAATCACTAATGATTTTTGTCATAGACAAAAACCGTCATAGGTAAAGTCATAGTAAGATCATAGGTCATAGCAAAATCATAGTAAAGTAAGCCATAGGTAAAGGTATTTTGTAAAAGTAAGCCTTTTTTAAAATTGCCACCAGCCATGAGACACGATGAGTCTCACGTAAGGGATTTCATACTATAAATTCCATTAATTTTTTCAGATCCCATGATTCTTATTACAGTAAAACCTCTATTCATGGACAACTTCATTTTACAGATATTTTTTACAGTCCCCGATCCAAAGAGATAGTGAATTTTAATAAAAATCAAAATCCGGACACGAACATCATAAATGTTTATCTATACAGCGATAATGTACAGACAGCAAAAGAACCTACAAACAAATTCATTTATATCGAGGTAGAGGAACAAATTAAAGACGTAAAACACTAAGTTGATTCGAAGAAAGATAAACGATACCTAATGGTGGAGAATTCGCAAATCCATTTAGAAAAACAAGTACGCAATGCAAAACCTAAATGAAACCAAATCACAGATAAATTTAAATCATAATTTTCAAGTTATTCATTTTTTCAACAAAAACAACATTTATTTTCATTTAAAAAATTGATGTTTGTTTCTTTTCAGAAGATAAATGTAGTGTTTATTTCGCACATTTTTCATCTATGTTTGGTAAGTAAATCTGTATTCTAAATTCATGGTTACAAATTACATATCGTGAGTACATAATTGATTTGACCCTTTACATTTAATTTTGTATTTTAATTAAAATCGCGTACCTCTTTTTACGTTATTTTCCATATGTTAAAACATTAAAACCCGTAAATCACTAAGTTGTTATGTATATACATATTGGATCCTCTCTATACAACGGACATTTGGTGTGGTCCGCTGATGTCCAATATTCAGAAGTTTTACTGTATATACTTTTACGTTTAACAATCTGAGTTTATAAAATATCATATGAAACTTTAACCCTCCAAGAACTATTAACGGATATATCCACATTATATGAATTAGATCCCAGACCATTAAAAAATACTCATGAAGCAATCAACAGAAAACCATAAAATTATTTTATACCTGTAATAACGGTAAATAACCTCTCATTTAAAAGTATATTTTTGAATTTATGCGACCAGACTGCACACTGAAAAATAATAATATTATTAACACTTTGGATGTCAAAAAAAAATTACAACCCAAGGATTTAATATAGATACGAGTAATGGATGTCAAGGAGGGGCAGTGTTGAACATTTATCTTTGTTTGGAAATCATTTAAGAATAATTTACAGAACCTGAAAAAAAACAATAAAAAAATGTAAAATTTTGAAGTGTACGTAAAGAACAAGGAAAAATTGTGATAAAGGCTGGGATGCTACCAGAGTAGCATGGGAGCGGCATGGCACAGAAAAACAAACATTTTGCGACCAATAGCATGCAATTCCTTGTAACTACACTGAAACAAATACGACTACATTCCATCAGAACAACACATCGAGATGCACACCACTTCCTAACTATTAGTCACAAAAGTTACTTGTTCAAGAATAACGCGTGTTCTATTTTTGCCACTTATGTTGCATGTGCGACTGGTGTTTCTGTCTGTAGTTTGGGCATTTTAGTAGCGTTATCTTAAATATTTATTTACTACTATATTCAACATGAATTATAATTTTAAATTTTACTGGAATTAATTAAATTCAAGTAGAAACAATAAAAATGCTGAGATTCGCCGATAGTATAGTAGTATTCAGCCAAGAAAAAAAAAGAACTAAGGGATATCTTAAATGGAATGGATGAGATCATGAGAAAGGATTACTTCACGAAAATTAATATGCATAAAATGGAAGTGTTATGCAGCAGCAAAAGTAGTTTAGAAGAGATGAGAAATTTAAAAGTAGGCAACGAAAACATATTGGAAGTTGGGGAATTCTGCTATCTAGGAAGTAAAATAACAAATGATGGTAGAAGCACAAGTGATATCAAAAGTAGACTTGCTCAAGCTAGAAAAGCCTTTGAAAAGAAAAACAGCTTACCGATTACAAACATTGACTTACAGATTAGAAAAATGCTTAAAACACTATATTTGGAGTGTAGCATTATACAGGAGTGAAACGTGGGTGATAGGGACTATAGAAAGGTAGAGGATAGAAGCTTTTGAATTGTGGTGTTACAGGAAAATTTAAAAGATTAGTTGGGTGGACAAAATAAATAATTTATAGGTTCTTAGATGAATGAATGAAAAAGAAGTACATGAAAAGCACGTTACCAAAAGAAGGGATAGGCTAGTGGGGCATATCCTAAGACATCCAGGTATTAATCTATCAATAATGGAGGGTAATTATGAGGGAGTGAATTGCAGGGGGAGGTAAAGATTAGAATATATAAAACAAATTATAAAAAATGTAGGGTGTTACAGGTATGTAGATATGAAATTACTTGTGCAAGATAAAACAGCATGGAGAACTGCATCAAACCAATTGAGAGACTGATGACAATAAAAAAGGAATTAATTAAATTTAACCAATGGAACGAAACAATATCCTCCGAAACTAATGCCCCAAATTACTATACTGTTATTGTTAATTCATTATCAATAAGTAACTATGCACAGAAGTATAAATAATAAAAATAAAAACTGATTAAGCAGATTCCCGTCACAACGATACAACGCTGTTTGGTGATGCGCTACTAGTAACATTTGCAACATTACTCTGGTGGAATGCCTACCTAAGGATATAATTAGAAATTAAGCCAATTATACTTCTAGAACTCTGAATATTTTTTGCGATGTTTTTCGCAGTAATGTGGAGTTGCTTTTATTGTTTCCTATTGAAGCCTAACCATTGATTACATTGATGTAATCAATGTTGGAAGATATTTCAGATCAATTTCTGGAGACTTTGGGTTTTAATAGTCTCTTTTTTGCCCAGTAATCTTAAAGGCATTGAAGATCTTTGTTGTCGAATTTCGTCTGAAACTACTCTTACTACAGGTTTTTTGGTTTCGTTTATTTCGTTGAATCTAACAAGATTTTTAAATCGGAGTTACTTTTATATAAGCAAGACTGTTTTTATGCTAAGAAACCATAAAAATGTTCGTTCCGTAAGTCAAATCTTCAAAATTTAAGATAAAGGTGATTGAATATGGATTTAAATTAAGTTAAATTAAAACAGAAAGTGAATTACATTTAAGTAAATACAATATTAATTTTATAAAAAGACGAGTCACTAAAATCTGTAATATACATGATGAAAGTTAGGTTAGGTTGGCAACATAAAAAAATAGAAATAAATATGACATCCTAAATGTTAATTAAATATCATTATAAACATGTTTAATTATTTATTAAAAACTTTCTTACCGTACAACAAATTAGATTATAGAACTATAAAATATAATGAAGAAAAGAAAATTATATATTTGCTTTGCTAAAACAATGTTCTCTAAATACTGATCACAAAAAAATTAATAATAATAATAACATAAGAAAAAAAAATTCACATCACGTAAATCGGATCATTACATCAGTCATTAAACACTAATAAGTTAAATAATTATTTTAATTCTAATAAAAAAATAAATTTACAATTATTATTATTATTATTATTATATATTTTTATATTAATATATATATTTTTTTCATAACAGCAATACTTTATCATTTAAATTAATTAATAATCAACAATCAATGAGTAATATATCAATAATATTAATTAACAAAGAAACAAAAAAAAAACAAATTTAAACAATTTTTTTTTATCAATGAACATTTATATAATAATAACTGTACATTATATAATACATATTCTAAATTTTACGACACATACACTTACAAAGATAAAACAGATTCATACATACACACACACACACACACACACACACATACACACACACACACTCACACTAATTATTAGAATTTTTATGTTTGTCTTTAACTGAGAATAATAATAATACATTTATATTAATATATAATATACATATTAATTCTACAGTATATTTTTTTATAATTTTAAACAATTGACTTCAATGTTGCCTGTTACTAAATGTGCTAATAATTATCAATATAATTTAACCTAATTAATTTTAATAAAATTCTAATACATAATTAACTACGCAACGTAATATTACTCCACTAAACAATAATAAATACATAAGTGAATTGACTAATAAATAATTTTTAAAAAATAATTACAAATTCAGAAATAAAATTATAATAATTTTACGCAAGAAGAAATAAAATATTTGTTTGGTATAAATTGGTTTTTAAATTTTAATGAAATTAAAATTATGAGAACCAATTTTGGTAACTGATAATATATTTAAATACATAAAAAATAATGTTATATAAAACTAAAATAATGTTAAGGAATATAAGTTTTTTTTAACGGGGCAAGGTATGTTCAGTCGAATTTTATTACGATTCCAAAATTTATTATAATTAAAAATGAATTCATAGAAAAAGATAAATACGCGTAGTTTGAAAAGATTTTGAAATTCAGAAACAACTTTTCATCAAATTTTATATGAGAAATTTTTGAATTCATGCCACCACGGGGTTCAGATGGATGGATAGTCAGAATAAATGTGGTGACTTTATTGATGAACTAAATCAAAATAAATCTTTCCTATTCTGACAGTCAGTTGAAAGATAGAAGGTTATCTATACAAAAAAATTCTACTTCCTGATCCAAAAAGAGGCCGAGGAAGTTGCCGTTGGGATCTATTAAGGCATAACTTAACCCTTTCAATGCCAGTAAAAAAAATGTGACTTTCACTCTGTGCCAGCCAATAAACGAAAAAACAGTAATTTTTTAAAAGTAAAAATAATTTTTTATTTCATGCTTAAATGAACAAAAATAATGAAATATGAATACTCACTCATTTAAAAAAAAAACTGTTCTAAACGAGTAGGTTATAAAAGGTTACAAACACTGAACTAAATATTAATAATAATTTGGTTATGATCACACAGCAAATATAATAACAACATGTATACTACAATAATAACTATAATAAACTGTACTATAAGTCGACTAAAATTTTACTAAAAGGTTCAAAACACTGAACTGAAACAAAATAATAATTTGGTTAGTTTTACATGGCTAACAAAACAACAACAACATATGACGACGAGCAGTGTGGTATGCGAGATGTGTTATAAACAGGGAGATAGAAAATTCCCTGTTTAGAACGTTATGGTAGATTTGCCGTTGATGGCAGCTTGATATTCAAGAGGGAAAAAAAATTCACTTTTCAATCTGAACAGTTTGATATGCAATATTAAGAGGATTGGTAGAACGATTGCTACGTTACACGGCGCTAAAATTCAAACTGCATGCCACGCGTAAACATGTCTATGGCACATCACGGAGGAAACTCGTTGCGCATTAACGCGTCCATGGCATTGAAAGGTTAAAAAAAAAAAGGTGGATGAATCTGAGAATTCGGAAATAAATGTAAAAGTTACGTCAAACAAAGTGACTAGAGCTGTGCAGTTGACGGACGAACAGCAGAAAGAAATATCAGATAATATTAAGAAATATTGGCAGATGAAACAAAGCTAATGGAAGTTAAAGAAGACCAATAAAATAATTGACTAAAGTAATCCAATGTCAAACAAAAATAAAAAAATATATCGTTAAACTATCACCTACATACGGCTCAGCATATATCTTCATCAAAAAAGGGTTTTAAGAAAAATAGAAATGAAAATTTAGTTTTATATGGATATATCTATATAGATACACCAAAAACAGAACAGATGGTTTATAGAATCGAAAAAATATACAAAGATAAAGAGAAAACATAAGGGTGAGAAAATTTTTTCGCACGTTAAACCAAAATTGTAAAACATCTATTAATTTCTAGCATGTTACAATAATATTAAGTTTCCCATTAATTAAAAAAAATAACATGCAAAAATATAAATTTTTGTAAAGTATCCAACAAAACAAGCAACTTCTAACATTTAAAAACAAAAAATAAATATAATTCTGGCTTTCACAAAAGCAAAGTTAAAATTATTTTTAGTATTATCACTACTGTTTACTTCAACTTTTAGTGGTTATAACATTTTTACCAACAAACAGATAAACAAATTATCCATCTACCGCTTTTCTAACGTATAAATACAGTAAATTTTCACTTACCTTTTATCAGTGCTATAAAATTTTTAATAAAATAATTTTATATGTTTTAAACTTACATGTTTCGGCAAACCCATCATCAAAGTATATAAAATATAAAAATTAAAACTTATTTTGTTAAAATTCTTTCAGAATATGTTAAATCCTCTTCTATGACTTTAACAAGAAAAAAATTGTTTCAGTTTTTATCTGACCAATCGGGTTGGTCTAGAGGTGAAGTCGTCGCCAAAATCAGCTGTTTAACAGCTGATTTTTGGAGACAAAGGTTCCTGGTTCAAATCCTAGTAAAGGTAGTTACTTTTATACTATTTTGAATATTAGACAGTGGTTACCGGTGTACTTTGATGCTTGGGGTTTAATTAACCATACTCTCTCAGGAATGGTCGGTCTGAGTCTGTACAAGACTACACTTCATTTACACATCATCCTCATCTCATTGGATCATGGGGTTGCTTATTGTTCTAAATTGAACAGATTGCAACGTACACAAATTAGAAAAAAAAGAAAATTAAAGTTTTTATCTAAACTAATTGTTTTTGGCAGGATAATTTCCAAAACTACTGAACGGATTTTCATGAAATTTTGACAGCAAATTCGTATTTATATTCACAGCAACATTTTATTTTTAAATTTAAAAAAATGATAACCCTAAGGACCGTAATGAAGATTTTCATAAATATGTATGTGTGTATACATGTAAGTATGTTTTTGCTGTTGAAGTAGAGGAAGGAGTTTGATGTTGGCAAAGAGACTACGCGGAAAAAATTATCAAAACATCATTTTGTGTGTATGTACTATTGTTGAAATACAGACATGCATATAAAGATTACAGAGAGACATTCCTGGGGGAATTTATCAAAACGTTGAAAGTGTGGGCGTACGCACGCGCATGTGTTTACAGTTGGCTAGTAGCTACACAATTTCTGTTAAATATTCATTAAAAAAAAATTGATTATACATGTTTCGCATGTGAAGCTGCGTGGGATATGCTAGTATTTTATAAACTCTGATAATGGTGGATCCACTGAAACATGTTAAGGAAAATAATCTTTAATACATTATTAAAAAAAAAATAGTTAAAATTTACAGTATTTTAGATTACAACTAATTATAGAGTGAAGACTACAAAAATAGTACGAAAATGAAACAAAATAATTTTTATACATTTTTTCCAAAATAAAAATATTTTTAAAAGATAAAAGAGATCCTGGTAGCAGAATAAAATTTAAAATTACTAGGTTATATTTCAGTTGATAGAAAAATTAATAATCAAAAATAGAGAAAACTTTTAGGGCATTTTAAAATGTTAAAAAAACAAATACATTTACACAGAAATGTTCAATTACAGACAGGAATGAATTCCTCAAATTCTTAAAAAAGATATTTAATTTTAACATCCCAACGTAATTAAATGTGGATAAAAATGGAATAAAAATAAGATTTCAATAAGTGAACAAGTACGTAATTTATTTTAGAGAAATCGTTACGATTAAATTCTTGAAAAAAATTACCTTACCCCCTTTCAAAAGGAATGACATTAGTAAACTTACTTTTTAAATTATCAATAAAATAAAGTTTAAAACAAAGAGAATAAACGAATAATCAAAGTGGAAATAATGCAATAAAATATTTTAATTATTTTTTACAACAATAACAACAGTGATATTAATAATAATAATAATAATAATATAATTCAAACATAAATACATCAAGTAATTAATGTTAGGTTATAAGGATGACAACAAAAAATATCAATATTAGTAATAATACACGACATTGAACTACCGTTTCTCGCTACGATCAGGTGTTAAATTGTCTTGATGTTCTCGACAAAATCCTGTTAAACATTCGGTCAATACTATTACAATACAATACTAACAGCAATAATAATAATTAATAATAATAATAAAATATTAACAACAAGAATAAGTATTTTAACAATCATTATCATCATATCATTTTCATTAACAATCTCAAAATTAATCATTGTAATTTTTCTTCGATCCTTCATCGATGATAAAATCTCCATATTTGATTTGATTTTTGATCTTGGGCCGATTTCTAATCAATCTACAAATAACAAACGTTGATACAAAACCTGAAGACGAGAAAGAAATCGATGGTAATATTTCTCGATAAATCGTATCGTAAAGATGTATATTTCCGTCTTCTTCGATCGAGATATTATGTTAACGTAAACGATTCGGCATCGCCTACTTGATTCCAGGGTTGTTAATTAGGTGAATTTTAATCTTATATAAAAAACAATACCTCGTTAGCTCTTCACACAAATGCCCAACATTCAAGTATTTTTACGACGAAATCTTTTTGAGGTGATAATGGATCGTTTCCGTAAGTATTGCATGGTTCTGTTCTACCTTGGTATAAATCGCCATCTAACCATAATCCAAATTTACCGCTGTAACAAAAACAATGCAAAAACGTTAGTAATAAACAAAAAACTAACCTCAATAAACAAACCTAATTTTAATCATTATATGAAAGACGTAAAATGAAAATCAACCTCAGTTCGGCTCAAAAATACAGAAAATCACTCTTTCACACTAAATTACTCTCTGTAGAGAAAAATGTTTTAAATAAACGTTGAATATCTTTTAATTTTCTATAAATTTTATTATATACACTTTTGTCATAAAATGCATCCTAAGGCTGAAATCTTTAAAAAATCGATTTTTCACACGTTTTCGTGAGAAAAAACAGAAAATCGCTATTTACCGCTAAACTAAGCGTTACACAAAAAAATGTTTGAAATAAAAGTTGTAGAATTTTAAATTCTCTACATTTTTTATTATATAAATTTTTGCGCTATAATATATATTAAAGCCGTAATTAAAAAAAAAAAACTCTTTTTTAAGTAAAAACAGCCTCACAAAGAATTTCAGCAAACATGGCGCCCACATTATCTTATAGAATGTAGAGAATAAAAAATTGAGTAAACCAGGCGATTTTAAAAAAATCGTAGGACCAGTTTTTGAGAAAATTGCAAAAAAGTGAAAAATTACACGAATAAACTACTACTTCCAGATGACCGATTTTGATGAAAATGTTCGTGTTGGGTCCGGTAGTGGTATGAAAATTAAGTTTAAAGTTTCAAGTTCGTACGATCTTCCGTTCTTGAGATTTTGTATACACACACACACACAGACCAATCGCTAAAAACATGTTTTTTGGGTTCAGGGGGTCTGAAAACGTGTAGATCCGGTGAAAACTCGATTTCGAAAAATCGACATGAAAACAATACTTTCCTTCCTATATATTCATATAGGCAAGAGAAAGTAATAAATAATTATCAAAAAGAAACCGATTAAAATTTCCACTCAAAACTGTAAAACGTCATAAGAGCTGCAGTACCTCGGGCATATTATGAGAAATCAGAAAATATATGATCTACTGCAGGGAAAGAGGAATCCTGGTATAGGTACTCAAGTCACGAGATTGCCTTTTGTGTGTGTATGGGCTGTGAGGAAGGGAAGTGAAATATTTGCAGTGCTGCCAACCTCAACAGTGAGACACTACTCGCACATTTCACTACCATGCAGTTTCTACATACATTTTGTAAGCTGTGGTTTATTCCAAGAAAATGTTCTCTTAATAAACCTCATAAGAAATAAATGTGACCTGTAATATTGCCTGTAACTTAATTACATGACTACAAATGTTTGATTTACTGTAATTACAAATGAATCGCCTTCTTTATTATTGTTGTCATCAGCGTTTTCATAATCAGTCTCTCTAGTATCTACCTAACCGTTTTCTTTTTTACCTGGTGCCAACAAAACTGTTGAACAATAGCTTTTTCGCGTCCTTAATTTCTTTCTTTATTTTTCAAATTGTGCAAAAAGAAACATCACAGTAGTTAGCCGCTCGCTCACAGCATTTGTATAGAGGCACAGATAGGCATTTTTGCTTAGCTTCAACTTTACAACATTTTGTTACACTGCGTTCAGCACTGTGAATAGTTCGACCGAGTTTTTGGAGAAACCGACATATGTGTTTACCATAACAAACAGTTGTATTCATACACATAATCTACAAAAGGTTCTGCGATTTACTATACGCTCTGGGTATAGTATAAGTTGTTATGTTTGTCGTACTGAAATTAAAGCAGTCGCGCATGCGCACTGATGCTTTTCCCCCTTTGATTTCTTTTTTACCTAGTGCCAACAAAACTGTTGAAGAATAGCTTTTTGTATGCACCATTCACATATGTATATGAGTTTTTAGTACAGAAAAATTAGTACTCCAACTTCCCTCCCACTATTAATTACTCGCTCTCTCTATAACGGAACTCTCTTTATAGCAGCGGCAATGGTCCCTTCAATTCCACTACAGAGAGATTTTACTGTACTTTCAAAAACCCTTTATGGTGCAGAATGTTTATAAAAGTTTAATGAGAAAATTATACGTAAAGAAGAAAAAAATTAATTAATTTATGGCTAAAATTTGAAAATTAACAATATCAGAAGAAATTGTAACTTTTGTAAAAATATAGAAAACAAGAATATATTGATACTTACTCTCCAGCACCTATCGATAATGATTCATTGTTTCCTTTAATAAAATACATATTATCGCCAGTCCAATTATACACTTGAAATTCTGGATTAAATCGGTATAACAGTGACTCACCAGTTCCATAGAAATGATCACTTACTTTCAATGAGCATGACGTTAAACCACCGAACACCTAAAATGAACAACAACAAAATAAAAATTAATTTTTATTACTAAACCGAAAATTAAATTATACTCTAAAAGTATTACCGAGATTCAAACGTCCCAAGGACCAGGCGGATTGGTCTAGAGGTAAAGTCATCCCTCTGAGTCTACTGATTTTCGTAGACTAAGGATCCTGGTTTAAATCCTAGTAAAGGTAGTTACAGTAATCCCTTGGCATCCGTGGGTTTCGGTTATCCGCGGAATTTGTCCATGGGCCTAAAACCTTAAAATACGTACGTTTTCTCACCTTGTGTACACCGTACTTGGTTGGGAAGTCATTACAATTCTGAAAACATGTGTTTGAATAAATGATTTAGCATCCGTATCATGTTGAGTCACACACTAGTATGGCGACGGCCGCCATGAGCAAAGCTAGATTTCTGTGTAATGTATGTAGTGAGCCAGTCACCAGGTACCGGTCCCCACCAGTAACACCCCACCCTCACCGCCATACGTACGTCCAGGCACCATACTGTAATTTCTCCGTACGTTTCCCTCAATATGTCAGTCTAACTTTTTCGTACATACGTACAGTTCTTTGTGTGTTAGACGATCGTGAAACGAAGCCAAGCATTTCTTCACAAACCATCAACGAGATCCTCAGCATGGCAACGCATTGACAGACCACGTGTTGGAGACGGATCCAGTCATGGAAAAGTCCCTTCAATTCAAAAGAGGACTCAGGAGCTGATGATACCATACGAAGAAGTTCATAAAGAGTTTGAAAAGAAGAAGAAGCAAAAAGCCATAACTTACTATTTTAAAACAACTTAAATTTTTTATACGTACATTACTGTATTTATTAAATATTCATAGATTATAATATCTGCCCATGACGGACAGGTGGAGTGTCAAATTATTTACA
Organism: Catonia carolina; assembly: GCA_035578175.1. Classification (NCBI taxonomy): domain Eukaryota; kingdom Metazoa; phylum Arthropoda; class Insecta; order Hemiptera; family Achilidae; genus Catonia; species Catonia carolina. The sequence continues at coordinate 12,438,924 of JAQMRL010000014.1, read as the reverse complement.
CTCAATCTGTTCATTGCAGGGCTAAAATAAATAGTTCTGTTTCTTATCACATGGTCAGCCAATTAAATGACTGAATCATTTAAGAACAGAAGAGGTAGAGGTGCAAAAGACACTAATCAGAGTTATCTCCTCTGAAAGTAATGAATTTCATTATACAGCCAGACCCTGTGGTGAATGAAGTGAAGGTGTTATTTGCAGAGTGGAAAATATGTGCTTTTCAGAGGGCCCGGTATGCTGATAAGCGTACTTTTCCACTCAGTGAGGAAGGCAACGGTAAACCACCTCACTCCTCGTTTTACTTAGTAAAACCTCTACAGGTTCAAACCAGCCTTTTGGCTGATGACCTAAACAACAACAGATTATAATAATGGTAAAATGTTCCTAAAACTATTAAACTCCTAAAGCGACTACAGGACTTTACCTTTAGAACCTAACCCCCATCTTTTTGGTCATATAAGGTAATATTATTCGCAGTTTTAATAACCGCGGTAACGCTCCAGAACGTAACCCCCGCGGATAACAAGGGATTACTGTACTTTTATATGGATTTGAATACTAGACAGCAGTTACTGGTGTACTTTGATGGTTGGGGTTTAATTAACCATACACTTTCAGAAATAGTCGACCTGGGTCTGTACAAGACTACACCTCATTTACACGTCATACACATCATCCTCATCTCATTGGTCCAGGAGGTTGCTTATAGTTCCGAATTGAACAGATTGCAACATTCACAACATTAAGTATAAAAAAAACCATTCTTACTATAATCTTAATAAAAAAAATCTGGTGTGAAACAATCACATAACATTCTCTTGCCAACGCAAATGATTAACAATACAACCAAACATTAGTAATGAAATATTAGAAATAAACAAAAAACTAACCTTATTTTAATCATGAGTGAATAATGCAAAATGAAAATCAACCTCAGTTAGGCTTAAAAATACGGAAAATCAATCTTTCACGCTAAGCTAGGCTCTGTAGAGAAAAATGCTGTAAATAAAAGTTGTAGATCTTTTAATTTCTTATAAATTTGGTTATATACACTTTTGTCGTAAAATGCATACTAAGGCTCAAATCTCAAAAAAATCAATTTTTTACACATTTTCGTAAAAAAAACAGAAAATTATTAATTACCGCTACACTAAGCAATGTATAAAAAAGTGTTTGAAATAAAAGCTGTAGGATATTAAATTCTCTGCAACTTTTATTACATACATTTTTGCACTAAAATGCATATTAAAGCCACAATCATAAAAAAACTACTTTTTTACGAGAAAACCTATCAAAGAATTTCAGCAGACATGGCACATACCCTATCTTGTAGAGTACAAAAAATTTAGTAAATGAGGTGATTTTTAAAAAAAATCATAGAAGCAGTTTTTGAAAAAATCACAAAAAAGTGAAAAATTACACGAATAAACTACTTCCGGTTGATCGATTTTGATGAAAATGTTCGTGTCGGGTCCAGTAATAGTAAGTAACTTAAGTTTCAAGTTCATAAGATGTTCCGTTTTTGAGATAGTCAGTTAACTCACACACACACACACACACGCACGCACGCACGCACGCACGCACGCACAGACCAAAGTAAAAAAAATGTTAAAAGCTGAAGCAACACACTTACATTTCCTTCAGTATCTTGTATTACTAACAAAATAGGACTTTCCACCCTATTCATTTTCCTGTACATTGAGTTCAATGAGAAACCATGCTGCGATGTACTGAACACTAATGTCCACATGTAACCTAAAACAAAATAAAAAACAAACATTTTAATTTATAAATACATAAATTGTCAGTGATTAATGAACAAATGAGAGCATCAAAATTTATTTACATTTGCTTGTCATAACAATAAAATAAATAAAAAAACAGAATTTATCAACCTTGGTATAATTGACTCCAGCGTGATTCCTGTTTTATACATCCTTACACAGTTTTATTAGTATCATTATTTCATGCATAATTTCTTATTATTTCATTTTACTTCTTTTAAAAATAAAATAAAAATCTTGTGTAAAACACTCACAAAGACTTTCTCTTGCCAATGTAATTAATTAAAAATATACAAGGTGTGGCTATTAAATAACAAGACTGACGTAAAAAATTTTATCTTTATTTTATACATAATAACTTATTGTCCATTTGCCCATAACAGGCAGGTGGAGTGTCAAATTATTTACACTCAATCTGTTAGTTGCAGGGCTAAAATAAATAGTTCTGTTTCTTATCACATGGTCAGCCAATTAAATGACTGAATCATTTAAGAACAGAAGAGGTAGAGGTGTAAAAGACACTAATCAGAGTTATCTCCTCTGAAAGTAATGAATTTCATTGTACAGCCAGACCCTGTGGTGAATGAAGTGAAGGTGTCATTTGCAGAGTGGAAAATATGTGCTTTTCAGAGGGCCCGGCATGCTGATAAGCATACTTTTCCACTCAGTGAGGAAGGCAATGGTAAACCACCTCACTCCTCGATTTACTTAGTAAAACCTCTACAGGTTCAAACCAGCCTTTTGGCTGATGACCTAAACAACAACAAACTTATTGTCACCTTCAATATACACTCCTTCTCTATCCCTACAATTACAATTAATACAGCAACAAATATGCTACAACTTTTATTTAGGTAAGTGCAATAGTTTTTTTGTACTAATTTCCATACCCTGAAGATATTATTGAACCACCCTGTATACATACATACCTTGATAAAAACAGGTTTTAGAAAAATCAACATGAAAACAATAATTTCCTTTCCTATATTTCATTTCTTCTTATAACTGGCAGGTGGAGTGTATTTGCACTCGAACCGCTAGTTCCAGGGCTACAAAAAAATAGTTCTCTCTTGTATCACATGGTCAGCCAAGTATACGACTGAAGCATTTAAGAACACAAGAGACAGAGGTGTAAAAGACTATAATCAAGAGTTATCTCCTCTGAGAGTATTGAATTTCATCATTATACAAGGGTAAGTCAATTATTATCCGCAATGTAGTTATAAAATTTTATTGTAATCAAATACGAAACTTACAAGTACATCATTTTTCGACATAGTCCCCTAGCTTTTCAACACACTTGGTCCATCGTTGTTCAAGTTTCCTGATGCCCTCATAAAAGAACGTTTTTGGTTGAGATGCGAGCCAGGAATGCACACCTTCTTTAAATGATTCATCCGAGGTAAATCGACAGCCCCTTAATGCCTTTTTGAGTGGACCAAACAAGTGATAATCAGAAGAAGCAAGATCGGGACTATATGGAGGATGAGCCAGTCCTTAAAAATTGAGTTTCTGGAGCGTTTTAGCAGTGTGGGCAGCAGTATGCAGATGGGCATTATCGTGCAACAACACAACACCTTTTGACAGCAGTCCTCAGGGCGTTTTCTTCGAATTGCAGGCTTTAGCTTGGCAGTAAGCATCTCACTGTAATGTACACTGTTTATTGTTGTGCCCCTTTTCTGATAATGTTCCAGTACTGTACCGTAAGCATCAGTTTTCCTGTAGATGGTTGGGTCTTGAATTTTTTCTTGCACGGCGAATAATATGTATGATCCAAATATTTTTTGCAGATGTCCAAGAGCATTAGTTTATGCAACAGTGTCAGTTGTTTTGGGACCCATCTTGCACAAACTTTATGAAACCCAAGTGTGTTATGAATGATTTCGTAGGCAGAACCATGGCTAATTTGCAGACGATGTGCCACTTCGTCAATAGTTACTCGTCTGTCTAAGAGAATCATTTCACATGAATGCTCAATGTTTTCTTCATTTACGGCGGTAAATGGTCGTCTGGCTCCTTCATCGTGCGTAACACTTGTGCGACCATTTTTGAATTTTTCAACCCACTCGAAGACACTCCGTTGTGGCAAAACACTGTTCCCATACTGTACCGAAAGTCTTCTATAAATTTCGGCCCCTGATACACCTTCATACCACAAAAAACGGATCACTGAACGTTGCTCTTCTTTGGTACAAATAGAAAGCGAAGCAGCCATGATTATCAGCACGACAGCGATAGTGAAACTAACCTAGCAGCTTGAAACTTGCATACATATAACCACAAATAAACAAAGCATGCTTTATCAACGCAAAACAACAGAACTACCAACATAAACAAAAATATAACTAAATTGCGGGTAATAATTGAATTACCCTTGTACACCCAAACCCTGTGGTGAATGAAATGAAGGTATCATTTACAGGGTGGAAAAAAGATACTTTAAGCATCTGCATGCTGATAAACTTTTCCACTCAGTGAGGAAGACAATGGTAAACCACTTCACTCCTCGTTTTACTAAGTAAAACTTCTAAAGGTTCAAACCAACCTTTCGGCTGTTTACAACAACATATCTTATATGTGGTAAGTAAAAAATTACCTTCAGCTCTGGCAGGTAAATGTCTGCACAATTGTTTCCTATGTTCTTCTGTAAGAATTTCTGTAACACCAACTAGATCTGGTATGCAAAGATCTAAGTCAAGCGATCCTGCACTGCTAGCATACAAAGCTCTTCTTAACTCCTCGCTCATAGACAAGACCTGGACAAAAAAAGGATAAACGATATTAGTATAAAATGTTAACAGTACACAAATCTATACTACTACATAAAAATCTGGTATGAAACACTCACACAACTTTCTCTTGCCAATGCAAAAAATTTAAACAATATAACCTAACATTAGTAATAAAACATTAGAAATAAACAAAAAACTAACTAACCTCAATAAACATAACCTTATTTTAATCATGAGTGAAAGATGGGAAATGAAAATCGACCTGTTTGGCTTAAAAATATGGAAAATCACTCTTTCACGCTAAACTAGGCTCTGTAGAGAAAAATGCTCTGAAAAAAGTTGTAGATCTTTTAATTTCCTATAAATTCGATTATATACACTTTTGTCATAAAATGCATACTAAGGCCAAAATCTTAAAAAAATAGATTTTTCACAAGTTTTCGAAAGAAAAAGCAGAAAATCGCTAATTACCGCTAAACTAAGCGTTATACAAAAAAACGTAAAGTTGTAGAATTTTAAATTCCCAACATTTTTGCGCTAAATACATATTAAAGCCGTAATCTTAAAAAAACACTTTTTTTACGTAAAAACAGCCTCACGAAGAATTTCAGCAAACATGGTGCCTACCCTACCTTGTAGAGAATAAAACATTGAGTAAACCAGGCGATTTTTAAAAAAATCGTATGACTAGTTTTTGAGAAAATTGCAAAAAAGTGAAAAATTACACGAATAAACTACTACTTCCGGTTGACCGATTTTGATGAAAATGTTCGTGTCGGGTCCGGTAGTGGTATGTGACTTAAGTTTCAAGTTCGTACGATGTTCCATTCTTGAGATATTTTGCACACACACACACACACACACACACACACACTCTCTCTCACGCGCGCACACGCACACACAGACCAATCGCTAAAAACACGTTCTTTGGGTTCAGGGGGTCTGAAAACGTATAGATCCGGTGAAAACTCTATTTCGAAAAATCGACATGAAAACAATACTTTCCTTCCTATATATTCATATAGGCAAGAGAAAGTAAAAATGGTAACATGTTTTATTGAGAGAACTATTTCTGCAGTTGTTGAAATATTTTGTTCACATACAGACTGATCGCTAAAAACAAATTATTTGGGTTCAGGGGGCCTGAAAACGTGTATTCCTGTGAAAATTCAGTTTCAAAAAATCGACAAGAAAAAGTAGAAATATATACAAATATGTAAATAAAACAAATAATAAAAATATAAAAAAAACATAGATTCTATTCTTAGTATTAGATGAAATAACTAATTAATGATAAAATATTTTTATCTCTATTTTCGATTCAGAATAAATCACGATAGATATTAATGGTATTAACTAGTGAAATAAGATGACGGAATTCTTCGAACAAATAACACATAATCTTTTGATAAGATAAATTAAGATACTGGAGGTTACGTTATCAGTTGTAAATAATGTCATTAAAGTAATTTTAATGTTACTTAATGATTTTTAAAAATATCATAATCTTTGAGTCATTCATCTTAAAATTAGGATTTATTTTTAAACAATCTAATAGGTTCACTTCCATTGAATTTTTTTCATTCCTTTAGATCTTATCTGTCTTTTCTTTTCACAATACAGTAGAATCTCAGTAGTCCGGACTGAGAGGGTGCCGGATTACTGGATGTGTTGGAATTTTAGAACTATAAATTATAAATTTAAACAAAAAATGAATATGCATTGATTTCTATGTGATTTTATATAAATTAAATAATTAAAAAAGGTTTGCTGAGTACTTCTGTAGTCACTGTACTAAACATATTATCGGCTATTTACATCCCCTAGTGCGGTGTAGGGGTGCTCGTGTTCTGAGAATTACATTTCGTTGTCAATTCAGCATGAAGTATAGAGTATGACCCAGTTCTGGGTTTTGGATAAAAGGCCAAAAAATATTCCATTTAACAATAATTAAGGTCTGCTTATTCATTTCTTTAATCAAATCCTACATAATGTTATATACATCCGCCGTAATTAGGTCAGAGTTGATTTCCCTAATTCAATTTAAATCTTTTACCAAAATCTGTCCTGGGTGAGGTTTCATACTTTTAGGCCTAATATTTTAAGGGCCGGATTAATGTGCCGGACTACTGCACGGTCGGACTACCGAGATTCTACTGTACTCATTTTTACGAGAAAACTAAATAAATAACGAACATCTAAACAGCCGTACGTCACTTGAAAACACAATATGGAAAAATTAAGAAAGTTTATAGCTTCAAGTACTTTGGGGAGATACTACACATATAATCGAAGACCAGGGAAAAGAAAGCAAACAACAACAGACGAGGAAAGAAGGCAGGTGCACTCCCGAGGGACTCACCACTTGTAAAAGAAGAAAACACTCTCAAAAGACAAGTCAAGATTAGACATTATATTAATACTGTGATAAAACCAGTGTCTATGGGAGCGAGTGCCTTTGAATGACCACAAAGGATGACCTAAGAAAAGTAGAGAAATTTAAGGGGACAGGGGATCCTTATACCTTTACATGTTAACATTAGGAACATTTTCTCAAAAACTATTACATCTATCACTGTCAAATTTTTAACACGGTTAATTAGTACGTTTTACACTCCGTAATGAGAAAAAAAATAATTATAAATAAATAATACAACAAATAAATGGCTATGTTAATGTTTTATTTTATTTATTTATTTGTTATAGGTCTATTATTTATTTATAATTATTTTTTTCTCATTATTATCATGTCTTACAACCGTTTAAACTTAGTTAATAGATACTTTATGATTGAAAAATGCAATAAAATGGTTTATGCAGTGCGTTCTACCTTTTTTATTCTTAACACAATTTTCCCAAAATTGCAACTTTGAATGCTTATAACTAAAACACGAAAGCATCTATTGAAAAACGGTTTGCGCCGTTGTTTTTTTTTTAAAGTTTCACATTAAAATGACGTATCACACGACCAACATCCCATTTAAAAAAATAAAGTTGAATCCAATATGGCGGACAAAAATCTCAAAAACCAAAAAAGTTGGATTTTTAAAAATATGCAGATCCGCATAAGCTTCTTTCGCCAAATACGTCTCAGTTACGCAATATAAAACTGTTTCCATACTTAAAAATCACCCTGTATAATCGAAACGAATAAGTTTTCTTATATAAAGTTTTTCATTTTCATGCATAATAACGGAGATATTACCAATTTTTAAAAAAATTAACCAATATTTTTAGAAAAATATTTACATACAAAATAAACAACAATAAACACAGGCCTACGCACCGTTAAAACCCGTATTCATACAGTCAGTTACCTACCTACCCATTCCACCAGTAAGTGCCCTATACAAATTTTCTCGGTCACATTGTCAAAAATGAATCAGTCGTCTTAATAGTGGTCACCATCGTGGCGTTCCTATTGTGATTTACCTTTCATTTAACGGTGTCATAACAGTAATGTTTCTTACTCTGTAGCGAATAATTAAATTTCCAACAATTACATTATACACACAGATTTGTGTGAGTAAATCTCACAGATTTACCTCAGATTTATTACGAAAATAATAAAGCGCAGCATATCTTAATTTAAAAGCACCAAGATCTAGCTTTTATTTTACGTTTAACTATTTTTTTACATAAATAATAATGCTGACGTTGAAAGGAGGTAGATAACAATGAATAGGGTTAAAGAATATCAGATCTGATAGGGATCAAACTCTGTACCCCAACCGACCGTCCACGGCACCAAGAAAACCGTTCGAAGAACGGGTACTTTAGCTAGTACTGTAATAAGACTACAAAAGGTACACGGAGATAAAATTCTACACTAATCACAAAGATATTTTCTTTAATCAACAATATATAGAAACAATTGAAGTATGAAGTTTACATAGATAAAAAAATGTAGTATAACAAAACCTTAACAGATGTCAACATACTCAGCTGCGTATTTTGTATTCTAGTAGAGAAAACATAGAATATGATAAATATATTTATATTAATAATCAACGTAATGAAGAAGGCGTATGCAAATGTAATTCGAATGGAATTTGCACAATAGAATCTCATTAGCACAATAGGATGAATCTTTAGATTTACACAGATGAAGCAAAACAAACATCAGTCTTGTATCATTCACGAAATGAACATCTTAAAAAACATCAACAGAATAATAATTCATACCAATAAAAATTGAATTTTTTTATTTTCTCTTGCTTACATGAATAAATAGGAAAGAAAGTATTGTTTTCATGTCGATTTTCCGAAATCGAGTTTTCACCGGACCTACACGTTTCCAGACCCACTGAATCCAAATAACTTTTTTTTAGCGATTGGTCTGTGTGTGTAGGCACAGAATACCTCAAGAACGGAACATCGTACGAACTTGAAACTTCAAATTTAAATTAGATACTACAACCGAACCCGACACGAACATTTTCATCAAAATCGGTCAACCGGAACTTAAGTTTCAAGTTTGTACAATGTTCCGTTCTTGAGATATTCTGTTTACACACACACGCGCACACACACAGACCAAAGGCTAAAAACATTTTTTTTTGGATTCAGGGGGTCTGAAAACGTGTAGATCCAGTGAAAACTCGATTTCGAAAAATCGACATGGAAACAATAGTTTCCTTCCTATATATTCATAATTATAGGCAAGAGAAAGTATTGTTGTATTCTAGTTGTATTCTAGAAGATTAGAAAAGCAAACTGTAACAGGTGAAATCCTAATTTTGTTTTGTATAGAAGAAAAAAAATTGCGATCACTTAAAAGCTAACTGTACAACAATGTAAAATCGTAACATAAAAGGAGTTGCAAAAACAACGGGGATAAAAAACCTTAGGACGTCTTAGTCACACATGGATGCAGGAAGAAGGCGACAAAAGTTTCAAAGACGAATAATAAAAGATAAAAGAATAAAATGCAACAGAAGAAGAAGAAGAAGAATCAGAAGGTTTAAAAAAGAGAAATCTATTTTTAGCCGTGGTGAAAGCAAAAAGTCATTGACTGGATTCTACATTCATTCAAGGGTCAACGACCTTAACTTACTTGCCTACCTGTAGGGAACCTACCTACTACCTACTCAGACGATGACGGATTCTAGAAGCTTTGGATACCGGTACGGTAGAGGGGGTAACACGGACTGACGTGAAGAAATAATTTGCAATACTCAGGAATGTCGTATACAGAAAAATAGTACAACTAATATTAGAGGAAGGATCATCCCGCGTGCGAGAGAGCAACACACACACACACACACGCGCGCGCGCGCGCACACACACACACACACATACTTAAAACGCTCTTCTCTTTAACCCTAATATGTGTACGTTGTAATCAATCAATTTAGAACAATAAGGTATAACCCAATGAGATGAGTGATTTGTAAAATGAGCTGTAATCTTGTACCCAGGCCGACCATCCCTCAGAGAGTATGGTTAATTGAATCCCAACCATCAAAGTACACCGGTAACCACTGTCACATTATTTCAAATACGTATCAAATACGTTATACGTATTATCTCAAATACGTATAAAAGTAACCTTTACTAAGATTTGAACCAGAAACCTTCATCTCCGAAAATCAGCTGACTCGTGGTGACAACTTTACCTCTGGTGCATCAAAAACGATCAAATGCAGTTTTTATTGGATATGGCATTCATTTTTATGAAGATAACTCTGATTAGTGTGTTTTACATCTCTACTTCTTTTGTTCTTAAATGATTTAGTCATTTCATTGGGTGACTATGTGATAAAGAAACAGAACTATTTTTTGTCGCACTGTCACTAAAAGATCGAGGGCAAATAATACGAGTATAACACTCCACCTGTATGATAAGGACATATTAAATAACTTAAAATATGCTTGAGATAAAAACATTTTACAGGTGATAATGTTATAAAGAATTGAAAGTAAAACTTTCAAACATTTTCCGGGGGTGAAACCTCGGATCCACCTCAGAGAGTATTCCACAGCCTCATAACTCCCCCCCGGATTGCCCCTCCACTAATAGCAAGTGTTTCTTACCAGATTTTCCCTTTTCAGTCGATTTAAGGTATTAGATATTTAGGTTATCCATAACAATCAGGTGGAGTGTTAAATTATTTGCATTCGATCTGCTAGTAACATTGCTACAAAAAATAGTTCTGTTTCTTATCAGATGGAAAGCCAATTAAATGACAGAATCATTTAAGAACAGAAGAGATCGACGTGTAAAAAAGACACTAATTAGAGTTATCCCCATTGAAAGTAATGAATTTCATTATACAGCCAGATTATGTGGTGAATGAAGTGAAGGTGTCATTTGCAGTGTGAAAAGTAGATGCTTTTCAGAGGACCCGGGATGCTGATAAGCATACTTTTCCACTCAATGACAAAGGTAATGGTAAACCACCTAACTCCTCGTTTTACTTAGTAAAGCCTCTACAGGTTCAAACAACCTGATGACCTTAACAAGTCGATTTAAGGTATTAGATATTTACATAGCGCATAACAGTCAGGTGGAGTGTTAAATTATTTGCACTCGATCTGTTAGTTACAGAGCAACAAAAAATAGTTCTGTTTCTTATCGCATGTTCAGCCAAAAAGACGATAATCAGAGTTATCTAAATTGAAAGTAATGAATTTCATTATACAGCCAGACCATGTGGTGAATAAAGTGAAGGTGTCATTTTCAGGGTGAAACATAGATGCTTTTCAGAGGGCCCGGGATGCTGATAAGCATACTTTTCCACTCAGAGAGAAAGGCATAGGTAAACCACCTCACTCTTCGTTTTACTTAGTAACCTAGACAACATAAAACAACAGGGCAAAAGAAAGTACTAAACCAGAAAATGACAAAAAATTAGGAGATTATCAACAATGTACAATTCCCGAAAGATCTACCTAATTTTTACAAAAACATCTCAAGAACAATCTTTATAAATTAATCTCAATTTTACTTAAATATCATCCAATCAATTTGAAAAATATAGTACAACGATTTAATGAATCGATCAAAATGAACCAATATTAAATTACCTAATTATATATTGAGAAAAACAAAACTATAAATCATGTAACTTCTTACAACTACCATATAATACGTAATAGAATTTAAAAAACAAAACAATACATTATAATTATGCATTCTAATAACTGGTATCATTTTTTTTATTGAATGATAATTTGAACACATGTGAAAAAAGGTGTGTTACAGAATGTGTGAGAGACGAAAGATTGTGTGAGAGATTAATTTTCATAGAGAAGGGACAAGTAGTTTGTAATTAAATCCGGTTGTAAAGCCACATGTAAACAACTTTACAAATTGGAATTCAAATTGTAAACATATATGTGTACGCATTAACTATTTAATTACAGTCTATATATACAGGGTCCGGCAGAATAATCTGACGATTTTGGAGGGTCAATAATAAAAAGCACGATCATAGTCCAACAAAGTTTAATGGGTCAAATGAAAATTCAAATTATACAATTTTACTTACAGCGTTTCAATAGTTCACTTGAATATTTCATTTGAAAATTATGTCATCCAAATTTTTCCCATTGTTCCTCACGCACTCATTCAACCTTACAAATTTTCGAGAATTAGCTCACATGCTGTTTTGCGAGACGCGTTGTCATTTTCAGTAAGTTGTTGCACGAACGTCATCTTGTACGAATGGAACTGAAGGTCTTCATGAAGGATTCTTCTCACACTTCGGTCAGACGTTCTTAGTGCGGCAGCATGCTTCACTACGGAACGCCGTGGAGACTGCGACACAGATAATCTTACAGCCTCAATGTTTTCAGGAGTTCTCACACAACACTTTCGTCCTGTCGGTTTCAGTTTCAAAGCATACAATGTTAAACGAAAGTTTTTCTGCCACAGCAATATCGTATTCCTACTTGGAACAGACGCGTTTCGGTTTAAATTAAAAATGTCTACGAAATAAACGCTGCGTAGCAATAACAGAATCATTGTTTTTGAAATACGCTTCAATCACAAAAGCACGGTGCTCACACGATCAACTCATGATGGCAGCTAAAATGGTAGTATTAGCGCTACCCCATAACAACTGTACCAACTTCCTATTCACAGTGTTGCCAACATACCGATGAATACAAAAACGTCAGATTAATCTGCCGGACCCTGTATATGACATACCCATACTAAAATTTGTTCAAATAACATCAGAAATTTAAGGTTTTTATTTCCCGGCTTTGACTTCAACATCCACCAGACCGATTTCAATGATGTTTTTTACTTTCTCTTGCTTATATAAATATATAGGAAGGAAAAGTAGGTATTTTCATGACGATTTTTTAAAATCGAGTTTTCACCGGATCTACACGTTTTCAGACCCTCTGAACCCAAAAAAACATGTTTTTAGCGATTGGTGTGTGTGTGTGTGTGTGTGTGTGTGTGTGTGTGCGCGCGCGTGTGTGAACAACTTAAATTACTACAACCGGACCCCGCGACACGAACATTTTCATCGAAATCGTTCAACCGAAATGAGTAGTTGATTCGTGCAATTTTTAAATTTTTCGCCATTTTCTCAAAAACGACTTACGATTTTTTTTAAATCGCCTCATTAACTAAATTTTTTATGCTCTAAAAGATACGGTTGGGCGCCATGTCGGCTGAAATTCTTGGGGAGGCTGTTTTCTCGTCAAAAAATTGTTTTTTTTTTCAAAATTGGGGCTTTAATATGCATTTAAGCGCAAAAATGTATATAATAAAGGTTGTAGAGCATTTAAAATCCTACAACTTTTATTTCAAACATTTTTTTTGTACAACGGTTAGTTTAGCGGTAATCAGAGATTTTCTGTTTTTTGTTCACAAAAATGTGTAAAAAATCGATTTTTTAAAGATTTTATCCTTAGTATGCATTTAACGACAAAAGTGTATAATCAAATTTATAGGAAATTAAAAGATCTACAACTTTTATTTAAAGCATTTTTCTCTACAGAGCCTAGTTTAGCGTGTAAGAGTGATTTTCCATATTTCAAAGTCAAACTGAGGTTGGTTTTCATTTTGCATCATTCACTCATGATTAAAATTAGGTTATGTTGTTAATTATTTGCATTGGCACGAGAAAGTCGTGTAAATCTTTCACACCAATTTTTTTTTTTTAAGTAATAACAATTTTTCAAAGAGTGAGGAAGGGAATGTTAATAATATAATTCATACCTAAAATTACATAGAAAACCTAACAGGAATCAAACTAACATTTTCTATGAACATCAAAACAACAACAAAAAACAGGTAAAACTAAAACCGAGAAGCGAAGCTTCCTTGGTTAAATTTCACGGACATTAAAAATATTTAAAATGCCAAGGAAGTCAACTTCTTTTTAAATTTTAAACTCCTGACATATTATTATTGATAAATATAATTTAAAACCATAACCTGTTGTCAATTATTATAGTGCACTCATAAATTTATTAGATTATATAAAATACCGAACTTACGCGATAGGTGAAACCGAGCGATAACCGCTTAAGTCGGGGTATAATTTTGCAAATAAATGTGTATGTAGCACACATAAACGAAATTATTTTTAATTGAGGCCGTAGACTAAAGAAAACAATAATTTAAAAATCCACTGTGAAACACTCACACGACTTTCTCTTGCCAATGCAAAAAATGAACAATATAACCTCACATTAGTAATAAACAAAAAAAACTAACCTCAAAAACATAACCTAATTTTAATCATGAGTGAATGACGCAAAATGAAAATCAACCTCAGTTTGGCTTAATAATACGAAAAATCAGTCTTTCACTCTAAACTAGGTTCTGTAGAGAAAAATGCCTAAATAAAAGTTGTATATCTTTTAATTTCCTATAAATTTGATTTATAGCTACGTTCGTCGTAAGTTGTATATTAAAGCCGAAATTTTAAAAATCCATTATTTTTACACTTTTTCGTGAAAAAAATATCGCTAAATTAAGCGTTATACACAAAAATGTTTAAAAAACAGTTGTAGGTTTTTAAATTCTCTACAACTTTTATTATATATAAAATGTGCTAAAATGCGTATTAAGACCGCAATCTTTGAAAAACCATTTTTTTCTACGAAAGAACAGCCTCCCCAAGAATTGCAGCAGACATAGCGCTAACCCTATCTTATAGAGCGTAAAAATTTTAGTATATGAGGCGATTTTTTAAAAAAATCGTAGGAACCGTTTTTAAGAAAATCGCAAAAAAAGTGAAAAATGACACCAATAAACTACAATTTCCGATTGACCGATTTTGATAAAAATGTTCGTGTCGAGTCCACTAGTGTTACCTAACTTCAGTTTCAAATTCGTACGATGAATAATCAATCCGGAAGCTTTACTAAGTATAGGGATAACTTGTTTACGGAAACCTTTCATGCAAAAGCACGAAAGGTTTCCGTAAACAAGAATACACAATAATCGAGAGTTGGCGAGGCGTTCAAACAAAAGACGAATCGACATTTGAAAATCGCGTAACTCCGGGTTCGCATAAATCGGGGTACGTAAGTCGAGAGTATTCCTGTATTAAAGAACTCGTTTTTATTAATACAAAAGTTATTTGTCAACAAATAATTCAGTGGATTTATAAAAAATAAAAAAATACAGTTATATATTTAAGTGTAAAAATTACATAAATCATGTTAAAAAGTCAAATACATAATTTATTAATATAATATAAGCTATATAAATATAAAATAAAGTAATAAATAAATTTAATACGGTTTTTAAATGTTGCACCTAGCAATCATAATTATATCTGGAATATTATTTTTATATAAAACGAGTACATACAAATCCTGTATTAGAATTTGGCCTTAGGTTTAGATTTCAAATTTCAGATTAATATTGTAAACAATTTCCTGTATTGTAAACACCCAACGTATTATTTATTACAGTTTAGAAACTTGTATAAATTTTTATCAAATAAATTAAAATTATAATTATTTTTTCTGTAGTAATTATGTGGTAAACAAATTTTTACGTGAGGCAAATTCTTCAGTGGATCGGTGCGATATTTGAAATGAAAACCCGATTAATGATTAAAAACGCTGATTTACAGATTAGGAAAAATTTCTTAAAACACTTCATTTAGAGTGTAGGGGAGTTAAACGTCGGTGACAGGGGCCGTAGAAAAGAAGAGGATAGAAGCTTTTGAAATGTGGTGTTTTAGGAAAATGTTAAAGATTAGGTGGGTGGACAAAATAAGTAATTTAGAGTTTCTTCGGCGAGTGGATTAAAAAAGAAGTATATTGAAGCATCTTACCAGAAGAAGGGATAAGCTAACGGGGCATATCTTAAGGCATCCAGGTATTGGTCTATCAATAATGGAGGGTAATATTGAGGGAGTGACTTGTAGGGGGAGACAAAGGTTATAATATTTGGACTGATGACAAACAAATATTGAGGCTTTAGAATGCATTTTACAACAAAAAAAAATTTTTTGGTGTGAAACACTCACACGACTTTCTCTTGCCAATTCAAATAATGAACAATATAACCTAACACTTAGTAATTAAACATTAGAAATAAACAAAAACCTCGAAAAACATAACCTTATTTTAATCATGAGTGAAAGACGCAAAATGAAAATCAACCTGTTTGGCTTAAAAATACGGAAAATGACTCTTTCACGCTAAACTAAGCTCTGTAGAGAAAATGCACTAAATAAAGGATGTAGATCTTTTAATTTCGTATAAATTTGATTACATACACTTTTGTCATAAAATGCATACTTGGTACTACGGCCGAAATCTTTAAAAAAAATCGATATTCTTTTACAGATTTTCATGAAAAAATAGAAAATCACTAATAACCGCTAAACTAAGCGTTATACAAAAAAACCCGTTAGGAACTAAAGTTGTAGGAATTTAAATTCTCTAACAATTTTATCATATACATTTTTGCGCTAAAATGCATATTAAAGTCGCAATCTTAAAAATAAAAACATTTTTTTACGAGAAAACAACCTCCTCAAGAATTTCAGCAGACATGGCGCCTACCTTATCTTGTAGAGCATTAAAAATTGAGTAAATAATGCGATTTCTAAAAAAAATTATAGGAGCCGTTTTTGAAAAAATCACAAAATTGTGAAAAATTACGCGACTAAACTACTACTTCCGGTTGACCGATTTTGATGACAATGTTCGTGTCGGGTCCTCTAGTGATATCTAACTTAAGTTTCAAGTTCGTACGATGTTCCGTTCACACACACACACACCAATCGCTAAAAACATGATTTTGGGGTTCAGGAGGTCTGAAAACGAGTAGATCCGGTGAAAACTTGATTTCGAAAAATCGACATGAAAACAATGCTTTCCTTCCTATATATTCATATAGGCAAGAGAAAGTAAAAAGTAAATCAAAGTTACAGGAAATAAAAAAAAACCTACAACTTTAATTTTAAGCGTTTTTTACAGAGCCTAATTTAGCGTCAATTACTGATTTCCCGTATTTTTAAGTCGAATAGAAGGTGATTTTAATTTTGCGTCATTTACCATGATTACTCGGCCGAATTGGCGTATTTGGTAATGTGCTCGCCTCTCATCATGCGGTCTTGGGTTTGAATCCCATTCAGGGACGGCATATTTTCATACGTTACAAAAAAATCATTTCATCCTACACCGTCTGCATTACAAGTAATTGCAGAACAGTCGGAGGTTAAACAAAAACAAAAAAAAGAAACACCATGATTAAAATCACAAATTTGATTTTCCCACCATTATATTATTTACATTGGAAAGAAAAGTCATGTAAATGTTTCACAGCAATTGTTTTAAATATATAACTATAACAAAAACTGTTTTAATTTTTCCCCCGTTATTTCGCGACCCACCGGTTGTGAAACACGCTTGTAGTATACAAGACTATGTCATCAGCGACGACTTAAATTTAACACAATAATAGTAAAAACACATTATACGAAATAGGTGAAACTCAGGTACACAATAAAATGCCGGTGAAAGTTATTTAAAATTCATTCCCAGTATCTCACAAGACATTAATAATAATAATAATAATAATAATGTATTTACGGTTCTATTCCTACCGTACATAGATAAAGTACATAGACATACAATAAATGTAACGCTAGTGAATTAATACAGCTTAACTGTGTGACCTCAATAAACATAAATAAAATAAACACATTTTCAAATTATATTTCTAGCTCAGAAGCCTACACTTTCAAATTACAATAAAAGCATTTTCGGATACGCTGAAGAATTACATTTTAAATAAATATTTTCCTTATTCGATTTTCAAAGCCACCTTGAATACATAAATAAACAAATAAAAAAACTCTGGTGTCACACTCACACGACTTTCTTTTGCCAATAAAAATAATGAACAATATAACCTAATATTAGTAATAAAACATTAGAAATAAAGAAAAAAACTAACCTCATAAACATAACCTCATAAACATAAACATAAATTAAACATAACCTAATTTTAATTATGAGTGAAAAACGCAAAATGAAAATCAACCTCAGTTTGGCTTAAAAATACGGAAAATCACTGTTTCACGCTAAACTAGGCGCTGTACAAAAAAATGCTATAAATAAAAGTTGTAGATTTTTTAATTTCCTATAAATTTTTATTATATACACTTTTGTCGTAAAATGCATGCTTATGCTGAAATCTTAATGAAAATCGATTTTTTTACATGTTTTTGTGAGAAAAAAACAGAAAATCGCTAATTACCGCTAAACTAAACGTTATATTGTAGTTTAGGTCATCAGCCGAAAGGCTGGTTTGAACCTGTAGAGGTTTTACTAAGTAAACCAAGGAGTCAGGTGGTTTACAATTGCCTTCCTCACTGAGTGGAAAAGTACGCTTATCAGCATGTCGGGCCCTCTGAAAAGCACATACTTTCCACTCTGCAAATGTTACCTTCACTTCATTCACCACAGGGTCTGGCTGTATAATGAAATACATTACTTTCAGAGGAGATAACTCTGATCAGTGTCTTTTACAACTCTACTTCTTCTGTTCTTAAATGATTCAGTCACTTAATTGGCTGATCATCTGATAAGAAACAAAACTATTTATTTTAGCCCTGCAATGAATCTCTTGCCCCATATAAACATATCAGACGGGAAGTAATATTTTCATAAATACATAAATAAACATTAAAAAAATCTGGTGTGACACACACGACTTTCTCTTACCAATGTAAATATTGAACACTATAATATACGTTTTTTTTACTTTCTCTTGCCAGATATGAACATAGTTGCCCATAACGGGCAGGCAGAGTGTTGTTAAATTAATTGCAGTCGACCTGTCGGTTTCAGGGTTACAAAAAATAGTTCTGTTTCTTATCACATATTTTGCCAATTATATGACTGAACTATTTAATAACAGAAGAGGTAGAGGTTTAAAAGACACTAGTCAGAGTTATCTACTCTAAGAGCAATGAATTTTATTATACCCTGTGATGAATGAAGTGAAGGTGAGATTTGCAGGGTGGAAAGTAGAAGCTGTTTAGAGAGCCTGGCATGCTGATAAGCATACTTTTTCATTCAATAAGAAAGGTTATAGTAAACCAACTAACTTCTCGTTTTAATAAAACCTGTAGAGGTTCAAACCAGTCTTTCGGCTGAATATCTAAATGACATCAATACTTTATTCCCATTCATAAACGACTTTTTATTCATTGAAAAATGTAAAAAGTTCTATTTTAACAGAATCTGTAAAATCCGTTTTATAAAAGTAGTACCCAAATAATTTGGATAATCAACATTCTATTCTTTTTAAAAACACATACAATTGGCAACGAATCATACCCCGAAATAATTTATGTTAACATGATACATTCTGCGTCATAATGCAAAAAATGTAAGCAACTTTTAAAATAGAATAAAAAAATTTAATCACCAATGAAGTCCATAATATGATTTATTATTTTGTTTGGTACCAGTCAAGCAATAGGCCTCCTGTGCGTCGTTGCATATGTACGAAAGATCTACTAGGTGTGCCAAAGAAAACAGTGCTTTTTACTTTCTCGTGCTTATGTAAATATACAATGTTTCAGGAGGAATCTACCATACTGCAGAAGCTTATTCCTCTCATCAAAATAATGAAAAAAGTTCATATAAACATGGGTCCGGAAATACTTCTTAGGCGAGTTATACAGGGTCAAAGATTTCACCTGAAATTCAGCTCCCTCAGTGAAATTAACTCGCACTGAAATTTTTAGGGTGTTAAATTGAGTTTTTAATTAGATAAGTTTTATGTAAAATGAGTCGACAAATCGCATAAAACCTGTCCCAAAACTTTATCTCCAATAGTTTAGGAGAAAATCGGGGTAAAGCAAAAAATTATTAAGGTCGAAACACACTTTTTTTGCGTTTAGACTACAATAACTCCGTTAAATTGCTTATAAACAAAGAAAAATGTTCAATACAATTTGTAGAGAATTTTATTCTCAAAAAAATAATGTAATAAAGTCAATAAAAACGGAATAGTTTTCTTTTAAATTCAATTTCATTAAGGAACACATTTATTACAGCAATATTCCTGCGTAATGTCAACTCCACTCCCATTTCACAGTTAGTTACTAAACAGTCTGCTATGAATTTTGTAGAGTTACTTAATCCAGCGAGAACAGAATAAAGAATCTTTATTCTGTTCTCGCTGACTTAATCAAATTCGGACGGAGGAAGATGCAGCAGAGTTCCTTCAGGAAAAGCGGTTATTACATAATCCCAGAAGATGTGACAACTAAAAAAGTCTGTCACTTACTCTTCCCAATGTAAATAATTAAAAAATATAACGTAATAATAATGTAGTAATAATTAAATGTAAAGTATAGTATTTTAAATAATTAGGATAAGTTATGACACTTGCCTCTAACAGACAGGTTGGGTGTTAAATTATTTACATTTGATCTGTTCGTTGCAGGGCTAAAATAAATAGTTCTGTTTCTTATCACATGGTCAGCCAATTAAATTACTGAATCATTTAAGAACAGAAGAGGTAGAGTTGTAAACCACACTAATCAGAGTTATCTCCTCTGAAAGTAATGAATTTCATTATACAGCCAGACCCTGTGGTGAATTAAGTGAAGGTGTATTTTGCAGAGTGGAAAATATGTCTTTTTCAGAGGGCCCGGCATCCTGATAAGCGTACTTTTCCACTCAGTGAGGAAGGCAAAGGTAAACCACCTCACTCCTCGTTTTACTTAGTAAAACCTCTACAGGTTCAAACCAGCCTTTCGGCTGATGACCTAAACAACAAGTTATAACAAACTAGTAAATAAAAATATATAATATAATAATAAAAAACTCAAAATCAAACAATCAAAATAATAAATAAAACAGAACGTGTAACATAGAACTATGTTACACTACTAAGTTCAGTAGGAGATTTCAGTAAGTCAGAGAATGGGTAAAATGAACACATGTGCAACCCTTCAGGGAATTTGGATTTGATAGTGGCATACAGAAAACGGAAGACCAAACATTTTTATAAAAAGTACCTAACATACAGTCGTAAAGAAAACACGCCGCACAAGAAATCAGCCCAGCGACAGAGATACCTCATAATTGCTCAGCATTGAATGTGTTAAAAAAGATAAAATGTTAAAAGGTGGCGCAAGTTGTTTACTTTTTATACGGGTGTGTATAGCAACGGGTAAAAAAGTTGAATACCATTAATACTTCGAGTATATTATACTAAAGTACAAGGTACGAATATTAAAATCAACTGTTCCAGAGTTGTAAGAGTTATTCAAGTCATCGAGTTTCCCAAGGTCGTTTTACTCTCTCATTCTGCACACAGACTCGGAACAACTTGTTTACCACCAATCTGCAGAACGGCGAGAGCAAAAGTGAATGTGTTTTTGTCGTTTTGGTCGACTCCTTTAGTCTATAAATAGAAAGACCTCTGCCATTAGACACATTAAAATGTGGTAAACAACCGAATAAAAACGTAATCTACGCAGTGATGTATTGTTCAAGACATTACAATGTATTTATAATTCAATTCAATGTCCATTATTTCATACAATTTATTGTGAACAAAAAAGTGCATTTAACAATCTTAAAATTAAATTATAAATACATTATTTGTACTCGATCCAGGAGTACAAAAAATAGTTCTGTTTCTTATCACGTGGTCAGCCAATTATAGTCTATGACTAAACTATTAAAGAACAGAAGAAATAAAGGTGTTAAAGACATTAGTCAGAGTTATCTCATATGAAAGTAACGAATTTCATTACACAGCCACACCTTGGGGGTAAAATGAAGGTGTCATTTACAGGGTGGCGAGTAGTTACTTTCGGAGGGCCTGGTATGCTGATAAGCATAGGCTACTTTTGTACTCGGTAAGGAAGGCACGGTAAACCACCTCACTCTTCATTTTACTTAATAAAACCTTTAAAGGTTCAAACCAGCCTTTCGGCTGATGACCTGAACAACAATATTAGACAATCAGTTTTTGCTAACTTTCCAGCTTCTTGCAAACTGAAACTGATTGTTGATACCCCGAAAAAAGCTATAATTCAAGTGGAAAGGAAATAGATCCAAGCTGAAAATACGTGTTGCGTGAAACACCCACACGACTTTCTCTTGCCAATGCAAGTAATGAACTTTATAACCTACCATTAGTAATAAAACATTAGAAATAAACAAAAAAACTAACTTCAAAACCGAATTTTTGACATGAGTGAATGATGCAAAATAAAAACCAACCTCAGTTTGACTAAATAATACGGAAAATCATTTTTTGACGGTAATCGAAGCTCTATAGAGAAAAATGCTTGAAATAAAAGTTGTAGATCTTTTAATTTCCTATAAATTTTATTATATACACTTTTGTTGTAAAATGCATATTAAGGCCCAAATTTTAAAAATCATTTTTTTATACCTTCATGCAAAAAACTGAGACCCAAAAACTAATTACCGCTAAACTAAGCGTTAAATAAAGAAATGACTTAAATAAAAGTTGTAGGATTTTAAATTCTCTACAACTTTTATTATTAACATGTTTGCGCTAAAATGTATATGCAAGTCGCAATCTTTAAAAAACAATATTTTTACGAGAAAACAGCCTTTTCAAGAATTTCAGCAGTCATGGCGCCTACCCTAACTTGTAGAGCATAACAAATTTAGTAAATGAAGCGATTTAAAAAAAAATCGGAGCCGTTTTTGAGAAAACTGCAAAAGTGAAAAATGACACGAATAAACTACTACTTCCGGTTGACCGATTTTGACGAAAATGATCGTGTCGTAACCTCTAATGGTTCTTAACTTAAGTTTGAAGTTTTAAGTTGTTCTGTTCGTGAGATATTCTGTTCACACACAGACCAATCGCTATAAACATATTTTTTTGGATTTAGGGTGTTCTGAGAACGTGTAGATCCGGTGAAAACTCGATTTCGAAAAATCGACATGAAAACGATCATTTCCTTCCCATATATTCATATAGCCAATAAAAAGTAAAAAGGAATGGTTAGCGCAATTTGCTTTTACGCCGGGATCCCGGGTTCGATTCCTGGTAAGGTTTGACATTTTTTCATTACTCATTTTCATCATCATCCTTCTCACCATCTACATTAGCAGAAATGCAAAACAGTCAGACGTAAAACAAACAAAAAAAATACATAAAAAAATAAATAAATAACAAAAATCAAAAACAAAATCTCACCTTAGTTTTCATTCTCAGATATTTTGTTAATTTGGAGATAGCAGCCACTGGTGATTTTGCTTTAGGCATTTTTAATAATTTCTTGGTACTGTTACTCATTTATAAATAAAACACAACAGTCAAAAAACCAAACACAAAACACTAAATATTATTGGGTGTAAATTACCAAAAAAATCAAAATGTCAAACAGTTAAGTAAATGAACACACAAACAAATCGGACAAATTTGTCAATACCGACACAGCAAAAATATAAAATATTAACAGCGTTTATAAATAATTATTATTTATAAAAAAACACAGTCACATCTCCTGGTGTTAAAATAATTTCACTGTATAAATATAATACAAAGAATAGTCAACACATTTGCGATGTGCAATAAAAACAACACAAATTCTATCGAATCTTAATCAAACCACAACCGTCCGATTTCAAAAAATTAGTAAAACTAAGTTCCAATTGTTCGACAAAACAAAATAATATCAAACGTTTCAAAATATAATAAAAATATTCCAAATTTCACAGAACTATTATTTATTATTAATGAATACACGCAGATATAAAATTCTGTTATCTGCAAAATTAATACACAATTTATATATTAATACATTAATGATTTATTATAATAAATAAATTATTAATAAGCCAAAGGTTATAAAAAATTATATAATCATGCTTTTTAATTTTTAAATAAAACTAAGAAACACCACACCATGTTCCTAACCTCTAATATCCGAACAGGAATCATGATATTAAATTTAATTTAAAATAAAATTAACAATTTTTAAAATTTTTATTTAAAAAGTTAAATCAGTATTTTGGTTACATTTATGTATAAATTTAAAAAAATCTGATGTTAAACACTCACACGTTTTTATTCTGTCAATGTCATTAATATAACCTAACATTAATAAACGTAAAGAAACGGAAAAATGGTCTGGAAAAACGAGGTTGTACTGTATATAAGTAACTAACGTTATGAAAAATTAAAAACCTACAACTTTTATTTTAATGCTTACTTTCTCTTGCCTATATGAATATATGGTAAGGAAAGTATTGTTTTCATGTCGATTTTTTTAAAATGAGTTTCACCGGATCTACACGTTTTCAGACCCCCTGAACCCAAAAAAAACATGTTTTTAGCTATTGGTTTTGATGAAAATGTTCGTATCAGATCCTCTAGTGGTACGTAAATTAAGTTCCGAGTTTCAAATTCGTACAATTTTCCGTTCGTGAAATATTTTGTTCACACACCCACCCAGACCAATTGCTAAAAACACGTGTTTTGGGGTTCAGGGGGTCTGAAAACGAGTATAACCGGTGAAAAATCGACAAAAAATTGAAAGTAAAAATAATATATACCTATATAAGTGAATTGTAACGCGGTAAAAATGTCCATATCATAACCGGGATCAATTCGAAGATTTTCCGTTTTAAAGTAATGAAATTTGCGTGGATTCCGAACCTTTTGAAACAGTTTTCTCTCCAAGAAAATAATTTTTTTTTACCCGAATCCACAATAATTTTATGTGATATGTAACATAAAACTAATTCCGTCCAAGAATGGTTAACATAATTCCTTTCAATAAGAGAAATACTGCTTTCCCGTACAATTCACTCCCTCAATATTACCCTCCATTATTGATAGACTAATACTTGGATATCTTAAGATATGCTTCACTATAGCCAATCCCTTCTTCTGGTAAGATGTTTCCGTATAATTCTTTTTTCTTCCACTCGTCTAAGAATCTCTAAATAAAGTATTTCGTCCACCCAACTAAACATGTAGTTAATATAAAAGACGTAACAGCTATATAAATATGAAACGACTAGCAAAAGATAGATAGCTTGAAGAACTGTATCAAACCAGTCGAGAGACTGATTACAAAAAAAAAGAAATACTGATAAGTAATCCACTGAAATTTAGGGGATTTTTAAAGTAATTATAAAGAATTTTATTTCTAGTTTTTATTTTAGTTGCGTCTTTAAAATTCAAACGTACTTTTCGGGCTGGTGACCTCAACACATAAAAATAATTTAAAAACCAGGTTTTTAAATCAATTACATGAACTCTGTGAAAGACAAGAATAAAGGGAGGTTAATGGACAACAAGTTTATTTAAATAAATTTTTTTAATTACATAATAGTTGATTAACATGTGTTAGTTTTTTGACACTAGTAATTAATTACCTAACAGGACAAGTGATAAAACCAATTACAAAAATACAAAAAAAAAATAGTTATTTAATGTCCGATTATACAATTCTGTAAATCAACTTTTTTATACAGAAAATTTACTGGTCTCAAATAAAATCATTATTAAGCTCAATGAAATTACGCAACATTGCAACTGTCAATACTTTTTTCAAATTTCACATGAACGAGAATCAGTTACGTCAAATAACAATAACTATGTTGTTTAGGTCATCAACTGAAATAAAAGTTTGAAATAAATGTTTGAAAATAAATAAATGAAAGTTTGAAATAAAAGTTGTAGGATTTTTAATTCTCTACAACTTTGATTATATTATACATTTTTGCGCTAAAATGCATATTAAAGTCGCATCTTAAAAAACAAATTTTACATAAAAACAGCTACCCCAAGAATTTCAGCAGACATGACGCCTATCCTATCTTGTAGAGCATAAAAAGTTTAGTTAATGAGGCGATTTGAAGAAAAATCGTCGAAGCCGTTTTTGAGAAAATCGCAAAAACTGAATAATTACACGAATGAACTACTACTTCCAGTTGACCGATTTTAATGAAAATGTTTGTGACGGGTCCTCTAGTGGTATCTAACTTAAGTTTAAAGTTTCAAGTTCGTACGATCATCCGTTCTTGAGATATTCTGTTCACACCCACACACACACACCCACACACACACATACCAATCGCTAAAAACAAGTTTTTTGGGTTCAGAGGGTCTGAAAACGTGTAGACCCGGTGAAAACGCGATTTCGAAAAATCGACATGAAAACAATACTTTCCTTCCTATATATTCAAACAGGCAAGACAAGTAAAAAATCGTAAGAAGTACTTTTGGCTATCTGATTTTGATGAAAATGCTCGTGTTGGGTTACACACACACACACACACACACACACACACACACACACACATACACACCAATCGCTAAAAAAACATGTTTTTGGGTTTAGGGACACATAAAACGTGTATTTCTGGTAAAAAAAATCGACGTGAAACAACACTTTTCTTCCCTATATATTTATATAGAGCAAGAGAAAATAAAAAAATATTTCTAGTAACTTGAAATCAGAAGGGCTACATTCGACTCTGGAATCCATTAACCTATCCCCGAATAGAAGCTAAACGTAAATACAACAGATAAAAATATCAAACAATAGTTTGAACTGCCATTGTAAAACTCACATGCAGTACACGAATGTTTCTATACAATACAATAAAAAGAACTATTGGCCAAATTCCAAACTGGATAATGACGTAGTTGCTAAACTTGGCAATTTATATACCACTTCATAAACACTTTAAAAGTGCATTGCAGTCAACAGAAGCCGAACGACCTTACAGGTGGCATAATTAAACAAGGTGCCAATTATTTTTCTTTACGGGTTACGTTTCATGAAATCCAATTAACTTTAAATATGCTTTTCACATTCCAAACAAACTTTTCGAACATAATTAAACAATATATGAATACAAAATCTCGTGTGAAACGCTCATTAGACATTTTCTTGCCCATGTGAACAATGTCATATTCCTAAGATTAACCAATAGCAAACAAATTTTTATCATCAGTCTCTCGACTGGTTTGATGCAGTTCTCCAAGCTTTTTATCTTGCGCAAGTCGTTTTATATATACATACCTGTAACATACTATATCTTTTGTAATTTGCTTTAAATATTCTAACCTTTGCCTCCCCCTACAATTCACTCCCTCAATAATACCCTGGTATTTTAAGATATGCTCCACTAGCCTATCCCATCTTCTAGTAAAATGTTTCCATATATTTCTTATTTCATCCACTCGTCTAAAAACCTCTAAATTACTTATTTTGTCCACCCATGTAACCTTAAACATTTTTCTTTAACACCACATTGTAAAAGCTTCTATCCTTTTCCTTTTTACAGGCCCTATCACCCATTTTGGCTCCCGTATAAGCTACACTCCAAAAATGGTGTTTTAAGAAAAAATTTTCAATTTGTAAATCAATGTTTGTAGTCAGTAAGCTGTTTTTCATTTCAAACGCCCTTCTAGCTTGAGGAAACCTACTTTTGATATCACTTGTGCTTCTACCATCCTTTGTTATTTTACTTCCTTTGATTACGTATAATTGAGCAGTAAAATACATCGTCTACTGAGGTCGCAATCTTTAAAAATCTTATTATTCTACAAATTTTAACGAGAAAAATAAAATAAAATTACTAATTGACGAACTAAGTGTCGTAGAAAATACCGCTTGATTTATACGTTGCAAGTTTTTTTACTTTCTCTTGCTTATCTGAATATATAGAAAAGAAAGTATTGCTTTCATGTCGATTTTTCTAAATCGAGTTTTCACCTCATCATACGCGTTTCCAGATCCCCTGAACCCAAAAAACATGTTTTTAGCGATTGGTGTGCGTGTGTCTGTGTGTCAACAAAATATCTCAAGAACGAAACATCGTACGAACGTGAAATTAGAAACTTAAATTAGATACTACTACCGAATCCAACACGAACAATTTCATCAAAATCGGTCAACCGGAAGGAGTAGTTTATTCGTGTTATTTTTCACTTTTTGGCGATTTTCTCAAAAACGGCTTTTTTTTTAAAAAAAAATCACTTTATTTACTAATTTTTTTATGCTCTACAAGGTAGGGTAGGTGCCTTGTCTGCTGAAATTCTTGAAAAAGCTGTTTTCTCGTAAAGAAATTGTTTTTTAAGATTGTGCGACTTTAATATGCATTTTAGTGCAAAATTTATAGGTAGGCCCCTATAACAAAAGTTGTAGAGAATTTAAAATCCTACAACTCAAACATTTTTCCTACAACATTCAAACATTTTTTTTTTTGTATAACGCTTAGTTTAGCAGTAATTAGCAATTTTTCTGTTTTTTTTTCTCACGAAAGCGTGTAAAAAAATATATTTTTTAAGAGTTCAGCCTTAGAACAGTATGCATTTTACGACAAAAGTGTATAATAAAATTTATAGGAAATTAAAGAATCTCAACTTTTATTCAGAGAATCTTTCTCTACAGAGCCTAGTTTAGCATGAAAGTGTGAATTTACGTATTTTTAAGCCAAACTAAGGTTGATTTTGTCCCTATTGTTACCACAAAACGAATTTACAATTCAATAAGTGTGTCTTCCTATACATTATAGCAAGCCAACAATTTATTTTAACCTTAAAAATATTTACTACCGGTTTAAATATATGTTTAAACATACATAAAAACATTATACTGTACATTTATTGTTTTTTAATCTATAATAAAAATTCATTAACTGATGGACAAGTACTTTTTTTAAAGGACGGACGACCTTTACAAATAATATTAATAACATTAAAACATTTCGTCTTTAAAAAGAAGCTAAAATTTTTGCCAACGGTGAAGTTAAATATATTACATACTAATTACAAATTATTACAATGAAATTTAAAATCAGCTTTCCTTTAAAAAAAAAATTAAAAATCGCTTCCCGAATGTTACAAAATTGTAAATTGCAATTATATTAGTCGGTATGTAATATACATACAACAGGAATTTAAATTACTGATTAAATATGTTATTTCAGCTTATTAAAAAAATATTTCGTAGTTGATTTTAAATACAACGGAAGTTATTGTTCAAATGAAAAAAAAATACTGTACATACATATTCTAAAACGTAATTACAAAGGAATCAATTTTTGTGAGTTTAATGTATTAAATTTATTCACATGTATTACAGAATAAACGTCCAGGGCTAAAAAAAATAGTTCTGTTTCTTATTACATGGTCAGCCAATTATATGACTGAAATATTCAAGAAATGAAGAGTTAGAAGTGTGAAAGACTTTTTACTTTCTCTTGCCAATATGAATATATAAAAAGGAAAGTATTGTTTTCATGTCGATTTTTCGAAATCGAGTTTTCACCGGATCTACACGTTTTCACCCCCCCCCCCCGAATCCAAAAAACATGTTTTTTAACGATTGGTCTGTGTGTGTGTGTGTGTGTGTGCGTGCGTGCGCGCGCGCGAACAGAATATCTCAAGAACGGAACATCGTACAAACTTGAAACTTAAGTTAGACACTACTACCGGACCCGACACGAACACTTTTATTTAAATCGGTCAACCGGAAGTATTAGTTTATTCGTGTCATTTTTCACTTTTATGCGATTTTTTCAAAAACGGCTCCTACGATTTTTTTCAAATCACCTCATTTACTACATTTTTTATGCTCTACAAGATAGGGTAGGGGCCATATCTGCTGAAATTCTTGGTAAGGCTGTTTTCTCGTAAAAAATTGTTTTTTTAAGATTGCGACTTTTTTACTTTCTCTTGCCTATATGAATATATAGGAAGGAAAGTATTGTTTTCATGTCGATTTTTCGAAATCGAGTTTTCACCGGATCTATATGTTTTCAGACCCCCTGAACCCAAAAAACATGTTTTTAGCGATTGGTCTGTGTGTGTGTCTGTGTGTGTGTGTGTGTGTGTGTGTGTGTCTGTGTGTGTGTGTGTGTGTGTGAACAGAATATCTCAAGAACGGAACATCGTACGAACTTGAAACTTGAAACTTAAGTTACATACCACTACCGGACGCGACACGAACATTTTCATCAAAATCGGTCAACCGGAAGTAGTAGTTTATTCGTATAATTTTTCAGTTTTTTGCGATTTTCTCAAAAACTGGTCCTACGATTTTTTTTAAAATCGCCTATTTTACTCAATTTTTTATTCTCTACAAGATAGGGAAGGCGCCATGTTTGCTGAAATTCTCGGTGAGGCTGTTTTCACGTAAAAACGTTGTTTTTTTAAGATTACGGCTTTAATATAAATTTTAGCGCAAAAACTTATATAATAAAAGTTGTAGAGAATTTAAAAACCTACAACTTTTATTTCAAACATTTTTTTGTATAACGCTTAGTTTAGCGGTAATTTGCGATTTTCTGTTTTTTTCTCACGAAAACGTGAGAAAAATCGATTTTTTTAACATTTCGGCCTTAGTATGCATTTTACGACAAAAGTGTATATAATTAAATTTATAGAAAATTAAAAGATCTACAACTTTTATTTAAAGCATTTTTCTCTACAGAGCCTAGTTTAGAGAGAAAGAGAGATTTTCCGTATTTCTAAGCCAAACTGAGGTTGATTTTCATTTTGCGTCTTTCACTCATGATTAAAATTAGGTTATGTTTGTTGAGGTTAGTTTTTTGTTTATTTCTTATGTTTTATTACTAATGTTAGGTTTATTGTTAATTATTTGCACTGGCAAGAGAAAGTTGTGTGAGTGTTTCACACCAGATTTTTTTTTAATTCTTAATATGGGTACGTTGCAATCTGTTCAATTCAGAACAACAAGCAACCCCATGACTCAATGAGATGAGGATGATGTGTATGACGTGTAAATGAGGTGTAGTCTTGTACAGACCCAGGTCGACCACTCGATTGCGACTTTAATATGCATTTTAGCGCAAAAATGTATATAATAAAAGTTGTAGAGGATTTAAAATTCTACAACTTTTATTTCAAACATTTTTTTGGTAAAATGCTTGGTTTAGCGGTAATTAGCGATTTTCTGTTTTTTTTCTCACGAAAATGTGTGAAAAATCGATTTTTTTAAGATGTAAAAAAATTAATGTATGCCTTAGTATGCATTGTACGACAAAATTGTATATAATAAAATTTATAGGAAATTAAAAAGATCTTCAACTTTTATTTAAAGCATTTTTTCTCTACAGAGCTTAGTTTAGCGTGAAAGAGTGATTTTCCGTATTTTTCAAACTGAGGCTGATTTTCATTTTGGATCTTTCACTCATGATTAAAATAAGGTTTTCTTTTTTGAGGTTAGTTTTTTGTTTATTTCTAACGTTTTATTAGCAATGTTAGGTTATATAGTTCATAATTTGCAATGGCAAGAGAAATTCGTGTGAGTGTTTTACACTAGATTTTGTTTTCATATATAGCTAAAGTACACTCTCGATTAAGTCACTTTTCAAACAAAACAAAAAAATCAAATCAAAATCGGTTCATCCGTTTGGAAGCTACGATGCCACAGACAGACACACACGTTAAATTATTAACAGTCCTCTTTTTTCCTTCGTAAGTTAAAAGGACTAGCACATTAAAATCAAGAGCATGTTATTGTGTATAAACAAGTAAACAAAACTACGCATTTTTTTTAAATTACATCTAATAAGAACAACTAAGATTATATAATTACATCTAACCAAAAATTTACATTTTAACTCATTTCTACATGTAATGTATTGATATTTATTTTTTTGTAGGCCAATTTTAACTGAAAAATAATTATCAACAAAATAAAAATGAAATTTCAATAAAATCTTAAATGATGTAGACAAATTTTAAACAATTTTAGTTGCTATTGTCTTTTAAAACAATTGTACATAAATATTGTTTATAGAAAATATGATATTTAAATTATTGTAAATGTTATTTAATTACTACGTGAAATCTTTTATTTTATACGACCTTCCAAGAAAATAAAAACATACGCTTTGTTTTGTTTAACAACACGATAACTTAAAAATACTTTAAAAAAATCTAATTCTAAAATATTTTTTTTTAAATACATGATAAAATTTATACTATAGGATTTTTTTATTGTAGATTAAAGGTATAGACTTATTTCTTCAATTTTAATGCAATTATTAAGATGGAAAAGAAATATAATTATATGTACACGTATTATTTTTGTCTTGAATGAACTCTGATTTCCTTGTAAATATTTAAAAATTCCTAGTAATACTTAAAAATTTCCTGGTAATATTTAAAATTAAAATTACTCCAAAAATAAATACAACAAAAATTACTTTTGTTTTTGATTTTGTACAAATAAACTTCCGTATTTTGATCAACAAAATCGGAAAAAATTAGATTTTTAAAGATTGCGGGATTAAAATATAGGAATATATATATAGGAAGGAAAGAATTGTTTTCATGTCGATTTTTCACCGGATCTCCACGTTTTCAGACTCCCTGAACCCAAAAAACATGTTTTTAGCGATTGGTCTGTGCGTGTGCGCGCGCGTGTGTGTGTGTATGTGAACAAAATATCTCAAGAAAGGAACATCGTACGAACTTTAAACTTAAGTTAGGTACTACTAGAGGACCGGACACGAACATTTTCATCAAACTCGGTCAACCGGAAGTAGCAGTTTATTCGTGTAATTTTTCACTTTTTTGCGATTTTCTCACAAACGAGTCATGCGACTTTTTTTTTAAATCGACTCGTTTACTACATTTTTTATGCTTTACAAGATAGGGTAGGCGCCATGTCTGCTGAAATTCTTGGAGTATTTGTTTTCTCGTCATAAATTGTTTTTTTCTAAATGTCTATATATAATCATTTATATATGCATTTTAGCGCAAAAATGTATGTAATCAAAGTTGTTGAGAAATTAAAATCCTACAACTTTTAATTAAAACATTCTTTTGTATAACGCTTACTTTAGCGGAAATTAGTGATTTTCTGGTTTTTTTCATGAAAATCTGTAAAAAATGGATTTATTAAGATTTCGG
This sequence comes from Catonia carolina, assembly GCA_035578175.1. Lineage (NCBI taxonomy): Eukaryota > Metazoa > Arthropoda > Insecta > Hemiptera > Achilidae > Catonia > Catonia carolina. Next base: position 12,406,054 of record JAQMRL010000014.1, on the reverse strand, counting down.
CTGTAGTAGTATCTATTTTACGACAAAAATGCATATAATCAAATTTATAGGAAATTAAAAGATCTACATCTTTTATTTGTAGTATTTTTCTCTACAGAACCTAGAATTTAGCGTGAAAGAGTGACTTACCGTATTTTAAGGCAAACTGAGGTTGATTAAAATAAGGTTACGTTTTTTTTGTTAATTTCTAATTTTTTATTACTAATGTTAGATTATATTGTTCATTATTTGCAATGACAAGAGAAAGTCGTGTGAGGGTTTCACACCTCATTTTATTCCAAATCCGTAAATCAATGTTTGTACATAATTATAATGTCTAATCTCGCCTTATCTTGACAAGAGTTTTCTTCTTAAACAAGTGGTGGTTCCTCAATGTGCTATATTTTTCATTATTTACGTTGGCAAAAGGAAGACGTGCGAGTCTTGCACAACAGTTTTTTACTTTCTATTGCCTATATGAATATATAGGAAGGAAAGTATTGTTATCTTGTCGACTTTTCGAAATCAACTTTTCACCGGATCTACAAGTTTTCAGACCCCCTGAACCCAAAACACATGTTTTTAGCGATTGGTGTGTGTGTGTGTGTGTGTGTGTCTGTGTGCACAAAATATCTCAAGAACGGAACATCGTATGATATTGAAACTTAAAACTTAAGTTAAGACACCTACCGGGGACCCGACACGAACTTTTTCATTAAAATCGGTCATCCGGAAGTAGTAGTTTATTCGTGTAATTTTTCACTTTTTTGCGATTTTCTCAAAAACTGGTCCTACAATTTTTTTTTAAAAATCGCCACGTTTACTAAATTGTTTATGCTTTACAAGATAGGGTAGGCGTCATGTCTGCTGGAATTCTTGGAGAGGCTGTTTTCACGTAAAAAATTGTTTTTTTAAGATTGCTGCTTTAATATGCATTTTAGCGCAAAAATGTATATATTAAAGTTATAGAAAATTTAAAATCCTACAACTTTTAATTCGAACATTTTTTTGTATAACGCTTAGTTTAGCGGTAATTAGCGATCTCCTGTTTTTTTCTCACGAAAACTTGTGAAAAAACTATTTTTTTAAAGATTTCAGCCTTAGTACCTATGCATTTTACGACAAAAGAAAATATAATCAAATTTATAGGAAATTAATATATCTACAACTTTAATTAGAGTATTTTTCTCTACAGAGCCTAGTTTAGCGTGATTTTCCGTATTTTTAAGCCAAACTGAGGTTGATTTTAATTTTGCGTCTTTCTCTCACGATTATAATTAGGTTATGTTTATTGAGATTAGTTTTTTTTTGTTTATTACTAATGTTAGATTATGTTGTTCATTATTTGCATTGGGAAGAGAAAGTTGTGCGAGTGTTTCACACCATTTTTTGTTTTAATGTACATAAATTAAAATTGAAGTACAATACAAAATTCAACATATTAAATTGCATGACTGCGTATGTTGTCCAGTACATTAACATGCATTACAAAACAACATTGGTGTGTGTAGAACTGGAGGCAATTTGAAATGAACTGAATTTGATCTACAGCGTGCATTTTTTTCACTGTATCATTATAAATTGAATTCAAGGTTGCCTCGTAAAACAACATTAATTAGAAGGAGACAACTGTACAACATTTTCACAAAGCGTCCTCCCTTCGTGTCCTCATATAGTTAGACGAAGTTGCACTATTACAGTAATGAGGAAGTCACGATTAATACAATTTTTTTTGTAGAACAAACTTATTCTTTTGAATACATCCGTCACTTTACAATCTAAACAAATAATGTACCGGGTGATTCAAAATTGTACGGAATCTCTCAAGATCTGATTCCCTAGATGGAAATAAAATAAAATATAAATAAAAAATATGATGTGAAACACACACAACTTTCTCTTGCGAATGCAAATAATTAACAATAAACCTAACATTAGAAATAAACAAAAAACTAACTTCAATAAACATAACCTAATTTTAATCATAAGTGAAAGACGCTAAATGAAAATCAACCTCAGTTTGGCTTAAAAATACAGAAAATCACTCTTTCAAACTAGGCTCTATAGAGAAAAATGCTCAAAATAAAAATTGTAGATCTATTAATTTCCTATAAATTACCGCTAAACTAAGCGTTATACAAAAAATTGTTTGAATTAAAAATTGTAGGATTTTAAATTCTCAACAACTTTTATTATATACATTTTTGCGCTAAAATGTACATTTAAGTCACAATTAAAAAAAAAGAAAGTTTTACAGGGAAACAGCCTCTCCAAGAATTTCAGCAGACATGACACCAACCTTATCTTGTAGAGCATAAAAATTTAGTAAATGAGGCGATTTTTAAAAAAATTGTAGGAGCAGTTTTTGAGAAAATCGCAAAAAAGTGAAAAATGACACGAATGAACTACTACTTCCGGTTGACAGATTTTGATGAAATTGTTCGTGTCGGGTCCTCTAGAGGTATCTAACTTAATTTTCAAGGTTCAAGTTTCAATTTCGTACGATGTTCCGTTCTTGAAATATTCTGTTCACACACACACACACAGACCAATCGCTAAAAACATGTTTTTTGGGTTCAGGGGGTCTGAAAACGTGTAGATCCAGTGAAAAGTCGATTTCGAAAAATCGACATGAAAACAATACTTTTCTTCCTATATATTAATATAGGCAAGAGAAATTAAAAATAAAACTTGTTTGGTTTTTCGGTCCGATACAACAAGACGACTGTGCCATCGGCTTAAAAATGGTTCCGATATCGGCAAAAAAATGTAAAAAAATGTAAAACCGGCCGTATACACTCTGGGTAAATAGAATCTAGGTGCCCCGTTTGTCGGATTATTGTTATCGTATCGGTAGGTGAAAAACCGGCCTCAGTCAGGATGTTTGAATAACTTAAAAGTGAAAAACTCATGCTATATTTCCGTAATTGAAGCATAATTATTAATATTTTTACAATTATCGATAATTTGTTCCAAAAATGTGCAAAACATACCCCAATTGCAATAACTTTAGCAACTGATACAAATTAACATAAAAAAATTTATTTTTTAAAAAGAAACTAAACTCAGTAGAACAAAGCAAAATAATTTTACATAATAATACAGACAAAAAAAATTGTTCCACACCCTGTTTGTTGATGACGTAAAAAAATAACTTGAACAAACGTCTGGACACGGCCTTGTAAGAGCAAGAATCAGGTTTTAAAATCGAATTTTGTTTACAGGAATGCAGATGTAAGGCTATATGATACAGCCTAAATTAATAATAAATTATACATTCTGTTTTAAACATACAAAAATAAAAAAACCTATATCGGTATATTAATAACACAATGATTAAAAAAAAAAAATTATGTTCCAATCAACTTTTGTATTTAAATCCGTTGTTTTCTTCTCAACCGGAGATATTTAAATTACAGACGCCTGGTTTAATGAAGTAAGCCTAGCCTGGTTCGAATAATTAAAACGCTCTCTCCACGACACTATTTTTTCGTAGTTCACTTAAAGTCGTAGATCAAGAAATACGACATACTTTTACGATTTATCCATTAAAATACAGTCGATTCAAAATAATTGGTCCACTGGTTAATTGGTACAGCCGGTTTTTTGGGACAGTTCTTTAATTAACAAAAACAGAACGGGATTTTACATAAGTACTCTGTTTATTCGGTCCAAAATGCCGTTTATCGGGGCCAATCTGATGTATGTACAATATATGTTTTATTAAAACCATTACAGGCCAGCGACGAACAACACGTGGTTCTAAACGGCAAGATAAGATAATAGGAAGGATAGAGGTAGTAAAGTAAACATTTTGACAGATAAACAACAGTAATCTCACATCAGTCATAATAAAGATGTTATTTACAGTACAATGTGTAGGCTACATAATCGTCATTACACAAATTTCAGCGAGTCATATTCACTACTTTTGCCCAACCTTACAAGCTGTATAGCCTCCTTGCAACTTATGGTTAGTTGTCACTTGTCATAAGTACGTAGAACATTCGTAATTCCATGCTACTCATCAGTTTTTGTGATTTCATGAGTGTACTCTAAAACACTGTTTTTCGAGTCCGGTTGTTTTGTTATCTGCAGGCAAACTTTCTTTTATTATTTCCATTCGTTTCACACATTTTGTTGATATTTTTATGCGTAGGCTTACACGTACAGTACATACTATCAACGTCTTTGTGAGTTAAATGCCGCTTTACGATATGAAATGTGTGAACGAATAAAGCTTCTCGACAAAATAAAAACTTATCCACCTAAATTAAACGAACGTAAACTATCTGAACTAACCGGTGTACCGAAAATTATGATAGGTTCTATCGTGCTCCAAGAAAATTAAAATACGCCATGAGTGGACATTAAAAGATCATGGAAAATTTTAGAAAAGAAAACTCAAAGGAAGGATTCATTTTTTGAGAAGCGTTGAATTAATGGTTCGACACTGTAACTTCGCAAGGTGTTAGTGTAAATGGTCCAATGCTTAAAACAACGGCAAAAGGTTTTGCTAAAAAGTTAATCATTGTTCTGATACCCTTTTATTTATTTACTATATTAGGTATTTAAAATAATACTGGATTTGCTTCCAAAAAAAATTTAAGTAAATAATTTCAGACGATAAAACAAATTGTCAAAATTAAAAAATAAATAATTTTTTTTAATATTTCCAATATTTTTTGAACAATAAAAAATTTGACCGCCGATGGATTCGACCCGCTTATCTTTACATCTCCTGACCAGAACGTAACTCCAAACATAACAGACAAAACAAAGCGAAAAGATGATAAAATTTACAATACTTAACTTAAATGGTAAACGGTTATAAATTTATGTATTTCTGTATTTAGGCTAAAATTGATAAAAATTGATATTTTTCAAAAAATTTAAAAATTTTCTAATGATTTTTTGACTATAAAAAGCCTTCATTTATTCGTGGGAAGAAAATATTAACATACTAATGAAAATCAATGCTACTTCCTGATAATTCAAATTCCGTGGGACACCCGATATGTACTTTTCTCAAAAAAGTCCATACTAAGGCTACAATCTTAAACAATCCCACTTTTTACCGATTTTGACGAAAAACCCAGAAAATCACTAATTACCGCTAAACTAAGCGTTATACAAAGCAATGTTTGAAATAAGAGTTTTAGGTTTTTAAATGTTCAACTTTATACCATAAACTTTTGCTCTAAAATACATACATTAAGGCCGCAATCTTAAAAGAAAAACATTTTTTTCTAAGCCAGAACAGCCTTACAAGAATATCGGCAGATAAGCCGCTTACCCTATCTTGTAGAGTATACAAAAAAATATAGTAAATGACGGGGATTTTTTAAAAAAAAAACCATGCCAGGCCCTCCGAAAAGTATTTACAGTATTCTGATGAACTAATGTTCCCTAACCGTGGGAGTGAGAGAATGCATAACGCTCTCACTCGCACAAGCCATACGCACCGTTCCAATAACATTATCGTATAATTTTACTCATTGTTGTGAGCAAGCGTTTGTGCATGCAGTAAACTAACAAGCAAGATAACGACTGTAGTATGTTTTCAGATTTGGATTATAACGGTTAAAACCTTTGGGCGCATGCGTATTTATGCCACATATCTCCCTCTCACTCGCTCGGCTATGGGACATTAGTTCGTCTGATACCTATACTTTCCAACCTGCAAATGACTCCACTTCTTTCTCCACAAATTCTGGCTGTATAATGAAATTCATTACTCTCAGAGGAGATAACTGTGACTAGTATCTTTTACACCTCTACATCTTCTGTTCCTCTACACCTCTGGGTTTTCTTCTACACCTCTTCTGTTCTTAAATACTTCAATCATATAATTGACTGACCATGTGATAAGAAACAGAACTATTTTTTGTATCCCTGGAACTATTATATAGAGTTCAAATAATTTAACACTCCACCTGCCTATTATGGGCACAAAATAATCTTATTCAATAATATTTGAGAAAAAATAACTGTAAAACTTTAACGAAATGTCCTTGCATATTTATTTAATATTCTATTAACAGTATTTTTTCAAAAAGAAAAACAATGACAATAACATCGACGTGGCCTAAAAAACATAACAAGAAGAGTCTTAATTGGATTTAAAAAAAATTATACTACGTTAATTACATATATGAACTCACAACTGTATAGTCGTAGTAAAAATAGGAATAAATTAACCTTGTAAAAAGAGGCAAGGAAGAAACTACTTTTTCTTTTCTATTGTTTTTATTCTCTTTCTTCGTTTCTATAAATAAAGAAAAATACATTGAACTTTTTCAGTGAACTAAAAACTTTAAATGAACAAGAAGGTATTTTTATCATTTTTACTTTCAGTGATTGAATAAAAATTAATTTTGAATATAGTTCCTTACTTTCAGAACTAAATTATTTATTTTTCTTTGTTTTTTTTTTGTTCACGAATTGACCTGCTATGGATCACGTTACCAAGTTGTTCCTCTGGCCTACTGTATTTGCCAGCTTCCCTTGCGTTCGGCCCATAACGCCTTCATTCTCGCGCTTTGTTGGTGTCTCCTTTCCTCTGACCATTCGCCGCCATTTCCCCGGCGCATCCTCCTGCTCTCGATCGCCCCAGATTCCCTTATCACTGCTCTATAGTGCTCTCTGTCCTGTGTGTCCCGCGGTGTTAATCCTATCTGTTCCAGATCCAGTTTAGTTTCCTTGGCCCATGTGTAGTTCTTCTTTCCCCGGTTCACAAAGTCGAATACCTGTTTGACCAATCTATCGCCACACATCCTGCTGAGATGCCCAAAGAATACCAGTCTGCGCTTCCTCATCCGTGAGACGATGCTCTCTGAGAATTTATACACGTCTTTTTCTTTGTTTATTATTACTAAAAAAAAAAATTTGGTCTGAAGTCTCACAAGACTTTCTCTTGGTAATGCAAATATTGAACAATATAACCTAACATTAGTAATAAAACATTAGAAATAAACAAAAAAAACTAACCTCAAAAACTTAACCTTATTTTAATCATGAGTGAATGATGCAAAAAGAAAAGCAACCTTAGTTTGGCTTAATAATACGGAAAATCACTTTCACGTTAAACTAGGCTCTGTAGAGAAAAATGCTCTAAATAAAAATTGTATATCTTTTAATTTCCTATAAATTTTATTATATACACATTTGTCGTAAAATGCATGCTAAGGCTGAAATTTAAAAGAAAATAGATTTTTTACACGTTTTCGTGAGAAAGAAGCTGAAATTCGCTAATTACCGGTAAACTAAGCGTTATACAAAAAAAGTTTGAAATAAATGTTCTAGGATTTTTAATTCTCTAAAACTTTGATTATATACATTTTTGCGCTAAAATGGATATTGAAGTCGAAATTTAAGAAAACCAATTTTGTTACAAGAAAACAACCTCTCCAAGAATTTCAGCAGACATGGCGCCTACCCTATCTTGTAAAGCATAAAAACTTTAGTAAATACAGCAATTTAAAAAAAAATCGAAGGGCCATTTTTGATAAAATCGCAAAAAAGGGAAAAATGACACGATAAACTACTACTTCCATCTGACCGATTTTGATGAAAATGTTCGTGTCGGGTCCTCTAGTGGTATTTAACTTAAGTTTCAAGTTCGTACGATCTTCCGTTCTTGAGATATTCCGCGCGCGCACACGCACACAGACCAATCAGTAAAAACATGTTTTTAGGGTTTAGGGGGTCTGAAAACCTGTAGATCCAGTGAAAACTCGATTTCGAAAAATCGACATGAAAACAATATTTTCCTTTCTTACATATTCATATAGGCAAGAGAAAGAAAAAAAATCGAAAGAATTAACTACTATTCCCGGTGCATTCACACGATGCATTTCCACGTAACTGAAAACCACGTAACTGTACCACAATTCTATGACGTGACTGAACGTAGAAGATATGTAAAGACGACAGCCTCTGATGACTAACTAGAATAAAAAAATATTTAAAAAATTCCGCGATAGTAAGGGTTTCCCGGTATCACATGTAATAAAGCGTTATTATAGAAAAAGAAATAAAATTTATTTAACTTTTGAAAGAATATGAACAAGGTTTTGTGTGCAACAATTAATTGAGAAACATGCAACAAGTAAACATTTGAAGTGACCGTTCAATTATCAGAAAATTATTAACTAATCAATCAATATTAACAGGAATGACTACATAACAGAGATATATTACATCATTATTTAGTTGGAAGAAAAAACACCTGGTACAATGTGGGTACGTGTAAACGGGTATGCATGCAGGTCCAGTATATAGATAGAAACACACAAAAACAATAAATGTATAAGCTAGTTAAGCTGTAATGATTCTACAGAAAGGAATGTTGCAGTGGAGGCCTGTGAACTGACACGGAAACGAACCTAGTTGCATAGTATGGTGTTACGTACTACTCCGTTAGAAACCTACAATACTCTTGGATTACGTATAAAATTGTAATTCTCTTATCTTCTGAATGAAATACAACAACGCGTCCATCATTCGAACATCAAAGATCCGACTTACATAACGAAAATCTGGTGTAAAACACTCACAGACTTTCTCTTACCAATGCAAATAATTAATAATATAACCTAACATTAGATAGAAACTAAAAACTAACCTCAAAAAACCTAACCTTATTTTAATCATAAAAACTAAAACAATAAAAACTAAATTTTTTACTTTCTTTTGCCTATATGAATATACGAAGGAAAGTACGGTTTTCATGTCGATTTTTCGAAATTGAGTTTTTACCCGATCTACACGTTTTCAGACCCCCTGAACCCAAAAAACATGTTTTTAGCGATTAGTCTGTGTGTGCGTGAACAGAATATCTCAAGAACGGAACGACGTACGAACTTCAAACTTGAAACTTAAGTTAGACACCACTACCGGACCCGACACGAATATTTTGATCATCGGTCAACGGAAAGTAATTTATTCGTGTCTCATTTTTCACTTTTTTGCGATTTTCTCAAAAACGGCTTCTACGATTTTTTCTAAAATCATCTCATTTACCAATTTTTTCTATGCTCTACAAGATAGGGTAGGCGCCATGTTTGCTGAAATTCTTAGGGAGGTTGTTTTCTCGTAATAAAATTATTTTTTAAGATTCCGACTTAATATGCATTTTAACGCAAAAATGTATTTAATAAAAGTTGTAGAAGATTTAAAATCCCACAACTTTTATTTCAAATTTTTTTTTGTATAACGCTTAGTTTAGCGGTAATTAGCGATTTTCTGTTTTTTTCTCGCGAAAAAGTGTAAAAAATCGATTTTTTTTAGATTTCAGCCTTAGTATGCATTTTACGACAAAAGAGTAGCTATAAAATAAAATTTATAGGAAATTAAAAGCTCTACAACTTTAATTAGAGCATTTTTCTCTACAGAGCTTAGTTTAGCATGAAGAGTTATTTTCCCTTATTTTTAAACCGAACTGAGTTAATTTTCATTTTGCGTCCTTCACTCATGATTAAAATAAGGTTATGTTTTTTGTTTATTTCTAATGTTAGGTGTTCATTATTTACATTGGCAAGAGAAAGTCGTATGAGTGTTTCACACCAGATTTTAAACTTTAGTGCGTAAATTGTTGATTTCACTCAGATCCCGAAATTGACCTTAGAGATAAGTGTCGCAATACTGTACTGTAAATGTAAGTCTGTGTAAAAGTGAGAAAGACAACTTTTGAAAGACGTGACGGGGGTAATATAATTACAGTACATTTAAATTTACCGTTTAGTTAATAGAGAGAAGCAATTTACTAGTAAATTGATTTCAAAGATATTTAAAAATAATACTAATTCTAATTATACCAAGTGTACATTCTAATGCGTATTTCCCTCACTGTATTTTACAATATGACAATAGCGGTAAATAATTCACTATTTAATCACAGAATAAATATACCAACCTGTAATTTTAAGTAAATACAATTTGTAAACAACTGTAGGCGATGAAATTATTGTTTACTCAATAAATTTATTTATTACTTGTTTAATTACAAATTATTTAATTCCGATATAAATTTCTGGAATTTAAAAGTAAATGTTTACATATTTATAATCGGAAAATTACAAAATTTAGGAAGTTGTACGTGACAAAATTTAAGTTGTAATTTTAAAGTAACAACTGTAGGCGATGAAATTATTGTTTACTCAATAAATTTATTTATTACTTGTTTAATTACAAATTATTTAATTCCGATATAAATTTCTGGAATTTAAAAGTAAATGTTTACATATTTATAATCGGAAAATTACAAAATTTAGGAAGTTGTACGTGACAAAATTTAAGTTGTAATTTTAAAGTAATTTTTATATTGCCATAATAAATTGTAACGGTTCTTGCACGGTTAAATTTTACTTTAATGTTATTATGAAATTTGTTGTATTACAAGGCATAATTCTATGATATCAAGGAAAGAAATAAAAATCACCAAGTGGTAAACAATTTGATAATTTTAAGTGTTCTGAAAAATTCAATTTCCTTTTTCATAAGTAAAATATTGCCAATAACAAGGCAGGTGGAGTGTTAAATTATTTGCACTCAATCTGGTACTTCCAAGGTTACAAAAAAATAATTCTGTTTCTTATCACATGGTAAGCCAATTATATAACTGAATCATTTAAGCACTGAAGATGTAGAAGTGTAAAAGACACTAATCACAGTTATCTCTTTTTAAAGTAATACATTTCATTATACAGCCATACCCTGTGGTAAATGAAATGAAGGCGTCATTTGGAGGGTGGAAAATAAATATTTTTCAGAGGGCCTGGCATGCTGATACGCATACTTTTCCACTCGGTGAGGAAGGCAATGGTAAACCACCTACCCCTAGTTTTCGGCTAAAGAACTAACCAGCAATATTACAAAACAATATTCTTTTACAGATTTTTATAAAAAAAATACAGAAAATCATTAAATGACGCTAAACAAAGCGTCGTACACTACAAAAAAAATATTAGAAATAAAAGTTGTAAATTCTCTACAACTTTAATTACATACTTTTGCTATAGAATGCATATTAAGACCGCAATCTTGAAAAAAATTATTTTTTTCACGAGATTGCAGCCTTTCCAAAAATTTCAACTGACATGGCGCTAACCTTATCTTGTAGAGCATAAAAAGTGTAGTGAATAAGGCAATTTAGGAAAATTCAGGATGGAAAGTAGTCTTTTCCAACGGCCTGACATGCTAATAAGCATACTTTTCTGGGTAATGATCTAAACAACAGGCCACACGATTTAGAACAGGACATTAATTAATATCAAGAAATTAAGACACAAATTCAAGTGACCTGCCTAAAGGCAACTTATTTCATAATAATGATGATGAATGACGGAAAATGACAAATAAAACTAATAAACAGGATTTATACCCTAACACAGCACGCGGAAATGTATATAAAGTATTTGTTTATACTTTTATTTTCGCAAAAAAACCACACAACAAACACAAGCCTATTTTTTTTTACTTTTATTTAACAACGCCTTGGTAATAGTCATGAAATGTCTTAAAGGAATAAAAATCAAGTAAATAAACAACAGGCTGTGATAAAGATCAACAGTACAAGCCTACAAGGAATAGAATGATTTATCTAACTGGAATAGGCCTTCTATATCAACCCACCCTAAAGGAAGGTAGCAGTAATAAAATATACAATAACCTAAAGGAAACTATATCAAGTTATCACTGAGATCAAGGCCATTCATAGTGTATTCTAACCCTTCTAGTTTATCCGTGTTATAACGCAAAAAAAATACAAGGCATATCCGAGTATATAGTAGTTTTTTTTCTGTTACTTTCTTATTACAAAAAAATCTGGTGTGAAACACTCACACAAATTTCTCTTGCCAATGCAAATAATGACCAGTATAACCTAATATTAATAATGAGACATAGAAATAAACAAAAAACTAAAATCAATAAACATAACCTAACTTTAATCATGAGACGCAAAATGAAAATCAACCTCAGTTTGACTTAAAAATATGGAAAATCACTCTTCCGCGCTAAACTAAGCTCTGCCAAGAAAAATGCTGTAAATAAAAGTTATAGATCTTTTAATTTTCTATAAATTTGATAATATAGGCTACAATTTTGTTGTAAAATGCATAGTAAGGCTAAAATCTTAAAAAATAAATTTTTTACACATTTTCGTGAAAAAAAAACAAAATCGCTACTTACCGCTAACTAAGCGTTATACAAAAAATTGTTTAAAATTGTTTATAACACATTTTTGCGCTAAAATGCAAAAAAATTAAATTAAAGCCGCAATCTTAAAAAAAACAATTTTTTTCTACGAGAGAACAGCCTCCCCAAGAATTTCAGCAGACAAGGCACCTACCCTATCTTACAGAGCATAAAAAAATGTATTAAATGTGGCGATTTTTTAAAAAATTGTGGGAGCGCCGATGAGAAAATAGTAAAAAATTACACGAATAAACTACTACTTCCGGTTGACCGATGTTGATGAAAATGTTCGTGTCGGGTCCGGTAGTGGTGTCTAACTTAAGTTTCAAGTTCGTACGATTTTCCGTTCTTGAGATATGCTGTTCACACACACACGCGCGCGCACACACAGACACACACACACTAAGACCAATCGCTAAAAACATGTTTTTTTGGGTTCAGGGGGGTCTGAAAACGTGTAAATCCGGTGAAAACTCGATTTCGAAAAATTGACATGAAAATAATACTTTTCTTCCAATATATTCATATAGGCAAAAGAAAGTAAAAATTAGCAAGTAACGTAAAACGAGATGGCCGTCACCGTGACGTATGGATAGCGCGCTAGCCTACAGAGCGGAGGTCCCGGGTTAGATTCCCAGCTAAGATCTGGAAATTATTTCGTGCCAAAACCGATCATTACAGTTTCTTAACCCACCGCAGTCGCTAATGATCAAGCTTTTGATGCGACTTTAAATAAACAAAAAAAAAAAACTGAAAAACAATCTAATTTTAATCATGAGTGAATGAAGCAAAATGAAAACAAACCTCAGTTAGGCTGAATAATACGGAAAATCACTCTTTGACGCGAAAGTAGGGTCTATAGAGAAAAATGCTTAAAATAAAAAGTTGTAGGTTTTTTAATTTCGCATAAATTTGATTACCTATATAGTCTACACGTTTGTCGTAAAATACATACTAAGGCAGCAATCTTAAAATAAAAATAACCTTTTATTCCTGAGTTACGCGAGACGATCAGTTGTTCACTGTTCAAAAAAAGTGAAAGTTGCGCCTAAAGAAGTTTTCACTTAAAAAAAATACATACAGTCGAACTTCAATATAACGAAAACCTTGATTATACGAATTTTTACTGCACCGTGTCATTATAATTAAACTGTATGTAAATTTACCTCGATTTAACGAATAAGTACCTTGATATAACAAAATAGTGTTATGCAATAACTACGAAGTGACATGCTGGTATTATGATTTCTCTGTGAGTTTTAAGGTAGATTCTTTTGATTTCCGTAAACTGGAAACGTCAGTAACAAAATTACTCTAGAGAATTTCATCACGTTTGATGAACAGATTACTGTTAGTGATTTTCCGAACGACGACGACATACTTCATGGTGTTAGTAAGTCCGCTAACCGGGATGATCAAGAAGAAGAAAAAGAAGATATATGCGAAGACCAGCAGCAGGAGAAAAAACCTACCGACGACGAGATTTTAGTCATTTAAAATAATTAGGCTTGGGCTACAGCTCAAGGATGAAGAACCTGACAGTATATTTGAAAATTTAAATAAATGTGAAACTTTTTTGAAGGTATTGCTTTATTCAAACACAAGACACAACGGGAAATTACTCACTTTTTCAAGGCGTAAATTAACATTTAAAATACTGTAATTAAATATTCTAACCAATACGTGTCAATATAAAAAACTGAAGAATGCATTTAGTATTAGTGTTTTTTTAAACGATTTAGATAAAGTTAGTGTATTTATCGTTAGTGTTTTGAAGAAATACGTACTAAAAATAAAAATGCAGTATTAAGGCACAAATGAGTTCAGATGCTTTTAATTATAGCCCAGATCTATGCACGAGGTGAGTTCCTAATTGAAATCAATACATACTTTTTGTACCATTATTAACCGTAATTGGGTACGTATGATGTCTGATCTATAAAAAAATTAATTTACTAGTTACAATGTGTCTATTAAGAAAATTCACTGTATTTAATTAATCATACAACCTGAAAAAAATTCGTTACTAAATTTTTTTTTTGTAATCCCTAATTTGTGTACGTTGCAATCGGTTCAATTCAGAACAATAAGCAACCCCATGACCCAATGAGATGAGGATGATGTGTAAATGAGGTGTAGTCTTGTATAGACTCAGGTCGACCATTCCTGAGAGAGTATGGTTAATTGAACCCCAACCATCAAAGTACACCGGTAACCACCGTCTAGCATTCAAATCCGTATAAAAGTAACTACCTTTACTAGGATTTGAACCAGGAACCTTCGCTCCGAAAATCAGCTGATTTTGGCGACGACTTTACTTCTAGACCAACCCGGTGGGTTAGCAAAAGATTAGTAAAAATTAGCTTGGAAATTCTTGTTACTTCGATATAACAAATTTTTTCCCAGGATTCTCGATTTCCTTATATCGAAGTTCGACTGTATTTACAACTATTTCTTAGATAAAAATTTCAGTTTTAACAAATTTTATTTATGTGAAAATTCCATTATTTTTGTGAAATTGATGTAGAGAATAATAATAAAATGCCTGAAGCATTATTCCGGAATAACAGTAAATTATTTCTATCACCTGAACGATAGAATGACCTATATTCCCAACTAGATGTTGACAATAGTAACTAATATGGTACTGCGCTATTCCCAACGCTGTTATACAATACTTAACCGTTATGTGCGGCGCATTCTGCATCAAGTAAATAAAATTTTTAAGAAGTAATATCAGTATACAGATACGTAGGGAATAAAAATCTGGTGGGAAACACTCACACGACTGTTACTTGCCAATGCAAACAAAGAACAATATAATTTAACATTAGTACTAAAACATTAGAAAAAAATCGTTAATTACCGCTAAACTACGCGTTATACAAAAAAATGTTTGAAATAAAAGTTGTAGGATTTTAAATTCTCTAGAACTTTTATTGTATACATTTTTGCGTTAAAATGCATATTAAAGTGGAAATCTTAAAAATAAAAATTACGAAAAAACAACCCTCCTAAAAATTTTAGCAATAATTGCGCCTACCCACTCTTATCTTGTAGAGTATTAAAAAAATAGTAAATGAGGTGATTTTTAAAAAAAATCGTAGAGCCGTTTTTGAGAAAATCGCAAAAAAGTGAAAAATTACACGAACAAACTACTACTTCCGGTTGACCGATTTTGATGAAAATGTTCGTGTCGGGTTCTCTAATGGTATCTAACTTAAGTTTCAAGTTTCAATTTTGTAGGATAATCCCTTCTTGAGATCTTCTGTTCACACAAATAGTTTTTGGGTTCAGGGGTTTTGAAAAAATGTAGATCCGGTGAAAACTCGATTTTTTTAAAATCGACATGAAAACAACTTTCCTTCCTATATATTCATATAGGCAAAAGAAAGTAAAAATATATAGTATATTGCTTTATGGAATAATTAATGATTTAATGGGAATAATGGTTATATAAAGTTGTTAATTAAGCAATTAATTAATGCACAATTTTATTAAGTTACAAATTGTGAGTGGTAATGATTTTGTTATGTGTTAAATTAATTTATTTTATATTACATTTTTTGATACCAATCTACGTTATGCCGTAATTTTATGACTTTTCATGATGGAGTATTAAAATGGTTTTTTCTAATTATTATTACGCGGTATTTTCCACATTAGTGATTTAAAGCGAACCCTAGACGATCAATATTATGGCGCAATATTTTGGTTTGTGCAATATAATTGATCGTATGTAGGTAATAAAGGTTGTAATATATTGTGTGATTTTCAAAAATCTTGAAAATATATTGTGCAAACGGGATAATATTGTACCGTCTGTAGGCAATATTGCGCAATATCCTGTCAGTTGGTCTCTAGCTCTCGTTTTAACTAGTCGTCTCAATTTTCGTCTCGTTATCAGCAGCAATGGGTGACAAGAAAACCGAAAAATAATTTATTGAAGAATTTACAGAGGTGTACCGTGGTCTTCCGGCTCTGTGGGATGTGAAGAGCAAAGACTATAGTAATCGTGCGAAAAAAGGGGAGCAGTACCCCTTTCCCCTTTACCAATTTCAGGAGTAACCAAAGTGAGGAGTTCATCAAATAATTCTCCGTCCGTTCGTACAAAGTTGCGGAAATCATTTGGTTCAATTACTCTCAGTTCATTGAGTAATTTGTCGTGGGTGAACTACTCTCTATCAATAAACCACTGTTTGGCCAATTTTCTACCTTTCTGCGAGCCTTTTTTCTTTCCTTTTTACGACTTGCGGCTACAGTAATTATCACGCAACACAATTCACTTTCACTTAACATGTTGACTTCATGAAATTCTGGCAGGGACTGTTTGCACAATGTGGTTGTACATCTGTGCTCGCGATTGCGCAAATATATTGCACAACCTTCAATATCGCCTCCATACAGTACAATCTTTTGCACAAACCAAAATATTGTACAATAATATTGACCGTCTAGGGGCCGCCGTCAAAATATTGTGCAATCCACATTGCACAATAATATTGAACGGCTATGGGCCGCTTAACGGTTCTTTTAAAAGTTACCTCCGCAACTTCGAAACTTATTATCTAAATTTATGAGACGATTTACCGTGATGATCTACAAATAATTAGTTACGTTACAAACCTTTGATCCCCTTACACGATGTTCTCTTACCAAAGTAAATAATGAAAAAATCGGGTGTGAAACCCTCACACGACTTTCTCTTGCCAATGCAAATAATGAACAATATATAACGTAACATTAGTAATAAAATATTAGAAATAAACAAAAAAATAACCTAATTTTAATCATGAGTGAATGACGCAAAATGAAGCCAACCTTAGGTTGGCTTAATAATAAGGAAAATCACTCTTTCACGCTTAACTAGGCTTTGTAGAGAAACATTTTTTGAATAAAAATTGTAGACCTTTTAATTTCCTATAAATTTGATTATATGCATTTTCGTCGTAAAATGGATACTACGGCCGAGATCTTAAAAAAAAATCGACTTTTTTTACAAAATGATTTTCATAAAAAAAAAAAAACAAAATCACTAATTACTGCTAAATTAAGCGTTATACAAAAACATGTTAAAAATAAAAGTAGTAGGGTTTTAAATTCCCTACAACTTTGATTTTATACACTTTTGCCCTAGAATGAATATTAAAGCAAAAATTTAAAAACAATTTTTTCTACAAGAGCATACCCTCTCATGCTGAAGAAATTCAGCATTAGTAGCATAAAAATGTAGCAAATGAGGCGCTATTTTTAAAAAAAATTAGAGAAGCCGTTTTTGAGAAAATCGCAAAAAAGTGAAAAATCCCACGAATAAACTAAACATGATCGATTTTGATGAAAATGTTCATGAAACTTAATATTCCGTTCTTTAGTTTTATTTCATACACACACACACACACACACACACACCAATAGCTAAAAACATGTTTTTTTTGGGTTCAGGGGGCCTGGAAATGTATGAATGTATATCCGGTGAAACCTCAATTTCGGAAAATCTACATGAAAATAATACTTTCTTTCCCTATATAGGCCTACTTATAAAGTCCAAGAGAAAGTGAAATTTTAAAAAATCTGAGTATCTCAAAGGTCATTAAACAACCGAATAGATTCGATATAAATAATAACTAAACAGAAAAACATTAAAAATACTTTAACAGATTGCATTAAAAAAAAATCTGGTGTGAAACACAAACGACTTTCTCTTGCTATTGCAAATAATTAACAATATAATCTAACATAAGTAATAAAACAATAGAAATAAACAAAAAAACTAAGCTCAATAAACACAACCTAATTTAAATCATGAGTGAAAGCCGCAAAATGAAAATCAACCTGTTTGGCTTTAAAATACGGAAAATCACTGTTTCAAGCTAACCTAGGCACTGTAGAGAAAAATGCTTTAAATAAAAGTTGTAGATATTTTAATCTGCTATAAATTTAGTTACATACACTTTTTTCGTAAAATCCATACTAAGGTTGAAATCTAAAAAGTCGATTTTTCACACGTTTTCGCGAGAAAAAACCGAAAATCGCTAATTACCGCTAAACTAAGCGTTATACAAAAAAAATTGAAATAAATGTAGGATTTTAAATTCCCTTTAACTTTTATTATAAACAATTTTACGCTAAAATGCATATTATAGCCGCAATCTTAAAACAAACAATTTTTCACGTGAAAACAGCCTCTCCAAGAATTTCAGCAGATATGGCACCTATCCTATCTTGTAAAGCAAAAAAAATTTAGTAAATGAGGCGACTTTAAAAAAAAATCGTATGAGCAGTTTTTGAGAAAATCGCAAAAAAGTGAAAAACGACTCGAATAAACTACTACTTCCGGTTGAACGATTTTGATGAAAATGTTCGTGTCGGGTCCTCTAGTGGTATTTAACTTTAGTTTCAAGTTCGTACGATGTTCCGTTTTTTTAGATATTCTGTTCACACACACCAATCGCTAAAAACATGTTTTTTTGGGTTCAGGGGGTCTGAAAAACGTGTCGATCCGGTGAAAAGTCAATTTTGAAATATCGACATGAAAACAATACTTTCCTTCCCATATATTCATATACGCAAGAGATAGTTGTAAATTAAAATACTGTATATGATTATCTAGTAATTCTTTTTAATTTTATCACGTGTACATTTTTTTAACCGATTTCACTGAGGAAACAAAATTTTATAATATCACATTAATTTTAATCAAGTATTCATAATTAAATTTGATAACATAATGAACTGTACAAGTGAAGATATCTTTTAATTTTGTTTTCAACCAAAAATCTTTAAACTCTGTATTATCATTTAAAAATAATATAAATAAATAAAAAAAATCCTGTTCGGACAACTAAAACAAAAATAATAAAATAAAAATAATTCCAAACTAGTCACCCGTTTTTAAGTCGATAACTCGTGAACTTCTTTGTGATATGAAACCCATAACTGTACTATCAATTTTAGTCAATGGTGAATAAACAAATGTATTTTGAAAACCATTTCTGTTTTTGATAGTTTGACGTCGGGTTATCTATGTACGTAATTACATTTACGTATGTATAGTTTACACATTAAATTTGCATCTTTCAAAATTTTTAAATCCATTTAAAAAAAACTGAGGCACAGAAAAAAATTACTATTGGAAGCAATTTTTAAAATTGTCATTCACTTTGTCTTGTCCGTCTGTTACACCCAAGTATCAGAAACTACAAGAGATAGGAACAAACGGGTTCCGGATTCGTAATCTACAGAAAAAGTTAGTGGACCCAAATTGGGTTTGAAGTTACAGTTTTGACTGAAAGTGACGCAAAACCGGAAATCAAAAAATCAAAGTCAGAAACTACGTACAAGAGATAGCAACAAACGGTTTCCGTACTCATAATCTACGAAAACAGTTAGTGGAACCAAACAGGGTTTGAAGTTCCAGTTTGGACCGAAAGTGACCCAAAACCGGAAATAAAAAAAATCTAAGTTTCAGAAACTACAGGAGATAGCAACAAACGGTTTTCGGATTCATAATCTACGGAAACAGTTAGTGGCCCAAATTGGGTTTGAAGTTCCAGCTTGGACCTAAAGTGACCCAAAACCGGAAATCAAATACAGAAACTACAAGAGATAGCCACAAACGGTTTCCGGATTCATAATCTACGGAAACAGTTAGTGGACTCAAATCGGGTTTGAAGTTCCAGTTTGGACCGACAGTGACCCAAAACCGGAAATGATAAAATCTAAGTTTCAGAAACTACAAGATAGCAGCAAACGGTTTTCGGATTCATAATCTACAGAAAAAGTTAGTGGACCCAAATTTGGTTTGAAGTTCCAGTTTTGACCGAAAGTGACCCAAAACCGGAAATCAAAACATCAAAGTCAGAAACTACAAGAGATATCAACAAACGATTTTCGGATTCATAATCTGCACAAAAAGTTATGTTATTTAGGTCATCAGCCGAAAGGTTGGTTAGAACCTCTAGAGGCTTCACTAAGTAAAGCGAGGAGTGAGGTGGTTTACCATTACCTTCCTCACTGAATGGAAAAGTACGCTTATAAGCATAACGGGCCCTCGGAAAAGCACACACTTTCCACTCTGCAAACAATACCTTCACTTCATTCATTGGTTTTGCCCATAACAGGCAGGTGGAGTGTTAAATAGCTTGCACTCGATCTGCTAGTTCCAGGGCGACAAAAAATAGTTCGGTTTCTTACCACATGGTCACCCAATTAAATGACTGAATCATTTAAGAACAGAAAAGGTAGAGGTGTAAAAGACACTAATCAGAGTTATCTCCTCTGAAAGGAATGAATTTCATTATACAGCCAGACCCTGTGGTGAATGAAGTGAAGATATCATTTGCAGAGTGGAAAGTGTGTTCTCTTCAGATAGCCCGGCATGCTGATAAACGTACTTCTCCATACAGTGAGGAAGGCATGGTAAACCACCTCACTCCTCGTTTTACTTAGTAAAACCTTTACAGGTTCAAATCAGCCAACCAGGCTGATGACCTAAACAACATGTGATAAGAAAACTATTTTTTGTACCCGTGGAACTAGAAGATCGAGTGCAAATTAACACTCCCTACTACTTTCTCAAGAATGATCGGCCTGGGTCTGTACAAGACTACACCTTTCACACGTCTTACATTTATTAACGTAATATCTTACCATCAAATCCAGTTATAGTTTAAAAAAAACTAATTGTAAATTCATATTGAGTTCAAAGAAATTCTTGCCATTTTATTTACAGACCAATCTCCAATAGTACTTACAATTTTTGTAAATAAGGGTGACAACATTTTTATGAAAATTTTTACTCTTAAAAATTGTAATAATTTTTTGAATTAACAACACCATTCAATACAGTGCATCACACCCAATTTATAACATAAATAATCACGTATCTGACAGTTACTAACATAAGGTGTTACAATATAAAAAATTGGTGTGAACCACTCACACGACTTTCCCTTGCCAATAGAAATGAAAATATAACTTATGTTTCATCACCAGTTAACAATGTAAAATAAATAACACAACCTAATTTTAATCATGAGTGAATGATGAAAAATTAAAATATTTTTATAAATCGATGCGAAAAATTACGCCATGATTCCTGGGCAAAGAATAAAATAAAACCGTACGGAGATTCTTAGATGATAAATTTTAGTGGTTTCTTATGGTTTTTAACCCGGGGAACTTAAAAATATGAGTCGCAAAGCTGTATCGCTTTTAATTTTTAAATAAACTACATGAAAACATAAAAAAATAGAGTTAGAATACAAATTTTTTAAGTTTATGGTAAAATAACTTTGTTAAATTGCAAATAAACACATAAAACGTTTCAACTCTACAATTTACATTAACCGTTATTACTTTCTCTTGCCTGTATGAATATATATGAAGGAAAGTATTGTTTTCATGTCGATTTTTGGAAATCGAGTTTTCACCGGATCTACACGTTTTCAGACCCCCCTGAACCCAAAAAACATGTTTTTAGCGATTGGTCTGTGTGTGTGTGTATGTGAACATAATATCTCAAGAACGGAACATCGTACGAACTTGAAACTTAGGTTAGATACCATTAGAGGACCCGACACAAACATTTTCATCAAAATCGGTCAACCGGAAGCAGTAGTTTATTCGTGTAATTTTTCACTTTCTGCGATTTTCTCAAAAACGGGTCCTACGATTTTTTTAAAAATCGCCTAGTTTACTCAATTTTTTATGCTCTAAAAGATGGGGTAGGGCGCCATGTTTGCTGAAATTCTTGGTGAGGCTGTTTTCACGTAAAAAAATTGTTTTTTAAGACTGAGGCTTTAATATGCATTTTAGCGCAAAAATGTATATAATTAAAGAAGTTGTAGAGAATTTAAAATCCTACAACTTTTATTTCAAACATTTTTTCTTGTATAACGCTTAGTTTAACGGTAATTAGCGATTTTTTGTGTTTTTGTCACGAAAACGAGTGAATATCGATTTTTTTAAGATTTCGGCCTTAGTATGCATTTTACGACAAAAGTGTATATAATCAAATTTATAGGACATTAAAAGATCTACAACTTTTATTTAGAGAATTTTTCTCTACAGAACCTAGTTTAGCGTGAAAGAGTGATTTTCCGTATTTTTAAGCCAAACTGAGGTTGATTTTCATTTTGCGTCTTTCACTCATGATTAAAATTAGGTTATGTTTATTGGGGTTAGTTTTTTTGTTTATTTCTAATGTTTTATTACTAATGTTAGGTTTATTGTTAATTATTTTCATTGGCAAGAGAAAGTTGTGTGTGTTTCACACCAGATTTTTAACTATAGAATCATAAATTAACATTGGAAAAATCAAATCGTGTAAATATTTCATATTAAATTTTTATAAACATATTTTTTGAAAACCAAAATGTTGTATTTAATAATGATGAAATAATAATAGGAGATTGGATATAAAAATAACGTCAAGAAACTCAAATTAAAAATAATAAATAAATAAAAATAAAAATACAATAAAATTAATAAAGCATACTGATGAAATAAATGATGGAACTACGAAGATTATTTTAAAAACAAAATCGTAAACACAAATTCAGAAATGAATCACGCACTAAAATTATTTCTTCAGAAATATTTAACGGTGATTTGATTCGTACGAAAAAAATGTTGTACTACGGTTTAAAAATTTTCTACGGAGAGTAAAAAAAATTGTTAAACTTTCTTTTGTATTACAACACTACAATCAGACGAAAGCGCGGGAACAGAAAAGCAACCACACTCGCGGAGCGTTACTGCTACACTGAATTGACTGACCGGTATCTAGTATGACAGAGCTAGCTAGGCAAACATTACGCGCTAGCAAGTTTTGCTTTACTATAGTACGTTCAATGAAAGATGAAGCCTGTATTCAGAACAGCGTATCTCACCAAGTAAGAAACATACAAATTTCAGGAACGGCTTTGTTTTTACTTTCTCTTGCCTATTTTAATGTCTGTGCCCTAGAGGTAAAGGGTGGTAACTGCAATTTTGGCAAAATTAAGTTTGAAAATCAGCAAGAAATGCTCTATTTAATGGTTTACAGTATTAACTCGTATCTGACTTGCTTTCATTTTTTTTAAAGTTGCATTAACTCCACTTTTGTATATATGATGTGGAAGATTTTTAAAATCACTACTATTTTTAACTCTAACTGAATACTTGTTATTGACACAAGTAATTTTATTTTGAATTATTTTGTTTTTATTACCTTACTGATAGGTCTCAGAATTTGCTTGAATTCTGTAATTTTTTCAAACATTGTTGTGAATAAAATGCTGTTTTTATCAGAATAGAGTTAGCACAATATGTATTGTCTAAGTTATGTTTTCATTTAATTAACTCGAGTTCTGTGGGTGGCCATAGAGGCGTAGAAGTTAAGAAAGTTGTTTAATCATTTAAATCTCTGTATCAGAGGCTATATTTGGTAAAAAAATTTAAAAAATCCAACGCCTTCGGAAATGTTTCAAAAAAGAAAAAACTTCATATTTTTGGTTCTTCTAAAAATTACAAAATGGAGTTAACTTCCTTTGCTTCTTAAATACAGATATTTGTAGGAAGGGAAATACTGTTTTCACGTCGATTTTTCGAAATCGAGTTTTCACCGGATCTACACGTTTTCAGACCCCTGAACCCAAAAAAAACATGTTATTAGCTACTGGTCTGTATGTGTGTAAGTGTCTTAACAAAACATATCAAGAATGGAACATCGTACGAAGTGAAAACTAAAAACTTAAGGTACGTACCATTAAAGGACCCGACACAAATATTTTCATCAAAATCGGTGAACCAGAAGTAGTAGTTTATTCGTCATTTTTCACTTAGTACGTTGTTTTTAAGAATCGCCTCATTTACTATATTTTTTATGCTCTATAAGATAGGGTAGGAGCCATGTCTGCTGAAATTCTTGGAGAGGCTGTGCACTCGTTAATGAAATCTTTTTTTAAGATTGCAGTGCTTTATATAGGCCTACATTTTAGCGCAAAAATGTATAAAAGTTGAAGAGAATTTAAAAACCTACAACTATTATATCAATCATTTTTTTGAATAACGCTTAGTTTAGCCGTAATTAGCGATTTTCTGTTGTTTTTTTTTCACGAAAATGTGTAAAGAAATGTACTTTTTTAAGATTTTACCCTTAATATGCCTTTTTACGACAAAAGTGTATAATTAAATTTATAGGAAATTAAAAGATCTACAACTTTTATTTAACGCAAATTTCTCTACAGTGCCTAACTTAGCGTGAAAAGAGTGATGTTCCGTAATTTTAAACCAAACTGAGATTGATTTTCATTTTGCACCAATCACATTAAAATAAGGTTATGATTTTGCGGTTAGTTTTATTAGTTTATTTCTAATGCTTACGTTGATAATTATTTGGATAGGCAAGAGAAATTCGTGTGAGTGTTTCGCACCAGATTTTTCACTAAGTCCGTGTTTCAGAACATGTACCACCAACAATTTTTAGAGGAAAAATCTGGTGTGAAACACTCACACGACGTTCTTTTGCCGATGCAAATAATGAAAATTATAACCTAACATTAGTAAAAAAAACTTTAGATATAAACAAAAAAATTAACCTCAAGAAACATAACCTAATTTTAATCATGAGTGAATGACACAAAATAAAACCTAACCATTTGGCTTAATAATACGGAAAATTCTTTCACGCTAAACAAGGCCCTGTAGAGAAAAATGCTCTAAATAAAACTTGTAGATCTTTTAATTTCCTAAAAATTTAAATACATACACGTTTGTTGTAAAATGGATTCTACGGCCGAAATCTTAAAAAAACCCTGTTTTTACAGATTTTCATGAAAAAAGCCTAAAAAGTCACCAATTACCGCTAAACTAAGCGTTAAATAAAAATATGTAGGGTATTAAATAAAAGTTGTAGGATTTTTAATTCTCTACAACTTTTATTTTATACATTTTTGCGCTAAAATGCATATTAAAGCCGCAATCTTTAAAAAAAACAATTATTTTACGAGAACTTAGCCTTTTGAAGTATTTCAGCAGATATGGCACCTACTCTATTTAGTCGAGCATGAAAAATTTAGTAAATGAGATTTAAAAAAAAACGTAGAGCCGTTTTTGCGAAAATGGCAAAAAGTGAAAAATAACATGAATAAATTACTACTTCCGGTTGACCGATTTTGATAAAAATTTCCGTATCAGATCCTCTAGAGGAACTTAAGTTTCAAATTTCAACTTCGTACGATGTTCCGTACTTGAGATATTTTGTTCGTACACACACAGACCAATCGCTAACAACATGTTTTTTGGGTTCAGGGGGTCTGAATGCGTGTATATCCGGTGAAAACTCAATTTCGAAAAATCTACAAGAAAACAATACTTCCTATACATTCATATAGGCAGAGAAAGTAAAAACCGAGCTTTAAAACGAGCCGTACTAGAAATTTTTTTATTTCTTTCTCGATGAGGTACGCAGTTCCTAACACCATCTTTCATTGAACGTACTATAGTCGAACAAGTAAGTATAAAATAAAAAAAGAGACGGATTCAGTTATAGAAAAAGGAGGGAGATACTTGAATCAAATAGACACAACATAGGTGTAAGAAAGACAGAAATAGTTGCGCTCATTACTATGACACTTGTTTGGCTCAAGTACTATCACAACACGACCAAGTTAGGGAGTTGAATATGACCATAATACTAATAATGAACTACGTAATTCTAAGGGAATGTGCTGAAAATTTGAAGCGTAATTCTTCACTTTCTAGTCACTCTGCAAGACACATCGATAAAGTATTGTAATCGAGAAAAATTCAACAACATGCTTAATTTCTACACAACGCCATAAGTACCGCCGGGACACCATAATTCTAAGAAAATATGTTGACAATTTTAAGTGTAATTCTTTAATTTCTTGTGACTCTGCAAGACACATCCATAAAGTATTGTAATCGAGAAAAATTCAACAACATGCTTAATTTCTACACGACGCCATAAGTACCGCCGGGACACCATAATTCTAAGAAAATATGTTGACAATTTTAAGTGTAGGCCTAATTCTTTAATTTCTTGTGACTCTGCAAGACACATCCATAAAGTATTGTAATCGAGAAAAATTCAACAACATGCTTAATTTCTACACAACGCCGTAAGTACCGCCGGGGCCTTTAAATTCTAATGCAATATGCTGGCAATTTTTATCGTAATTCTTTTCTTTCTAGTGACTCTGCAAGACACATCCATAAAGTATTGTAATCGAGAAAAAATCAACAACATGCTTAATTTCTACACAACGCCGTAAGTACCGCCGGGACACCCTAATTCTAAGAAAATATGTTGACAATTTTAAGTGTAATTCTTTACTTTCTAGTGACTCTGCAAGACACATCAATAAAGGATTGTTTCAACCAGAATGTAGGCTAGAGATAACAAGCTAATGAAAATCAAAAGAAAATTAAAAACTGAATACTAACTGGAATAATTTGCAAGAAACTGGTTTCAATTACAAGCAGAAAACAAAGGAACGAGCTTAAAAAAATTAATAACGCGTAACCACTACTACATGCTTTGTAGTAATACACTGCCTGTTAAAACCATATAAAAGAATTACTGAGCCTAATCCGATGACGTCATAATTTAAGAAAATAAACATTTTAGTTATTTTAATAATTTCAGAATGACGCTATTACATTACGACTAATAAATGTAAAATGCAAAACTATCCTAGTTTAAATAAAACTGGAATTAAATTACTATCGTGCGCGCGCTTATTTAAATTAAAAACGCAGGGACTACAGAATGTTCAATAATTTTTGTTTTACGTTTACTAAAAAAAAAAAAAAAAAAAATCTGGTGTGAAACACTCACACGACTTTCTCTTGTCAATGCAAATAATGGCCAACATAACCTAACATTAGTAATAAAAACATTAGAAATAAACAAAAAAAAACTAACCTCAATTAAAATTAAATACATAATTTTAATCATGAGTGAACGACGCAAAATGAAAATTAATCTCAGTTTGGCTTAAAAATACGGAAAATCACTCTTTCACGCTAAACTAGGCTCTGTACAGAAAAATGCTCTAAATATAAGTTGTAGATCTTTGAATTTCCTATAAATGTATATACCACAGGTTTGTCGTAAAATGCATACTAAAAATAAAATCTTAAAAAATTAATTTTTTACACATTTTCGTGGAAAAAACAAAAAACGCTAATTACCGCTAAACTAAGCGTTATAGTACAAAGAAATCTTTGAAGTAAAAATTTAGGTTTTTTAAATTCTCTACATTTATTAAATACATTTTGTGCTAAAATGGATATTAAAGCCGCAGTCTCAAAAATAAACATTTTTTTTTCTACGTGAGCACAGCCTTCTCAAGAATTTCAGCTGACATGGCTCCTACCCTATCTTGTAGAGCATAAAAATGCAGTAAATGAGGCAATTTCAAAAAAATCGTACTAGCAGTTTTTGAGAAAATCGCAAAAAAGTGGAAATTAACACGAATAAACTACTACTTTTGTAATACGTTACAAAAAATCATTTCATCCTACATCGCATAAAGTTCCACCCCAACGTCGTCGCTAATGACCATTGCAGTTGATGCGACGTTAAATAAATAAAAAAAACAAACTACTACTTCCGACCGATTTTGATGAAAATGTTCGCATCAGGTCGTCTAGTAGTACCTAACTTAAGTTTCAAGTTTCAAATTGGTAGGCTGTTCCGTTCTTGAGATATTTTGTTCACACACACGCGCACATACCCGCTCACCCTCCCCTCTCTCACACACGCAGAGAGAGAGAGAGAGAGAGAGAGAGCGAGAGAAAGAGATCGCTAAAAACATTTTTTCATTAAAATACAGGTTCAGGAGGGCCTAAAAAAAGTGTGTACACCCAGTAAAAACTCGACATGAAAACAATACTTTCGTCCGTGTATACTCATGCAGGGTAAGAGAAAGTAAAACGAAATGAATTCGTCTTAATCACAAAGTCTTTTGTTGAAGGTTTTTGCCAGAAAAATGGATGTAGTGGCATTTTTGAATAGATGCGTGAAATTTCGCTAAAATTATTTCCCATGGTGATCTTGCTGGTAATTATTAAAATTGTCATCTATAATTTTGTTTTGATCGTCCGTCCACCAGACCCAGATGTTAGAAACTACAAGAGATAAGCAACAAATGGTTTTCGGAAATGGTTTTTAGTAATCTGTACAAAAAGTTAGTGGGCCTCAATTGGGTTTGAAGTTCCGGTTTCGACCAAAATTGGCCCAAAACCGGAAGTCAAGTGATCAAAATCGGAATTTGGAAATAAAAAGTGTCATTTAATTCCTCCTGGGAGTAGATACCAAAATCATGGGTCTGAAGTTCCGGTTTCGACCGGAAGTGGCCCCAAACCGGAAATCAAGTAATCAGTCGGAATTCGGGAACAAAAAACAGTGTCATCTGATGCCTCCTAAGAGTAGATATAAAAATCATTGGGTTTGAAGTTACGTTTTCGACCGGGAGTCAAGAAATTAGTCAGAATTTCGTAACGAAAATAGTGTCATTTAATTCCTTTTGAAGAGTAGATACAGAAATCACTAATATATAAGTTTCGATAGTGAAATTTATAAAAAAATATTCCATTAGAAAACTGGATTGCCCATAAAGGGCAGGTGGAGTGTTAAATTAATTGCACTCGATCTGTTGGTTCCAGGGCTACAAAAAATAGTTCTATTTCTTATCACATACAGTAGTCAGCCAATTATATGACTGAACTATTTAAGAACAGAAGAGGTAGAGGTGTAAAAGACACTAGTCAGAGTTACCTCCTCTGAGAGTAATGAATTACACTATACAGCCAGATTCTATGGTTAATGAATTGAAAGTGTCATTTGCAGGGTGGAAAAGCTTGTGCTTTTCGGCGGGCCTGGCATGCTGATAAGCATACTCTTTCAACTCGGTGAGGAAGGCAATGGTAAACCACCCTGGCTCAAACCAGCCTTTCGGCTGTTGACATAAACAACAGAACACTGGAGAGGAGAGGAGGGGGAAGAGGATGTAGAAATATCGAGATAGAGAAGGGAAGGGGGAGGGAGTGAGAGAAGAGATCAGTGAGTGAGAGAAGGGGAGTGAATGGGTGGTATGGGGAGAGGGAATGAGTGAATGCGAGAGGTGGAGAAAGCAGACATATTTTTTTTAAATACCTAGTACCAGACGACATTTTTCTCACCTTAAAAGGTTAAGGAAAGGTGATTCAGGCCTCCAGGTAAACAAAACATAAAATACAAATCGAAAACTATTCAAATGCAAATAAACATAGTAACGATCATGTGGGGCGCGTCTGAACGCAGGAAATGATTACGTCACAGGAAGTAGGCCTAATAGCCAACCTGTAGTCTGTGGCAGACAATAGTTTGAATCAACATTAAAACCTCTGTTAATCGACTGGGTGAACATACTTACAGGCTATTAAATTAACTAAATTAACAAACCAACTGCGATTAGAGGACACTGCGGACAAAAACCAGGTGCGCAGTTATGAGTTTACAGACGTAAACATCTGGTGTGAAACATTTACACGACTTTCTCTTGCCAATGCAAATAATGAACAATATAACCGAACATTAGTAATAAAACATTAGAAATGAACAAAAAATACCTCAAAAAACATAACCTTATTTTAATCATGAGTGAAAGACGCAAAATGAAAATCAACCTAAGTTTGGCATAAAAATACGGAAAATGACTCTTTCACGCTAAACTAGGTTCTGTAGAGAAAAATGCAATTATTAAAAGTTGTAGATTTTTTTAATTTCCTATAAATTTTATAATATACTTTTGTCGTAAAATTCATACTGATAAATTCTTAAAAATCGATTTTTACACATTTTCGTGAGAAAAAAAATCGCTAATTAGGCTAATTAGGCTAAACTAAGCGTTATACGAAAAAATGTTTCAAATAAAAGTTGTAGGTTTTTAAATTCTCTACAACTTTTATTACATATATTTTTGCGCTAAAAAACATATTAATGACACAATATTAAAAAAAACAATTTTTTTACGAGAAATCAACCTCGCCAAAAATGTCAGCAGACTACCTTATCTTATAGAACATAAAAAAATTAGTAAGCCTACATGAGGCGAATTAAAAAAAAACGAAGGAGCAGTTTTTGAGAAAATCGCAAAAAAGTGAAAAATGACGCGAATAAACTACTACTTCCAGTTGACAGATTTTATTGATGAAAATGTTCGGGTTGCGTCTTCTAGTGGTATCTAACTTAAGTTTCCATTTCAAGTTCGTACGATGTTCCGTTCTTGAGATATTCTGTTCACACACGCGCGCGCGCGCGCACACACACACATCAGTCGCTAAAAACATTTTTGTCGGGGTTCAGGGGGTTTGAAAACGTGTATATCCGGTGAAAACTCGATTTCGAAAAATCGACATGAAAACAATAGGCTACTTTCCTTCCTACTTATTTATATACGCAAGAGAAAGTAATAAAAATAATCTATATGTTCGATTGAATGCTGAATGGATGAGATCATTAGAAAGGATTACTTCATGAAAATTAATAATTACAAAACAAAAATGTTATGCAGCAGCAAGAGTGTTCCAGAAGAGATAGTAAATTTGAAAGTAGGCAACGAAAACATACAGAAAGTTGGGGAATTCTGCTATCTACGGAGTAAAATAACAAAGGATGGTAGAAGCACAAGTGATACCAAAAGTAGAATTACTCAAGCTAGAAAAGACTTTGAAATGAAAAACAGCTGACTGACTACAAACATTGGTTTACAGATTAGGAAAAATTTCTTATTATCACTACAGTTGGAGTATATACGGCAGTGAAACGTGGGTTATAGGGGCTGTAGAAAGGAAAAGGGTAGAAGCTTTAGAAATGTGGTATCATAAGAAAATGTTAAGATAAGGTGGTTTGAAAAAATAAGTAATTAGAGGTTTTTAGGCGAGTGGATGAAAAAAGAAGTATATGGAAGCATTTTACCAGAAGAAGAGATAGGCTGGTGGGGCATATCTTAAGACATCCAGGTTTGGGCTATCAATAATGGAGGGTAATATTGAGGGAGTGAATTGTAGTGGGAGGCAAAGATTAGAATATTTAAAGCAAATTACAAAAGATGTAGGGTGTAACATGTAAATAGATATGTAACGGCTTGGATAAGATTTTCGAAATCGAGTTTTCACCGGATACACATGTTTTCAGACCCCCAAACCCAAAAAAACATGGTTCTAGCGATTGGTCTGTGTGTGTGAACAAAATATCTCAAGAACGGAACATCGTACGATGTTGAAACTTGAAATTTAAGTTAGGTACTATTAGAGGACCGACACGAACATTTTCATAAAAATTGGTCAACCAGAAGTAGTAGTTTATTCGTGTCGTTTTTCACTATTTTACGATTATCTCAAGACGGCTCATACGATTTTTTTAAATTGTCTACTGTAGTCCATTTTTATGCTCTACAAGATAGGGTAGGCGCTATGTCTGCTGAAATTCTTGGGAAGGCTGTTTTCTCCTAAAAAATTTTTTTTAAGATTGCAACTTTAATATGCATTTTAGCGCAAAAATTTGTAAAATAAAAATTGTAGACACTTTAAAAACCTACAACTTTTATTGAAAACATTTCTTTGCATAACGCTTAGTTTTAGCACTAATTTGTTATTTTCTATTTTTTAATGAATGTCTAAAACTGGAGATTTTTTAAAAGATTTTGGCCTTAGTATGCATTTTACGACAAAAGTGTACTATAAAATAAAATTTATAGAAAATTAAAAGATCTTTAACTTTTATTTCAAGCTTTTTTCTCAACGGAGCCTAGTTTAGCGTGAAAGAGTGATTTTCCGTATTATTAAGCCAAACTGAGGTTGGTTTTCATTTTGCATCAATCACTCATGATTAAAATTAGGTTATGTTTTTTGGTTAATGTTATTTACATTGGCAAGAGAAAGTCGTGTGAATGTTTCACAATAGATTTTAATTTTTTGGCAAATATTTATGAAACATAAACATAAGTTATGAAACATGAACTTGGATTGAATGATACTCGTAGATTTATTGTGATTAAAATGTATTTCTTCATTGTATACAAGAGCGTGCATTAATTATTAAATACTCTGCAACATTACAGCTGTAGTTACAAAGCAAATAAGAGAACTGCGTTATAGTTTTTTTTTGACATGTGCAGCCATAAAACGTGATACAAAATTAATGACAATAATAATATAAAACTAGTTTCTTTTAACATACTTAACATAAAGGGACGTTGCTAGATACGTGACAAAATCCACGTCATAAACGCTTTCGAGATAACATGAATTTTATATTACTGTATATAAAGTACTGTAATTGAAATGGTAAATACATAAGCAATTAGTTTATTAAATGCTAACTCTATGTAAAAACCAGTTTTATTAGATTTACCGGAGGCAGAACATCGCGCGCGCCAACTCCCAACTCACAAGGTGTCTATAAACTGAACTTCTTTGCGAAAAAGATAACCGATTGAATGTATTGCTACAGTAAAAAAAAACTGGTATGAAACAATCACACGACTTTCTTTCAACATTAGTAATAAGTTTCAAATTTCAAGTTCGTACGATGTTCCGTTTTTGAGATATTCTGTTAACACACACACGCGCGCGCGGGTGGCCCACACCCACAAACACACACACACACACACACACACACAGACCAATCGCTAAAAACATGTTTTTTGGGTTCAGGAGGTCTGAAAACGTGTACATCTAGTGAAAACTCGATTTCGAAAAATCGACATGAAAACAATACTTTCCTTCTTATATATATTCATACAGGCAAGAGAAAGTAAAAAAAAAAAAATACATAAAAAATTGTGAAACATGCACACGACTTTCTCGTGTCAATGTAAATAATGTTCAATATTACCTAACATTAGTAAAAAACCTTAACTAAAAAATGGCTGCCTCCGTGACGTACTGGATAGCACGCTAACCTACTAAGCCACGGCCCCGGGTTCGATTTCTGGCTAGGATCTGGAAATTATTACGTGCTAAAACCCATCATTACAGTTTCTTAGCCCACCGTAATCGCTAATGATCCAGCTGTTGATGAAACATTAAAATAAACAAAAAAATAACCTCAAAAAACATAACATAATTTTCAACATGAATGAATGATGCAAAATGAAAACCAACCTTAGTTTAATTTAATAATACGGGAAATCACTCTTTCACGCAAAACTCGGGTTGATAGAGAAAAAAGCTTAAAAATAAATATGTAGGTTGTTTAATTTCTTATAAATGAGATTATAATACACTTTTGTAGTAAAATGCTCAGTACTAAGGCCGAAATCTTAAAAAATCCGATGTTTCACAGATTTAGATGTAAAAAAAATTAGAAAATCACTAAATACCGCAAAACTAAGCGTTATAAAAAAAAAATCTGGTATGAAACACTCACACGACTTTCTCTTGCCAATGAAAATAATAAACAATATAACTTAACATTAGTAATAAAACAAAAAACTAACCTCAAAAATTATAACCTTATTTTAATCATGAGTGAAAGACGCAAAATCACTATCACGCTAAACTAGCCTCTGTAGATAAAAATGCTTGAAATAAAAGTTGTAAATCTTTTAATTTTCTTTACATTTAATTACTCACTTTTGTCGTAAAA
This sequence comes from Catonia carolina, assembly GCA_035578175.1. Taxonomy (NCBI): domain Eukaryota; kingdom Metazoa; phylum Arthropoda; class Insecta; order Hemiptera; family Achilidae; genus Catonia; species Catonia carolina. The sequence goes on along the minus strand of JAQMRL010000014.1, from coordinate 12,372,234 downwards.
TGCATACTAAGTTTAAAATTATTAAAAAAAAATCGATTTTTTACACGTTATCGTGAGAAAAACCAGAAAATAGCTAATTACCGATAAACTAAGCGTTATACAAAAAAATGTTGGAAATAAAAGTTGTAGGATTTTAAATTCTCTACAACTTTTGTTACATTTTTGCGCTAAAATGCATATTGAAGTCGCAATATTAAAAAAAAATTTACGAGAAAACAGCCTCCCCAAGATTTTCAGCAGACATGGCACCTACCCTATCATGTAGAGCATAAAAAATGTAGTAGTCTAAATGAGGCGATTTTTAAAAAAATCGTAGAACCGTTTTTGCAAAAAAGTGAAAAATTACACGAATAAACTACTACTTCCGGTTGACCGATTTTGATAAAAATGTTCATGTCGGGTCGTCCAGTGGAACTTAAGTTTCAAGTTTCAACTTCGTACAATATCCGTTCTTTTGATATTTTATTCACACACACACACGCTCGCACGCACGCACACACGCGCGCGCGCGCACACACACACACACACACACACACACACACAGAGCAATCGCTAAAAACTTTTTTTTTGGGTTCAGGGGTTCTGAAAACTCGTTTTCGAAAAATCTATATGAAAACAATACTTTCCTTCCTATATATTCATATAGGGCAATAGAAAGTAATATTTTTATAAAGGTATAATAAACGCCTAACAGATATGCAATTAGCAATACAGCACTGTTATGCGATTTGCCTATATACAGTATATTATCCAAGACACAAATTTATCAAGATAATATACTTAAACTAACGGTTTTATTGTAGTGAGAAAAATGAAACACAATGATAGTTAGGCAGGTCAGGAATAAATACCTTAATCGTCATTGAACAGATAACAAGAACAGATTCCCACAAATTCAGTTATTTTCGCGTTTAATACCGACAGAGGAAAACACATGATTTTTGGACGGGTGATCACAGGTGCGTGCAAGATTAACTTTACAGCAAAATTTAGTTCCTGCTTAAACCTAAAAACGTATTAATAATTTACGTTATATTTATAATATAAACGTATTATTAATATTTAACTTGTTTAGGTCATCAGACGAAAGGCTGGTTTGAACCTCTAAACACTTTGCTAAGTAAAATGAGGAGTGAGGTGGTTTACATTTGCTTTTCTCACCGAGTTGATAAGTATGCTTATCAGCAAGCCAGGTTCTCTGAAAAGCATCTATTTTCCACCCTGCAAATGATACTTTAACTTTATTCATTACAAGGTCTGGCTGTATAATAAAATTCATTACGCTCAGAGGAGATAACAGTGACTACCATAGGTTTCAGAATCATAGACACCCGAGTTTGAACCCTTGCACCTCCAAAACTATGAGTCGGATTTCAACATATTTTACATAAAAATTTAGCTCATTTTATTCTGCGTTGACCTAATAGACGTATATTTTTGATGTTGTTTAAAAATTCCCATATCGAGGTTGGAAGATATAAAGACCCGGATTTTTTGCTACCGCAACAAATTTCATGCGTTTAGAGGCGTGTAACTCGATAACTATTTGACCGAAAAGTTGAAAATGTTAACACAACATAGACAATTATATTCTTACAGAATGTACAAAATATCAAATTCGTACGTTATTTAAATTTTGATTTATTAACAATATTCTGAACCCTAGCTTTCTCGGTAACCGCTCGATCGTTCGGCACGGGCAAACTATCGTTTTATTCAGCGTAAAAAACTTAGTACACATATGTTAATAACATGAAATATTGATTGGTCAATGTTGTGGTAGAATTTTTAGAATTTTGAAAAATAGATTGGGTAACGTGGGGGGTGGGCTTTACTATTGATGTTGCTAGTTGTATACACGACATCCGTCGGACTGTCTACCTGAATTGACAGATTGCATTGTCAATTTTCAGGTAGACAGTCAGATTCAGGCACATGGATAGTAGCGCCCACCCCTCGCATTACCAAATCTATTTTTCAAAATTCTAAATATTCTACCACAACATTGGCCAATCAGTATTTCAAGTTATTAACATATCTGTACTAAGTTTTTTACGCTGAATAAAACGATAGTTTGCCCGTGCCGATCGATCGAGCGGTTACCGAGAAAGCTACGGTTCAGAATATTGTTCTTCTTCTTCTCATGGTGCATATCCGTTTCGGATGTTTGCGATCAGCAAGGCTATTTCTACTTTGTTTGTCGTATTCTGAACAACTCGTTGGAGGTCTTCCCACACCACGCCCTCAGATTCTGCAGCCAGGATACTCTCCTACGGCCCGGTCCTCGTCTTCCGCTCACCTTCCCCTGTATTATGGTTTGAAACAGAGCATACCTTCCCTCGTTCCTCATAATATGGCCAAAGTACTGCAACTTCCGAATCTTGACAGTGTCCATGATTTCCTTCTCTTTCTTCATTCTTTGAAGGACTTGGATGTTTGTAATGCGGTCCCTCCATGATATTCGCAACATTCTGCGATATAACCACATTTCAAAGGCTTCCAGCTTCTTCGTGATAGCCGCGTTGAGTGTCCATGATTCGACGCCGTACAACAAGATCGAAAATATATAACATCTGAGCATGCGCATCTTGATGTCTAAATGCAAATCATGGCATTTGAAAATCTTGCTCATACTGTTGAAGGCAGCTCGTGCTTTCCCGATTCTGCACCTGATCTCCTGAGTGTTATCCCACTGTTCATTTATCATGGTGCCCAAATACGTTGTCTGTGTCACCCTTTCTATAGGTTGGTCGTGGACATAAAGGTTGGCATTGGTGATGTTTTCCTTATTGACCACCATAAACTTGGTCTTATTACTGTTTATGTGCAATCCATATCTTCCACTTGCCTCCACTATGCGGTTCATCAACCTTTGTAGTCCTTCCAGGCTGTCAGCAAAAATCATGGTGTCGTCAGCATACCTAATATTATTCACCCGTGTACCATTCAACAAGATGCCCTCCTCCACTCCGTCCAGAGCCTCTCGGAAAATTTGTTCCGAATAAACATTGAACAATATGGGTGACATAATACATCCTTGTCTCACTCCTCTTGCCACTGGAAATTCCTCAGTCTCTCCTTCCCCTAATCTGAGTGCCGCTGAATATTGTTAATAAATCAAAATTTATAAGACGTACGAATTTGAAATTTCGTACACTTTGTAAGAATATAATTGTCTATAGTGCGTTAAAATTTCAAACTTTTCGGTCAAGTAGTTATCGAGTTACACGCCTCTAAACGCATGAAATTTGTTGCAGTTGCAAAATATCCGGGTCTTTTTTTCTTCAAACTTCGATGGCAATTTTTAAACAACATTAAAAATATAAATTTAATATAGGTCAACGCAGAATAAAAAGAGCTAAATTTTGATGTAAAATATGTTGAAATCCGATTCATAATTTTGGAGATACAAGGGTTCAAACTCAGGTGTCTATGATTATGAAACAGATAGTAGTTTCTTTTACACCTATACCTCTTCTGTTCTTAAATAATTCAGACATTTAATTCGCTGATCAAGTGATAAGAAACGGAACTATTTTCTGTAGTCCGGGAACTAACAGATCGAATGCAAATAATTTAACACTCCACCTGCCTGTTATGAGCATAGAAAAGGAAGGAAAACTAAAATTTGAATTTTTATTAAAATTTTTGACATCTGACCTCCGTTAACCCGTTCAGTACCAACTTCCGGAAAACAGGACGTCAATATATTTTACGTAGATATAACATCCGGTTTACCGGACGTCCGTAAGATATGCATTAAGTGCCAACGGCCGGATAACCGAACGTTTCCAAAAAACGTTTTTAATCAAAAATTAATGGAATAATGTATTTAGAAACCGCCTCCGTTGTGTAGTGACTAGAGCGTTAGCCTACAAAGCGAAAGGTCCCGGGTTCGGTTCCCGGCTAGGTCTGGAAATTTTAACACGTTAAAACCACCGTTAAGGTACATTAGTTGCCAATGACCAAGCTGTCGATGCGACTTTCAATAAACTAAAAAACTATTTTGAATATTTTTAATGTTAGAAGGATTTCTTCTTTTATGAACACAATAAAAATTATTTTTTAACAGGAAATTTTATTTGTGAAACTTTGAAATTTTATTCGGCAATAGCAGGGCTTGCACACTCAAGTATTCAAAATAAGGGATGGCACTTTTTGTACACCCTTATACAAATTAAATGGCACTTTACATCAAATTTTTTCGGCACTGAAAGGGTTAAAAATGTAATATTATCCCGAAAAACTCAGTTTTTGATTCTCGATAAATTTTATTTACATGCAGTTTGAAATTCCGTTAATAAAATGGTTTATAAAACATGTTTCTATGACAACCATAAAAATGTATTTAATAAATTTTTTAGCACTTATGTTTTGTGTAAACATTTTCTTGACGGAGAGACTCTGCAATATTTTAAATATTGCGTCCAAATATTGCATCCGATATTTCTTGGCAACATCTTGTAGTTCGCCGATTCGTCGTGGGTATGATCTACAGCCATGAGTTGATTAAAACCCATTTAATTCATCCGCCGCATTTTTGAATGCATAAAATGCTTAATTATTAAAGGAATAACAAAACTTAGTAGGCTACATCTGAATTAAATGTTTCCTAGTTAGATATGGTTATATATTGCTTCCGATATATCTCCAGAAAAATATCGGAAGCGATATATAACCTACCAGTAGCATTCGGAAATGGCATTGATAAAGACGAATTGGAAAAAGAATAAGGATAATTAGAAATTTAAAAAAAATTCTGGTTTGAAACATTCACACGATTTTCTCCTGTAAATACAAATAATGAACAATATAACCTAATTTTAATCATGGGTGAATAATGCAAAATGAAAATCAACCTCAGTTTGGCTTAATAATATGGAAAAATCACTCTTTCACGCTAACCTAGGCTCTGTAGAGAAAAATTCTTAAAATATAAGTTGCAGATCTTTTAATTTCCTATAAATTTGATTATATACAAGTTTGTCGTAAAATGCATACTAAGGCCGAAATCTTAAAAAATTCATCTTTTAACACATTTTCATGAAAAAAAAACAGAAAATCACTAATAACCGCTAAACTAAACGTCATACAAAAATGTTTGAAATAACAATAGTAGATTTTAAAATTTTCTACAACTTTAATTATATACACTGTTGGCCTAAAATTTATTTGAAGGCCACAATCTTAAAAAAAACATTTTTTTTCTACAAGCGAACAGCCTTCCGAGAATTTCAGCAGACATAACGCCTACCCTATTTTGTAGAAAATAAAAATTTGAGTAAATGAGACGATTTTTAAAAAATTGTACGAGCCGTTTTTGAGTAAATCGCAGAAAGTGAAAAATGACACGAATAAACTACTACTTCCGGTTGACCGATTTTGATGAAAATTTCGGGTCGGGTTCTCTAGTGGTATCTAACTTAAGGTTCAAGTTTCAAATTCGTACGATGTTCCATTCTTGAGATATTCTGTTCATACACACACACACACCAATCGCTAAAAACACATTTTTTTGGGTTCAGGGGGTCTGAAAACGTGTAGATTCGGTGAAAACTCGATTTCGAAAAATCTGCATGAAAACAATACTTTCCTTCCTACATATTCGTATAGGCAAGAGAAAGTAAAAAGCCTACACTACAGTGAAAGAATGAGAATGTGGGCTGCAAAAAGAGATTCCAAAAACATCTAAAGTCACCTCATTCGGTCTGAAATTGACCCTATACGAGCAAAAAAAATTATTAAGCACAATTTGTTATCAGAGTTATTATGATTTGGCTAATATATATTACTAAAAGTAGGTACTTTAAAACTTATCTAATCTATTTCGACATTTATTTACCATTACTTTTTTTTATTAAAGTAAAGAGCAAATTTATATAACAAAACAAATAGAACTTTTTATAATGATATAAAAAAACTAATTACAGAGTGAAAGAGTGTAAAACGAAAATAATTGTATTTGGCTTTGGTAGAGTGTCATTCAAGAATTTCATGTTTACTTTGACAGGGATAAGGAATTCAATAAATGGACTTACGTGGTCATATTTTTAATGAAAAACCACTTCTCCAATCCATAAATTTTCAAACAATATAATTATATCCTTTTCATGAGACGGCGCGTCTCATGAGTGGTACCAATTTTTACTTTATCTTGCCTATATGAATATATAGGAAGGAAAGTATTGTTTTCATGTCGATTTTCGAAATCGAGTTTTCCCCGGATCTACAGGTTTTCAGACCCCATGAACAAAAAAAAAATGTTTTTAGCGATTGGTCTGTGTGTGAAAAGAACATCTCAAGAACAGAACATCGTACGAACTCAAGTTAGATACCACTAGAAGACCCGACACGAACATTTTCATCAAAATCGGTCAACCGGAAGTTTATTCGTGTAATTTTTCACTTTTTTACGATTTTCTCAAAAACGGCTCCTACCATTTTTTAAAAAAATTGCCTCATTTACTACATTTTTTATGTTTTACAAGATAGGGTAAGTGCCATGTCTGCTGAAATTCTTGGAGGTTGTTTTCTCGTAAAAAAAATAGTTTTTTTAACATTGCGACTTTAATATGAATTTTAGCGAGAAAATGTATGGAAGAAAAGTTGTAGAGAATTTAAAAACCTAGAATTTTTATTTCAAACATTTTTTTGTATAACGATAAGTTTAGCGGTAATTTGTGATTTTCTGTTTATTTTTCATGAAAATCTGTAAAAAACCGATTTTTCAAGATTTCAGCCGTAGTAGGCTAATGCATTTTACGACAAAAGTGTACATATAATAAAATTTATAGGAAATTAACAAATCTACAACTTTTACTTACAGAATTTTTCTCTATAGAGCATAGTTTAGCATGAATGAGTGATTTTTCGTACTTTTAAGCCAAACTGAGGTCGATTTTCATTTTTCATCATTCACTCATAATTAAAATAAGGTTTTCTTTTTTGAGGTTAGTTATTTGTTTATTTCTAATTTTTTATTACTAATATTAGGTTAGTGTTGATCATTTGCACTGGCAAGAGAAAGTTGTGTGTGTTTCACACCAATTTTTAAAAGTTTTAACCGTTGACCTATGATAAAAACAATTAGTGATTTCTATTAAAGAAATCGAATGACACTATTTTTGTTTCTAAATTCTGACTTATTTATTGACTTCCGGTCGAAACCGGAACTTCAAACCCAATGATTTACATTTTTACACTATAAGAGGAATCAAATTACTCTATTTTTGTATCTAAATTCCGACTTTGATTCCTTGAATTCCGGTTTTGAGCCACTTCAGGTCAAAACCAAAACATCAAATCCAATCCAGGCCTTTCTTATCTAGATTACGAATCAGAAAAACATTTGTTGGTAGCCTATCTCTAGTAGTTCCTGACAACTGGGTGTGACGGACAGAAGGACAAAACATAATGATACGAGTAGATGACAATTTTAAAAATGATCACCAAAAAAATCACCTTAAGAAATATTTAGCGAAATTTCACACATCGATTCAAAAATTTCACAAACTCTGTTATTTTTTGGCAAAAATCCTTACATAAAACACTTTGTGATTACGACGAATTCGTTTTTTTTACTTTCTCTTGCCCTATACGAATATACACGAAAGGAAATATTGTTTTCATGTTGAGTTTTCACCGGATGTACACGGTTTTAGGCCTCCTCAACCCAAACAAATTTTTTTTAACGATTAGTTTGTGTGTGACCAAAATATTTTAAGATCAGAATATCTCACGAATTTGAAACTTGTAACATAATTTACGAGGTACCAATAGTTAAGACTGACGTAAAAGTTTTCATTAATATCTGTCAACTGAAAGTAATTAGCTATAGTTTATTCGTGAGAATTTTTGCATGTTTTTACGATTTTCTCAAAAAAAGTCACCTTCAAGGGTTTTTTTAAAAATCGCCTCATTTACTAAGTTTTTTATACTTTACAAGATACAGTATGACACCTGAAATTCGAGGTAGGAGAGCTGTGCTCTTGTGGTAAAAATTTTTTTTTAAGATTACAGCTTCAATATGCGCATTTTATTCCACCGGGTTGGTCAAGAGGTAAAGTCGTCGCCGCGATTCAGGTGTTTAACAGCTGATTTTCGAAAACTGAAGGTGGTGGTTCAAATCCTGGCACAGATAGTTACTTTTATAAGGATTTGAATACTAGACAGTGGTTACCGGTGTACTTTGATGGTTGGGGTTCAATTATCTATACTCTCTCAAGAATGATCGGCCTGGGTCTGCACAAGACTACATCTCATGTACATGTAATAATCTTATTGGATCTTACTGGGTCATCGTTAAGAAAACGAAGAAGATGATAATGGTCGTTGACACAATAGAGACGAATGGATAGTGGAAAACACTGGTGCACAATAAAGACTTTTCAATTTTTACAAACTGTGTTTAATTATGAATACAGTGTTACCAACAAAATAACTAAAGAGAGAAAATTGTACCTTCTTACAATAACGTTTATGTCCTTTTTGAAACACCCATTGTAATAACAGGGTAGCGAGAATTTGAAGAAGCCTAAAATATTTGGGACAAGCTTTAATTTAAACAAAGTAAATTTATTGTCGCTTACAAAAAACTAATTATTGGAAGAGGAAGAATATACATTATTCTTTTTAGATAAGTAAATATTTTTCACGTCCTTTAAAAGTAAATTAAGTAAATATACGAAGAGAAAATAGGTCAAGGATAAATATACGACTTAAAAATATGAAAAATAAATAAATAAAAAAAATACTGACTCAAGTTATAAGTAAATTTTATAGCACATTTAACTGCTCCTGATGCGGGTTTAAAGTTGGGGGGGAAGGGAGTATGCCTTAAAAAAATCAGGTGTGAAACACTCACACGACTTTCTCTTACCGATGTAAACAATGACCGATATAACCTAACATTAGTAAACAACGTAAAATAAAAAATAGCCGCCTTCGTGAAGTAGTAGAATAACGCGCTACCCTACTAATCGGAGGTCCCGGGTTCGATTCCCGGCTAGGGTCTGGAAATTATTACGTGCAAAACCCATCATTACAGTTTCTTAACCCACCATAGTTGCTAATGATCAAGCTGTGTTAATGCGACTTTAAATAAACAAAAATGAAAAACAATTAATTTTAATCATGAGTGAATGATGAAAAATGAAAACTAACCTTAGTTTGGTTTAATAATACGGAAAATCACTCTGTGACGCTAAACTAGGATCTATAAAGTTACAATTTTGTCGTAAAATGCATACTAAGGCCGAAATCTTAAAAAATCCATTTTACAGGGTTATGATAAGAAACATTTTGTTTCTTATCACATAGTCACCCAATTATATGACAGAACTAATGAAGAACAGAAGAAGTAGAGGTGTAAAGGAAACTAATCACAGTTATCTCTTTTGAAAGTAATAAATTTAATTTTACAGCCAGGCTATGTGGTGAATGAAGTGAAGGTGTATTTGCAAGGTGGAAAGAAAATGGTTTTCAGAGGGCCTGAGTTGCTGATAAGCATATTCTTTCAACTCATTGAGGAAGGCAACAGTAAGTAAACCACCTCACTCCTCGTTTTTACTTAGTGAAACCTCTAGAGGTTCAAACCAGCCTCTCGGCTGTTGACATAAACAACGACATATGGAATTATAAACAAATTAAAAATATGAGAATACATCAACAAAAAAAAAACTAGAAAACTACTCTGGTACGAAACTTTACAAGGGCAAAAACAACTTCTTTTAATTGAATCATTAGAAATCAATAAATATATACACGACCTAATTTTTTTATAACCTAGGTCAAATTCTACAAGTTTCTTATTTTGTTTATCAAATTTTATTTTTAGGCTATTTAATTTATTAATAAAGAAACATATTACAAATAAATAGAAATTAAAATAAACTTAAAATTTTAGATAAGAAAATGGAATTCACCGGTTGTAAAATAAAGAGACATATGTTTTATAAACATAAATAAAAATGTTATCGTCACTATAAAAAAAAAACATTGTCCAGTAACAAATTTATTTTTATTATGTATTATACGTTTACATATATAGGTATTATATTACACATTTGTAATTTTTTTACATTCAAATATTTTTAAAACATATTTTCCAAAATTTTAAATTAGCATTGAAGTACTCAAAAAAAAGTTGTAGGGGCAGTTTATAAATTTTTACTTTTTCTTACCTATATGAATATATAAGAAGGAAAGTATTGTTTCCATGTCGATTTTCCGAAAACGAGTTTTCACCGGATCTACAAGTTTTCAGACCCCTAAACCCAAAAAACATGTTTTTAGCGATTGGTCTGTGCGTGCGTGTGTGTGTGTGTGCGTGCGTGCTTGTGTGAACCAAATATCTCAAGAACGAAACATTGTAGGCTACAAAGTTAAATTGAAACTTATGTTAGGTACCACTGAAGAACCCGCACGAACATTTTCATCAAAATCGGTCAACCGGAAGTAGTAGTTTATTCGTGTCATTTTTCACTTTTTGCGATTTTCTCGAAAACGGCTCCTACGATTTTTTAAAAAATCGCCTCATTTACTAAATGTTTTATGCTCTACAAGATAGGGTAGGCGTCATATCTGCTGAAACTTTTGGGTAGTTTGTAGGTGGTTTGGGTTTCTCGTAGAAAATTTTTTTTTTTTAATTGCGGCGTTAATATGCATTTTAGCGCAAAAGTATATTATCAAAGTTGTAGACAATTTAAAAATCTACAACTTTTATTTCGAACATTTCTTTGTAACGCTTAGTTTAGCGGAAATTGGTGATTTGTTTTTTATTTTCATGAAAATTTGTAAAAAAATAGATTTTTAAGATTCCGGCCTTAGTACCAACTTCTATTAAGAGTATTTTTCTCTACATAGCCTGGTTTAGCATGAAAGAGTGATTTTCCGTATTTTTATGCCAAACTGAGGTTGATTTTCATTTTGCGTTAGGTTAATTTTTTTTTTGTTTTTATTTCTAATGTTTTATTACTAATATTAGGTTACATTGTTAATTACCCTATTGTAATGAGACAATTTTAATGCACATCTGGAGTTGTTTATTTTTGAGTATATTGAAATAAAATAAACATCTCCAGCTGACTAAAATAAATACTTTAAAAATTATTTAATTCACATTATCAAAAAATATTTAAAAGAGTTATTTATTTAGTTACTAGGCAACTAAGAAGAAGAAAAGATTTTGTATAAATTATTTTAATGGGGGACAAGAGTCTTAACCAAACGGGTGTGTCCCTCATTCGATCTTTAAAAATAGTATTTATATATATAAATAGTGACAGAGATAAACAGCAATTAATTATAATGTTCAAATTATTAAAAGAGATACTAATTATTCAACTTTAGAACAATAGGATTATGTAGTAGCTTCATAAGTCGTAGATTTATAAAAACAATAACAATAACGGTAACTTGGAAAACATACTAAATAGAACGAATTAATGAACATTTTAATTTACATTTCAGACTAGACATTGTAAAAGGATTGTGAGAATCAATGTGATGGTAACTATAAAGAACATTGTTTAAACTAAATAAAAATAAATTAATGAACAATTAATAAATAATTTAGGAGTTTTTATTTAATCTTTAGAATTGGCATTCTCTTGTGTGAGATAAAATTAGTTCTTTTACAAATTGTCAATCCCTCGTGTGTGAATAAAATAAGTTCTTTTCACTATCATGTAGAGCATAAAATATGTAGTAAATGAGGCCAATTTTTTTTAAAAAAATCGTAGGAGCCCTTTTTAAGAAAATCGCATAAAAGTGAAAAATGACACGAATAAACTAATACTTCCGGTTGACCGATTTTGATAAAAATGTTCGTGTCGGGTTCTTTAGTGGTACCTAACATAAGTTTAAAGTTTCAACTTTGTACAATGTTTTGTCTTGAAATATTTTGTTCACACAAAAACACGCGCGCGCGCACACACACACACACACACACACACACACACACAGACCGATCGCTAAAAACATGTTTTTTTTGGATTCAGACAGTCTTCAGTCGTGTAAATCCGGTGAAAATCGATTTCGAAAAATCGACATGAAAACAATACTTTCCTATCTGTATACTGTATTCACATAGCCAAGACAAAGTAAAAGTGGTGCCGACATGTAAAAAGTTGTTAACGGTTTTAAAAGAAAGTCTAATTTTTAGTTGAAAACTGTAAGTAAAGAAAACAATTAAAAGAAATTGGGTTTAAGAGGAAAAAGTGTCATTGACGGTAAATGAATGTTAAAACTGCACAGTAATAGAATGTAGTGTCTCCCTCTTTAGGTTGGTAACACTGTCTGATTTTCTATCCTTCCTTAAATTTAACTATACGTAAACAGCATTCTCGTGACTGAAGTATCTATACAAGGCAGCTTCATTGTGGTAATGACTCAGATATCAGCGTTACGTAATAAGTTTATTTATAAGAGACAAATATATTCCAAGACACGTTTGTTCTAAAACAGAAAACAATGAAAAATACAATCCGAGGTAAATTGAAATAAGTAAATGATTTCACTGGAATGACATAATTAAATTTATTTTCATTAACCTTCAAGAAGACACAGTTTACCTTCCACCAGGGTTCCTAAAATTTAGGTTAAAATAAGTACGGTGCGAAACAGTCACACGAATTTCTCTTGCCAAAGTAGATAATGAAAACATTTTTACTTTCTCTTGCCTATAAGAATAGTCTTATATAGGAAGGGAAATATTGTTTTCATGTCGATTTTCGAAATCGAGTTTTCACCGGATCTACACGTTTTCAGACCTCCTGAACCCAAAAAAAAACATGTTTTTAGCGAGTCTGTGTGTGTGAACAGAATATGTTAAGAACATCGTACGAACTACAAACTTGAAACTTAAGTTAGATACCACTAGAGGACCCAACACGAAATTTTCATCAAAATCGGTCAACCGGAAGTAGTAGTTTAGTCGTGTCATTTTTCAATATTTTGAGAGTTTATCAAAAACGGCTCCTACGATTTTTTAAAAATCGCCTCATTTACTACATTTCTTATGCTCTACATGATAGGGTAGGTGTCATGTCTGCTGAAATTCTTGGTGAGGCAGTTTTCTCGTAAAAAAATTGTTTTTTTAAGATTGCGACTTTAAATATGTATTTTAGCGCAAAAATGTATAGGAATTTAAAAGATCTACAACTTTTATTTAGAGCATTTTTCTCTATAGAGCCTAGTTTAGCGTGAAAGAGTGATTTTCCGTATTTTTAAGCTAAATTGAGGTTGATTTTCACTTTATCTCTTTCATTTATGATTAAAATAAGATGTTTTTTGAGGTTAGTTTTTTTGTTTATTTCTAATGTTTTACTACTAATGTTAGCTTGTATTGTTAATTATTTTACATTGGCAAGAGAAAGTTGTGTGGGTGTTTTACACCAGATATTTAACCTATGTTTAATCACGAGTGAATGACACAAAATGAAACGCAACCTCTATAGAACCTAAAAATACGGGAAATCACTAATTGACGCTAAACTAGGCTCTGTAGAGAAAAATTCTCTTAATATAAGTTTTAGAATTTTAATAGCCTGTAAATTTTATTATATAACTTTTGCTTTAAAATGCATAATAAAGCCGCAATCTTAAAAAGAACCAATTTTTTCTTCGACAGCACAGTCTCCCAAAGAATTTCAGCAGACATGTCACCTACTCTATCTTGTAGAGCATAAAACATTTAGAAAATAAGGCGATTTTTAAAAAATCGTAGGTGCATTTTTTAAGAAAATCGCAAATTAGCGAAAAATGACACGAATAAACAACTACTTCCGGTTGACTGATTTCAATGAAAATATTCGAGGCGGGTCCTCGAATGGTATCTAATTTAAGTTCCAAGTTTCAACTTTGTACAATATTTCGTAATTGAGATACTTTGTTCACACAAACACACACAAAGACCAATCAATAAAAACATGTTCTTCCTTTTTCTTTCTTTCATGTTCTTCCTTGTTCTTTCTTTCACATGTTCTTTCTTTGGGTTCAGGGTGTCTGAAAACGTATATACTCGTATATCTGGTAAAAACTCCATTTCGAAAAATCAACATGAAAACAATATTTTCCTTCCTATATACACATAAAGGCAAGAGAAAGTAAAAATTAAAAAATCAAATTTTGGAAACTCATGTTCCAAAATAACTCAAACAAAAATATTAAAGGAATAACCCACGTATGATGTATGATAATTTTCTTCTACCGCTTACGGATTACGGGCTACGCTTGTTTCAGTCTCAACTCACCTTTTTCGTGGTCTACCCAAGCTTCTTCTAATTGAACAATATTGTAATGCATGATAACCGTAATCGGAAAATAAATGTAATAAAAAAATAAACACCAACTTACCCGATGAACTTTATCCCTCATTTTTGGGACAGGAATTCGAACGAAACTTTTACAAAAAGATCGGAACAATTTCCACAAGTTATGCATATTTGTAGTTAAAGCAATTTTGTTCATGATACCGGTTTTTTTAAAAAGTAAGAATTTAACAAAAAATAAATAACACTTTTTATTTAAAGGAAATATAAAGAATAATCACTACAAATCACTGGACGTACAACCGACACGATATTGCACGGAACGAAGCAATCGTAAAACTACTTTTAAAACAAAACAAAATGGTATAAAATGAATATTTTTTATCGTAAAAAAACTGTGATAAGAAAAGAGACTAATTAACAGTCAGTCGAATTAGTTAAGTTGTACCTCAATAACAATAATGAGAAAAATAACAATATTAACTTTAACTAAAACGAAGCGTACGTTAAGGTAACAAATTTAACGAAGCGCATTACACAAGTGAAGTACTTTCATTAATGATTACGATAAAGTATTCAAACGTATAGATACTAAAACACGCGCACGCAAGCGATCTCCCACACCCAGTCTGTATTGGCATAAAAACTATAAAATTGAAGACAAAACTATACTTCACATATCTTACATTATAAAAAAAACTGATGTTAAACACTCACACTACATTCTCTAACCAATGCAAATAAAAAAATAATCTGGTGTGAAATACTCTCGCGACTTTCTCTTGCCAGTGCCAATAATGAATAATATAACCTTATTTTAATCATGAGTGAATGACGCAAAATGAAACCCAACCTCAGCGTGACTATTTAATACGGAAAATCACTCTTTGACGCTAATCTGGGATCTGTAGAGAAAAATGTTCTAAATAAAAGTTGTAGATCTTTTAATTTCCTATAAATTTGATTATATACACTTTTGTCGTAAAATGCATACTAAAGCTGAAATCTTAAAAAATCCATTATTTACAGATTTTCATGGAAAAAACCAGAAAATCACTAATTACCGCTAAACTAAGCGTTATACAAAGAAATGTTTTAACTAAAACAAAAAAAATTGTACGAGAAAACAGCCTTTTCAAGAATTTCAGCAGATATGGTGCCTACCCTATCTTGTAGAGCACAGAAAATTGAGTAAATGAGGCGATTTAAAGAAAAACGTAGGAGCCGTTTTAGAGAAAATCGCAAATAAGTGAAAAAAACTACTAAGCGAATTAACTACTAATTCTGGTAGACCGATTTTGATGAAAATGTTCATGTCGGGTCCGGCAGTAGTATCTAAGTTAAGTTTCAAGTTCGTAGGATGTTCCGTTCTTGATATATTCTGTTCACACAAACACAAACAAATCGCTAAAAACATGTTTTTGGTTTCAGGGTATCTGAAAACGTGTATATCCGGTGAAAACCCAATTTCGAAGAATTGACATGAAAACAATACTTTCCTTCCTATTTATTTATACAAGCATAAGAACGTAAAAATCTGATATTAAACACTCATAATACTTTCTCTAACCAATGTAAACAATAAAACACAATAATTCAATTATTTTAATCATGAGTGAATGACGCAAAATGAAAATTAATCTCTATTGGATTTTAAAATACGGAAAACCATTAATTGACGCTAAACTAAGTTCTATAGAAGATAATGCTTGAAATAAAAGTCGTAGATTTTTTATTTCCTATAAAACTTAAATTAATTATTAATTATATTATGTTAAATTAATTGCACTCGATCTGTTGGTTCCAGAGCTAGAAAAAATAGTTCTGTTTCTTATCTCATAATCAGCCAATTATATGACTAAACTGTTAAAAACAGAAGAGGTAGAGGTGTAAAAACACTAATCAGAGTTTTCTCCTCTGAGAATAATGAATTTCACTATACAGCCAGACCTTGTAGTGAATGAAGTGAACGTGTTATTTAAAAAATGGAAAGTGGATGCTTTTCAGAGGGCCTGGCAAGCTGATAAGCATACATGTTTTTGGTTTCAGGGTATCTGAAAACGTGTATATCCGGTGAAAACCCAATTTCGAAGAATTGACATGAAAACAATACTTTCCTTCCTATTTATTCATATAAGCATAAGAACGTAAAAACCATTCAGTAAGGAAGGCAATGGTAAACCACCTTACTCCACGTTATACTTAATAACCTCTCTACAAGTTCAAACCAGCCTTTCAGCTGTTGACCTAAACAACATCATGCTTAAACATAGGTTACGTTTTATTATTTACATTGGCAAGAGAAAATCGTGTGATAGTTTCACAGCAGTGAAAATATGGCGTGGAAATATACCGAATACAAATTGGCTAGAATACAAATTATAATATAATTATACAGCAAAAATAAGAATAAGAAATTTACTAAAATAAAAAAAATAAGAGAAATAAATGAGGAAGATTAAAAGAATAAATTAATCTATCAGGCGTAATATTTATTCTTGGATTTTTATTTCACTTACAAATACAGGTAAAGAGTTAATAAACTACCAGAGAATATCATGTCTTTGTAGTGGGTACGTTTGTAGTACAACAAATTAATAACAGGCCTATAATAGTGACGTCACATAAACAGGCCCTGTAAATCAAGACAGCTTGCGCAGCCGTACAATCATTCTCACGTGTTAAATTACCATCGGTACTAACTAAAAACAGATAAAATGAATTGCTCATTGTTTCCTAGTAAAAGCAAATTGCATAAAAATAAACAATACTTATTTTTACATTCACCAACTCAATAATAATTGTCATAGTCATGAGGTTATATTAGTGTAACTGACTTCTACGCTGGGGTCCTGCGTTCGATTCCCGGTCAGGTCTAGCATCTTTTCAACGCTCATGTTCACCTATCATCCTTCTCACCCGCTGCATTAGAAGAAATTACAAAACAGTCGGTAGCAAAAAAAAAACATCTCGTGCGAAAAACTTACACGACTTCCTCTTGTCAATGTAAATAATGAACAATATAACCTAACATTAGTAATAAAACATTAGAAATAAACTAATGCTGTCTTGGGTTCGAATCCCATTCAGGCACGGCATATTTTCATACGTTACAAAATATTTCATCTTTCATCGTCTGCATTAGCAGTAATTGCAGAACAGTCGGATATTAAAAAAAAAAATTAGAAATAAACAAAAAACCTAACCTCAAAAACATAACTTCATTTTAATCATGAGTGAATGATGAAAAAAAAATCAACTTCAGTTTAGCTTAAAAATACGGAAAATCACTCTCCCACGCTAAACTAGGTTCTGCAGAGAAAAATGTTCTAAATAAAAGTTGTAGATCTTTTAACTGTCTATAAATCTGATTATATACACTACTGTCGTAAAATGCATCCTAAGGCTGAAATCTTATAAAATCGATTTTTTACAGATTTTCATGTAAAAAAAACCAGAAAATCACTAATTATCGCTAAACTAAGCGTTATACAAAGAAATGTTTTAAATAAAAGTTGTAGGTTTTTTTATATGTTCTATAACTTTGATTATATACACTTTTGCTCTAAAATGCATATTAAGGCCGCAATCTTAAAAAAAACATTTTTTTTCTACGACAGCACAGTCTCCCCAAGAATTTTAGGAGACATGGCGCCTACCCTATCTTGTACAGCATAAATAATGTAGTAAATGAGGCGATTTTTTAAAAAATCGCTTTTTTGAGGAACCGTTTTTGAGAAAATTCATATGAATACTACTTCCGGTTGACCGATTTTGCTGAAAATGTTCGTGCCGGGGCCTCTAATGGTACCAAACTTAAATTTACAGTTTCAACTTCTTACGATGTTCTGTTTAAGATATTTTTGTTCACGCGCACGCACACACACACACACAGACACACACACACACCAATCGCTAAAAACATGTTTTTGGGGGATCTGAAAACGTGTATATGCGGTAAAAAGTCGTTTTCGAAAAATCGATATGAAAACAATACTCAGCTTCCTATAAATTTATATAGGCAAGAGAAAGTAAAAATAAATAAATATAATTTCTATATTACACTATTCACTCACGATTAAACATAGGTACATACCCAATTATATCTATCTACTTTTTAAAGGTGCGGTTTTCGGTTGAGTGATCGTCGCATGCGGTTACTAGATGCAGTAATCTCATGCGACTGACGCATAGGTCGAGTAGTTTCGTTTGAACAGTGGAACGTGCGATCCAACTGCACGTCCGGATTAACCGAAACCCGGGTTATCCGAAACGTAAAAAAAGGAATTTAATTGTAATTTTTCTACAAATAACTGTAATAAAAACAACAAATTGTCACCGCCACCCCTTCTAATTAATCATTTACTGTGTTGCCGGCCTTTGTCGGCGCACCGACAAACCTTTCGGCTCCGCACCGACAGAGGCCTTTGTCATCAAGCGCTTTGTGACATGTTGCACCATCTTGTTGAAACCACAGCTCTCCAACATTAAGGCGATTGAATTCAGGAACAAAAAAAGTCATTGATCATGGCTCTGTAGCAGTCACCATTAACTGTAACATTCTGCCCGGCATCATTTTTGAAGAAGTAAGGACCAATGACTCCACCAGCCCATACAGCACACCAAATAGTCACTTTTTCTGGATGTAAAGGCTTCTCAGCAATATATCGAGGATTACCTTCACTCCAAATGCGGCAGTTTTGTTTATTCACGTAGCCATTCAACCAAAAATGGGCTTCATCACTGAACAAAATTTTCATGTGAAAATTGGGATCAACAGCGATAAGTTTCACGAACCGAACCATGATTTTCAAAATAAATCAGCACAATATGCAAGCGTTGTTCAGGCGTCAGTCTATTCATTTGTTGTTTAGGTCAACAGCCGAAAGGCTGGTTTGAACCTCTAGAGGTTTTACTAAGTAAAACAAGGAGTGAGGTGGTTTACCATTGCCTTCCTCACTGAGTGAAAAAGTACGCTTATCAGCATGCCGGGCCCTCTGAAAAGCACATATTTTCCACTCTGTAAATGACAACTTCACTTCATTCACCACAGGGTCTGGCTGTATAATGAAATTCATTACTTTCAGAGAAGGTAACTCTGATTAGTGTCTTTTACACCTCTACCTCTTCTGTTCTTAAATGATTCAGTCATTTAATTGGCTGACCATGTGATAAGAAACAGAACTATTTATTTTAGCCCTGCAACGAATAGATTGAGTGTAAATAATTTGACACTCCACCTGTCTGTTATGGGCAGAGTCTATTCATTATAAAATGGCAAACCAAACTGAACATAAATTACAAAACAGTTTTCAAAATGGCCGCTATGGAAATCAGTACTGCCAACTTAAAGTTCTATACCTCTAAAAAAACACCCTATATTTCATTCTCTTGCCACACACAATATAAGAATGTAACGTAGCCAAAATAAGTTTGATTGACTGATACCTGTCATTTCAATTTGATTTATTAAATGCAAATGAGTAGTATTATAAAACGTGTGCGTGCGTGTGCGTGAAATTTTTAATTAAAATATAGTTAATAATATAATATAATTTACTAGAAATCTTGTACAACAACAACATTTATTTCAAAAATACTGGTTTCACTTAATTCGTCTATGTCTTAATTTATACTAGTCATTTAATTTAAATCCGATTTTTTTTGTTGCTTTTTAATATAGGCTACACGGCAGACCTGTCTAAGTTTAGTTTTATTTAACCTTAAGATAAAACAAAACAACTTGTGCTACCTCTCCTTTTGTTTTCTTCTGACCTTAATTGAATTTAACAAATTTACACTGAAATCTACTTAATTTGACTTTCAAATAATAAAACCTACAGATACAGGATGATTTTTTAGTCCTGTACCCAATTGTTAATGTCTGGTAATTTTTTTCTAAAAAAAAATCTGGTGTGAAACACTCACACAACTTTCTCTTGCCAATGCAAATAATTATATAACCTAACATTAGTAATAAAACATTAGAAATAAACAAAAAACTAACCTCAAAAACACATTCGTATTTCAATCATGAGTGAAACACGTAAAGTGAAAATCAACCTCAGTTTAGCTTAAAAATACGGAAAATCACTATTTCACGCTAAACTAGGCTCTGTAGAAAAAAATGCTATAAATAAAAGTACTAGATCTTTTAATTTCCTATAAATTTGATTATACTTTATTGTCGTAAAATGCATACTAAGGCTAAAATCTTTAAAAAATTCAATTTTTTACACGATTTCGACAGAAAAAAACAGAAAATTGCTAATTACCGCTAAACTAAGCGTTATACAAAAAAATTGAAATAAAAGTTGTAAGATTTTAAATTCTCTAAAACTTTTACTTGATACATTTTTGCGCTAAAATGCATATTAAAGTCGTAATCCTAAAAAAAACAATTTTCTTACGAGAAAACAGCCTCACCAAGAATTTCAGCAGACATAACGCCTACCCTATCTTGTAGAGCATAAAAAAATGCAGTAAATGAGGGATTGTAAAAAAATCGTAGGAGCCGTTTTTGAGAAACTTGCAAGATAGTGAAAAGTGACATGAATTAACTACTACTTCCGGTTGACCGATTTTGTTGAAAATGTTCGTGTCGGGTCCGGTAGTGGTATCTACTTAAATTTCAAGTTCGCACAATGTTCCTTTCTTGAGATATTCTGTTCACACACAAAGACACACACACGCCAATTGATAAAAACATGTTTTATGGGTTCAGGGGGTCTGAAAAAGTGTAGATCCAGTGAAAACTCGACTTCTTAAAATCGACATGAAAACAATACTTTCCTACCTATATATTCATATAGGCAAGAGAAAGTAAAACAGAAATTATGTTTTGTGACACGAAGTTGGTAGCCCTACTCAACCGGTAAAGATACGGCAGAGTGAGTTGATTCTCCTTGAGCTAAGTAACATTTTGTGCCGTTACCGGACGAGTTACGAACGGAATGTCTTTTACCCTAGACAATCGCTTGTTTAAATCTGAAGGCCGAAGCTCTTGGACTAATCGTACGCGATACGGATACAATTTCATTTTTTAGCAGCTTTCTGAACACTCAAATATGACAAACCAACTTGCGAGGAAAGTTTTCGTAAAATTTTCCGTGAAGAATTAATTGAGTATGACTGTTTTCTCATTCTCTAAAACGTCATCTGCCAAGAGAGTTAGTCGACCAATAAGTTTTCTTTCGCAAACACTACCTGCCTCTTAGCGATTTTTCTGGCGGAAAAACACGAACAAATTTAATTAGAAATGATTCTTTTACACTCACGTACGATTTCGAAAAAAAACATTGTTAACTTATGAAAACCCTTTGTTACAGGGTAAAAGATATTCTGTTCGTAACACGACCGGTAACGGCACAAAACTTCACACAGATCAAAGCGAATCAACTCACAGAACCGTATCTATACAGGTTTAATAGGGCTACCAACTTTGTGTCACAAAACAAAATTTCCCTTTCTAAGATAAAAATAACTAGATAATAACAATTGGGTACACGACTAAAAAAATCACTCTGCAGTTTCATTATTATTATCACTGGCTAAAGAAAGTCGTTTGTTTATCGCAGGAATATTTTTTACGTTCTCTTGCCTATCTGAATATATATGTTTTCAGACCCCCTGAACCCAAAAAACATGTTTTTAGCGATTGGTCTGTCTCTGTGCGTGAACAGAATATCTCAAGAACGGAACATCGTACTAACTTGAAACTTAAGTAAAGACACCACTACCGAACCCGACACGAACATTTTCATCAAAATCGGCCAACCGGAAGTAGCACCTTATTCATGTAATTTTTCACATTTTTGCGATTTTCTCAAAAACTGGTCTTACGATTTTTATTAAAATCGCCTCATTTACTAAATTTTTTATGCTTTACAAGATAGGGTACGCGTCATGTCTGCTGAAATTCTTGGAGAGGCTGTTTTCACGTATAAAAAATAGTTTTTTTAAGTTTGCGACATTAATATGCATTTAGCGCAAAAATGTATGTAGTAAAAGTTGAAAAAAATGTATGTAGTAAAATCCTACAACTTCTAATTCAAACATTTTTTGTAAACGCTTAGTTTAGCGGTAATTAGCGATTTTCTGTTTTTTTCCTCACGAAAACGTGTAAAAAGATCGATTTTTTTAAAGATTTCAGCCTTAGAATGTATTTTACGACAAAAATGTATATACAGTACTGAAATGTATAGGAAATTAAAGATCTACAACTTTTATTTAGAACATTTAGCTCTACAGATCCTAGTTTAGCGTGAAAGAGTGATTTTCCGTATTTTTTGGCGAAACAGAGGTCAATTTTCATTTTGCGTATTTCACTTATGATTAATATAAGGTTATGTTTTTTGAGGTTAGTTTTTTGTTTATTTATGATGTTTTATTACTAATTTTAGGTTATATTGTTCATTATTCACATTGGCAAGAGAAAGTTGTGCGAGTGTTTCACACCATATTTTTTGAGGTTAGTTTCTTTGTTTATTTCTAATGTTAGGTTATATTATTCATTACTTGCATCGGCAAGAGAAAGTAGTGTAAGTGTTTCACACCAGATTTTTATCGAACTAAAAGCCAATATTTAAAGAATTACTAAGTTATTCAATAATAAGAATTATTAATAATAAATTTAAAAATTATACTGACTATTTGAACGATGGTTTGCCGAATATCCTGCATTTTGAGTAGAAAAAACTGAAACACTTTTATTTTCTATTGTTTTTTTAATCACCACTGAACACTTTTAAAATAAATAATAAAAAAGTATACTAAATGTTGTCAGGATTTGAAAAACATTTCAATTTTAGATCTATACATTAAACGTCATAAAATTTTACACACTAGATACAATCTGTATAAAAATGAATGGATAAATAAAATGAAAAAATATATGAATAATAAAATCTATAGAACTGGATTAAAAGAAGGGATAGCTAGTTTGCTATCAGGAGAAGAGAAAAGAACTAAAATTGCATTGGCAAAGTCAGTAAGTAAAGGAAAAAACAAACGACGTTGTCGTGACGAAACAAGAATGAATAACAGTTACGAACGAACAGTAGGTTATTTTTTCAAGGACCCAGGACTGAATAAGTTACTTCAAGCCGTGCTAGTGCACGGTAAACGTCGTATTATTTCATCTTAGATGCTTTACGTCTAGTTAACTCATTTTATCCTCATACTTAAAAATATCTTTCTCAAAGAAAATCCTACTAAGTATTCCACTTTCAGAATATGTGCATTGATTTAAAAGAAAAAATTGTGTGTAAATTGTTTTTATAACCTAATTTTAATCATTAGTGAATGATGCAAAATAAAAACAAACCTTAGTATGGCTTAATAACACGGAAAATCACTCTTTCACGCTAAACTAAGCTCTGCAGAGAAAAATGCTTTAAAAAAGTAGCTTTAGATCATTTTACATCTTTTAATTTTCTATAAATTTGATTATACACACTTTTGTCGTAAATTCCATACAAAGGTTAAAATCTTTAAAAAATCGATTTTTTTAAACATAATCGTGAGAAAAAAAAACAGAAAATCGCTAATTACTGCTAAACTAAGCGTTATAGAAAAAAAATGATTGAAATAAAAGTTTAAGGATTTTAAATTCTCTACAACTTTTATTATATACATTTTTGCGCTAAAATGCATATTAAAATCGTAATCTTAAAAATATAATTCTTTACGAGAAAACAGCCTCCCCAAAACTTTCAGCAGATATGGCGCCTACCCTATCTTTTAGAGCATAAAAATTACAGTAAATAAGGCGATTTTAAAAAAAAAAAATCTAAAAAAGCAGTACCTGAGAAAATCGCAAAAAAGTGAAAAATTACACAAATAAACTACTACTTCTGCTGACAGATTTTGATCCTCTAGTGGTACCTAACTTAAGTTTCAAGTTTCAACTTCGTACGATGTTCCGCTCTTGAGATATTCTGTTCACACACGCGCGCGCGCGCGCACACACACACACACACACACACACACACACACACAGACCAATCGCTAAAAACATGTTTTTTGGGAGCAGGGATTTTGAAAAACGTGCACACCCGGTGAAAACTCGATTTCGAAAAATCAACGTGAAAACAATACATTCCTTCCTACATATTAATATAGGCAAGGGAAAGTAAAAAAATAAGTTATATTGTTCATTATTTACATTGTCAAGAGAATGTCAAGGTAGTGTTTCACACTAAATATTTTATCGTAGTTTTATATCATAACTTGCATTTCTGAGTAACTTACTGTTTAAAAACGTCTGTAGATACAGGCTTTGATCTTCTGAGGGAATAATATTAATACATTTTTTTATTTTTTTTTATTCCTAATTTGTGTACGTTGCAATCTGTTCAATTTAGAACAATAAGCAACCCCATGACCCAATGAGATGAGGATGATGTGTATGACGTGTAAATGAGGTGTAGTCTTGTACAGACCCAGGCCGACCATCATGAGAGAGTATGGTTAATTAAACCCCAACCATCCAAGTACACCGGTAGCCACTGTCTAATATTCAAATCCGTATAAAAGTAACTACCTTTACTAGGATTTGAACCAGGAACCTTCGTCTCCGAAAATCAGCTGTTAAACAGCTAATTTTGGCGACTTTACCTCTAGACCAACCCGGTGGGTATATTAATAAATAAAAAAAAATTCGATTTCTGCTCTATATTAATTCCGTTCACTTTGCGGGACCTTCAGAGAATATTTTTATTAAATCCAATACGAATCTTTTCTTTAATTTTGTATTTAGGAGAAAGGCACAATATTATCAGCGACGCTGATCGTCCTTGTTGTTCAAAGATTTACAGATAGGTAATAAAATTTTTATTACTTTGTAAATTACTTAAAAAAATTTTATGTGCTTGTTTTCTGTTAATGTTGTGTTGAAATAAATTACGGTAGATTTAATTATGTTGTTTTAGTTTTTTGTCAGTATTTAAGTGCTTTTTAATGTCAGTAATAGATACATTACTATTCCTATAAAATCAGCTGTAAAACACTTACACAAATTTCTCTTGACAATGTAAAATATGATTAAATTTCAATCATGAGTGAATGACGCAAAATTAAATATCAACCTTTGAAAGACTAAAAATCTGGTATGAAACACTCACACAATTCTTTCTTCCTAATGCAAATAATGAACAATATAACCTAATATATGTAATAACACATTAAAAATAAACAAAAAAAAAACCTTAAAAAACATAACCTAATTTTAATAATGAGTGAATGATGTAAAATAAAAAGCAATCTTACGTTGGCTTAATAATACTGAAAATCACTCTTGACTCTGTTATACACGTTTTCGGACCCCCTTTAACGCAAAAAACATACTTTTAGCATGTTTTTTAGCAGGTGTGTGTGTGTGTGTGTGCGCGCGGGCGCGTGTGTGTGTGTGTGTGTGTGTGTGTGAGTGAACAGAATATCTCAAGAGCGGAACATCGTACGAAGTTGAAACTAGAAACTTAAGTTAGGTACCGCTAGAGAACCCAACACGAACATTTTCATCAAAATCTGTCAACCAGAAGTAGTAATTTATTTGTGTAATTTTTCACTTTTTTGCAATTTACTCAAAAACGGCTCCAACGATTTTTTTAAAAATCGCCTCATTTACTACATTTTGTTATGCTCTATAAGATATGGTAGGCGTCTTGTCAGCTGAAATTCTGGGGAAGGCTGTGCTCTCGTAGAAAAAAATGTTTTTTTTAAGATTGCGACATTATTATGCATTTTAGAATAAAAATGTATATAATAAACGTTGTAGACAATTTAAAAATCTACAACTTTTATTTCGAACATTTCTTTGCATAAACGCTTAGTTTAGCGGTAATTAATGATTTCCTGTTTTTTTGTTTCATGAAAATCTGAAAAAAGTGAATTTTTTAATATTTCAGCCTTAGCATACATTTCACGACAAAAGTGTATATAATCAAATTTATAGAAAATTAAAATATCTACAACTTTTACTTTAAGCATTTTCCTCTAAAGAGCCCAGTTTAGCGTGAAAGAGTGATTTTCCGTATTATTAAGACAAACTAAGGTTGGTTTTCATTTTGCATCATTCACTCATAATTAAAATTAGTTTATGTGTTTTAAGGTAATTTTTTTTTTGTTTATTTCTAATTTTTTTGTACTAATGTTAGGTTGGTTCATTATTCGCATTAGTAAGAGAAAGTACTGTGAGTGTTTCACACCAGATTTTTTGATAAAGGAAAATCCTTCGTTTATACTAGATAACAAAGCAAAACAATGACTATTTCTTCGTGGATGTACCACTCCTTACCATCATAAACGAACACCTCAAGAAACTGAATAAATTTTTTTTGGCTTCAACTTTTTTTTTAATTACAACGGTACATTTTTGTTTTAAAGCACAACTAGTAAATGAGATGGAATAAAAGACGAATGGCGGGAATGTGAATCAATCCAGTGACCGATTTCTGCACGAAATTTTGCAAGGAATGTGGTGCCAATATGTTTCAATGATAATGTTATAAACTATGATGGATGATTTTTTTATATGAAATGACACAGGCATGACAAATTAATTTTTTTTTTTTAGTGGTCGGAGAAGATCCCTATTCCACCTTCGTTTCAGTCGTCTGTTAACAGGGAGATCGTTAGTTGAAAGAGATTGGACATTTGGATTTATGTGGTCAATTGTCTTGAGTTGCCATTAAATTGTAAGTTGCGTTGATAATGTCTCAAACCGTTAGTATTTTCAGGTCTTTGTGAAGGATATGATTGGTAACGTAAAAAGGTGCGTTTGTTATTGCTCTATGTGCTTTTGACTGGTGTCTTTGAAGAATATGCAGTGTTGTATTGTGACAGGCTCCAAAAATTGGTCCACCATATATCCAAATTGGGCGTACTAGTGATTTATCGAGGATGACTTTTAAGCGTAGAGATAGCGAGGACTTGCGACCTAAGACGCTGTACAACATACGAAACCGTAAGTCTGAGATTGCTCTGACGTGTGCAACGTGTGGTTTCCACGTGAGACGTCTGTCAAGTATTAAACCAAGGTACCTAACTTGGTCTGCAACTGTAAGCCTAAGTAGTATCATCGATGCGTACATTTGGGCAACCAACAGGCCGGCCGCATTGGCGTAGTTGGTAACGTGCTCGCCTTTCATTATGCGGTCTTGAGTTCGAATCCCATTTAGGCACGGCATATTTTCATACGTTCCAAAAAATCATTTCATCCTTCACCGTCTGCATTAACAGTAATTGCAGAACAGTCGGACGTTAAACAAAAAAAAAACCCAGGCCGAAGTGTGAAAGTTACCTGTAAACCTGTACCTGGAAACGTTCAGTTAAATCTTCCACATGTGGAGCCATTCTTTGATACCATCTAAATGTGTTTGTACCAGTTCTGACGCTCTAATAGGGTCGTGCGATTCAGACGAAATAGCAGTGTCGTCTGCATATGCGCAAGTGATAGTGTCAGGTGAGGTGGGGAAATCATGGGTATATAAGTTATAAAAAATTGGACTTAAAATTGATCTTTGAGAGACGCCTCCAAGAATCGGGAAGTAATCAGATTTAGCTGAACCTTGGACAACAAAGAAAAACCTGTTTTTCAAAAATGACATAATAATTAGAAAATACGTAGCAGGTAAGAATTTTAATTTTGCAAGCAAGCTATCATGCCATACACGGTCAAATGCTTGTGCTACATCTAGAAAGGCTGAAGTAATATACATTTTTACGTTCAAAGGCACAACCGATAAAATCGACTACCCTACGCAGTTGACGGATGGTTAAGTGAGATCTGCGGAAATCAAATTGACGGTTTGGGAGTACTTTGTTGTCTTGAAACAACTAATGTTAAGTTGTCAATGTTGTCCAATGTTGTTGTTGGTGGTGTTGTCTTAACAACTAATGTCAATGTCAATGTTGTTGTTATAACAACTAATCTGTTCAGGAGAAGTTCCTCAAATAATTTAAAGCATAATGATAATAAAGAAATGGGCCTATAAGATGTAACCTGTTCAAGCGGTTTTCCAGGCTTAGAAAAAATTAAAACGTAAAAAAATTTATCGTGAATTAGTCATCTATTAAAAAGTAAACTGAGATCCATTTGATGAACAGAATGAATTGTACATTTGTTATAACTAAACGATTTGTCAAATCGAAAACGTAGTAATGTATTCAAAAATGAATGTATTACATTTGAATGACACAAATACAAAAGGGCGTTCACAGATTTCTAGATTAACCTAACTGTTACAATTCAAAAGTAACCATTAAATTAAAAATTCTGATTCCCTTTATTGGCAGGTAGGCGTTCCAATTAATTGTCCTTGACCTACTTAATATATAGCTATAAAAGATAGTTCTGTTTCTTCTTACAATATCAATAAATTAAATTACTAAATTATCAGGGGGGTGATTCATAACTATACAGCAATGTCTCTGTAGCTCATTCTATAGTTAAAAATCTGGCGTGAAAAACTCACACGACTTTCTCTGAACAATATAGGCTAATCTAACGTTAGTAATGAAACATATTAGAAATAAATAAAAATCTAAACTCAAAAAACATAACCTACTTTTAATCATGAGTGAATTGCACAAAATGAAAACCAACCTGAGTTTGGCTTAATAATATGGAAAATCACTTTCACGCTAAAATAGGCTCAGTAGAGAAAAATGCTTGGAAAAAAGTTGTAAATATTTTAATTTTCTATAAATTTGATTACATAATCTTTTGTCGTAAAATGCATACTACGGACGAAATCTTAAAAAATCATTTTTTTACAATTTCAATGAAAAAAAACCAGAAAATCACTAATTACAGCTAAACTAAGCATTGTACAATGAAATTTATGAATGAAAAGTTGCAGATTATTAGATTTTCTACAACTTTTATGACAAACACGTTTACCCTAAAATGCATATTAAAGCTGCAATCTTAAAAAAAAAACATTTTTTCTACGAGAGAACCGCCTACCCAAGAATTTCAGCAGACACGGCGCCTACCCTATATCTTCTAGAGCATAAAAAATGTAGTAAATGAGGCGATTTAAAAAAAATCGCAAAAAGTGAAAAATGACACGAATAAACTAATACTTCCGGTTGACCGATTTTGATGAAAATGTTCCTGTCGGGTCCGGTAGTAGTACCTAACTTGTTTCAAGTCGTAAGTTCGTACGATGTTCCGTTCTTGAGATATTTTGTTCACAGACACACCAATCGCTAAAAACATGTTTTTTGGGTTCAGGGGGTCTGAAAACGAGTAGATCCGGTGAAAACTCGATTTTCAAAAATCGACATGAAAACAATACTTTCCTTCCTATACATATATTCATATAGCGACTTTGTCACTTCAATATGTCGTTAGCCACAAAATAGAAATTTTACACAGCGCAGTTTTTTTGTTATTAAAATTTATGATTTTTGTTATTTGTAATATTTACGATCATTTATTTATTTATTTACATCGCACTGTGGCTTACAACATTCTGCTAGAGCCTATATTTGAGGTTAGTAATGCAGTAAAATGCAAAATCTCGATTTTGACAGAAATGAGGGTCACAACATATTCAAATGACATGATCGATAGGCAAGAGAAAGTAAAAAAATCTGGTGTGAAACACTCAAACAACTTTCTCTTGCCAATGCAAATAATTACCAATATAACCTAACATTAGTAATAAACAAAAAAACTAACCAGTAAAAATATCACATTATTTTAATCATGATTGAAAGACGCAAAATGAAAATCGACCTCAGTTTGGATTAAAAATACGAAAAATCACTCTTTCACGCTAAACTAGGCTCTGTACAGAAAAATGCTTTAAGTAAAAGTTGTAAATCTTTTAATTTCTTATAAATCTGATTATAAAAATGCATACTAAGGCCGAAATCTTAAAAAATCGATTTTTCACACGTTTTCGTGAGAGAAAAACAGAAAATCGCTAATTACCGCTAAACTAGGCCTTATACAAAAAAATGTTTGAAATAAAGTTGTAGCAATTTAAATTCTCTACATTTTTTTAATATAAATTTTTGCGCTAAAATGCATATTAAAGCCGTAATCTTAAAAAACAATTTTTTTACGTGAAAACAGCCTCACCAAGAATTTCAGGAACCATAACGCCTACCCTATCTTGTAGAGCATAAAAAATTTAGTAAACCAGGTGATTTTTAAAAAAATCGTAGGACCAGTTTTTGAGAAAATCGAAAAAAGTGAAAAATTACAGGAATAAACTACTACTTCCGGTTGACCGATTTTGATGAAAATGGTCGTGTCGGGTCCGGTAGTGGTATGTAACTTTCAAGTTTCAAGTTCGTACGATGTTCCGTTCTTGAGATATTCTGTTCACACACACACGCACGCACACACACACACAGACCAATCGCTAAAAACATGTTTTTTGGGTTCAGGGGTTCTGAAAACGTGTAGATCCGGTGAAAACTCGATTTCGAAAAATCGACGTAAAAACAATACTTTCCTTCCTATATATTCATATAGGCAAGAGAAAGTAAAAACTCACAGAAAGTTACATCTATGGACATGAAATACTTTATAAAATACAAAATTTTATAAACAAATGTCTTTGAAGGTATATATATATCAATGAAAACAATAAAACAAACGAATAAAATATTCTTTTAGATATAATCACTGACCATAAATTACCACGAAAATAAAACCAAGATTTTTTAAAATCAAGAAACATTATTTTTAAGCCGTACCTGTAATCCAATGTTGTTATATGTACAAAGAGTAAATTAAAAAGAAACAAAGAACTGGACACAAAAATTACACTAATATTATTAGCTGGCACACATTACGTATTACACATTACAAACTACAAACCAAAGTTATAGAAAAGCAAAACCGCGACAAAAAACCAACACAAAAGACACATTATGATTGGTAATAAAAAAAAGATCCGACAGGCTCACTAACAAACGGTGTCTTTATTTATAACAAAACATTAGACACATAAAATATACACGATGGCACAAAAGTAATTAGACAAAAAAAAAATTCTGACAAGGCACCAAATGTTTCAACGTAAACTTAACTAATATAAATTTAAATGTTTTTTTTTGCAAATAATAAACACTATAACCGAAAATTACGAATAAACATTAGAAAAAACAAAAAACTAATCTCAAAAAACATAACCTAATTTTAATCATGAAGTGAATGTTGCAAAATGAAAATCAACTTCAGTTTGGTTTAAAAATACGGAAAATCACTCTTTCACGATAAATTAGGCTCAGTAGAAAAAAAAATGCTCGAAATAAAACTTGTAGATCTTTTTATTTCCTATAAATTTAATAATATACACTTTTGTCGAAAAATGCACACTAAGCCCGGAATATTAAAAAAAATACATTTTTTACAGTTTTTCGTGAGGAAAAAAAACCGAAAATCGCTAATTACCGCAAAACTAAGCGCTATACAAAAAAAGTGTTTGAATTAAAAGTTGTAGGATTTTTAATTCTCTACAACTTTTATTATAGGCAACTATGCATTTTTTCGCTAAAATAGCTACATATAAAAGTCGCAATATTAAAAAAAAAAACAATTTGGTTACGTGAAAACAGCCTCTCCGAGAATTTCAGCTGACATGACGCCTATCCTATCTTGTAGAGCATAAAAAATGTAGTAAATGAGGCGATTTTTAAAAAAAATCGTAGGACCCGTTTTTGAGAAAA